>OY284491.1:42881896-42995896 GCA_958336395.1 Ctenicera cuprea | reverse complement strand
TTAAGGTTGCATATAGCTAATACCTCTAAAGGTAGAATATTCTACTTGTAAAAATTACAGTGTATGGTATGGGCCATTGTATTGGTCATAACCATGGCAATAACAACTTTTTTAAATAACAACATTGCTAAAAATAAAACAGAATTCTACCGAATAATAGCTTATGTAATAAGTACTTACATAATGTAGGTCTTTATTGGACGAGCCCTATAGTTTATGACAGAGTGAGCGCAGCGAGCGAGGCCCATAAATAGGGCAAGTCCAAAAAGCCTAATTATGTACGAAATGCATAAAAAGCTTTATGTTCGACTACTAAAATTGGCCGATTTACGAAAAAAAAAAATCTATTTATAAATTTGACAATTTGGCATGAAATATTTAGTTACCATTGAAAAACTGCATATATCACAGTATGCTAGTAGGATAAAATGGACAGTTCTGGATCCACCCCCCACTCCTGGCCTTGAGTTCAAGGTCAAGGTCATCCCCACGCCGCCACCCCACCCCTGGTCTTGAATTCAAGGTCAAGGCCAAAAAAATTTTTCGGCCTGCGGACGGCTGAGATTTGCGCCCCGTCTAGAGTGGACCATCCCCCCACTCCTGACCTTGAGTTCATGTTCAAGGTCACGGTCCAAAAAAATTTTTCGCCGGCGGCGGGCTTGTCCTGCGGACGGCTTGTCCTGCGGACAGCAACGGTTGTAGTTGGCGTCCTATCAACAGGGCTGCTCGCAGCATACCCTCACTAGCCCCTTCTAATCTCAAGACCATTCTCCTTCTTTACCCGACGGCCACACCGTCCACCAGCTTCGTCGCTCCAAAAGAAAACACAAAATACATTCAAATATATTTATTAATTAAATATACATAATGATCACTAGGGTAGGTTATTGTAATTAATTGACCAATATATAAAGAAATATATAATACACATAGATAAACTAAGTAATAAAATAGTTCCGACAATTATTGTAGAAATACAACAATAGTCATTGCCATTAATAGCAACTTTTTGTATACTAGGCTTTTTATTGTTCGTCACGATAGTTTGCCAATTAGTACTTATCGTGTATTTAGGAAAGCTAAATTTAATCTTGAATGTTACGAAACCATTTTCCGTTAAGTTCTTGACAGACGATTTGAAGACTGGAATGTCAGCCCAGGTATCAATATCCATTTTGTTCCAAATCACGCTGTTATTACCATCACGATCGTATGCAATAGATGCCGAAGCGCAATTCGATGGTTGCAGCACATACAGATGACCATCGTAGACAGCTGCTAAGGCTGCTAATAATTTTATAGGTATCATGTTGACCCGCACACAAACAAAGACTGAATGAGTATATTACATAAATGGCACTACACTTTTTAATTACACTTATCCACTTCCCCCACCTCTTTAGCTGCGGCTTTTAACTCGTTTGACCTCTCGAAGACATTAACGCGAAGTTCCAAATTATGTAGTGCAGGATATCTATCCAAGCAGATCATCTGATACGGATTCTTGGTGTACAGAGTGGAGGCATCGTAATGAAAGAATCCCGAGTCATTTCGGAAAAAGTTTGCTAGTGTAGTGTTTAATGGATGAGATATCTTAGGGAATTTAAATACCAGTTCAGGATTTATAGTTGGCTCTTCATCAAAATTATAATAACGACTTTCGGCAGCTTCATCTACGTGATACACTCCGTCGTCAGGAACGTACAGGAATAACATGTTGCTCGTGCGAGAGCTCGAAGAAAACTGAGATTCTTCTAACACATGGTGGCGGATAGTTGGCCTTAAGCATATGAGACTGAACCGCTTCCGCGCAGTCTTGCTCAACGAATACTTTGTTTTTAGAGCTTAAGAAATTGTAGAACCCAGACAGGTTAACCTTGGCCTTGGAATCTGTATAGACAAGATAGCCTTGGTCCTCGAATTGGTTAAGTTTTCCAAGGTTAGGTTAGGTTATTTTTTATTTTTTAAGTTATACTATCCTTGAGTCTTTAAAGATGGTACTTATACCATTTTCAGCCCACTATCGAACAGTGAATCTCCATCCGACACCAACGATCATGACTCCTTTCCCCACCAATGACCATACTTTGATTTATTCTGGTAATTTTGATATTTTTGCGTCTGTGGACTTATTTTACAATTTAAAGTGTTTTAGAAGACGAACAAAAATTAATGTGGCGCGCAGCAATGGCTGTAATAATCATCAGGCCCGAATATATGTTATATCAATTGTCGACGTGTCGCAACCTCCCAAATAATTCATTTGAAAAGTTATTCGATTTACAAGAGGGTTCGTTAGTTGGCGAAGTTTACTTGGATGCGGCCCAGCAGAAGCTCTTCCTATTTATCTGTAAGTATTTCTAAGCATCCTTAATGCTCTACTAATTTTATTTTTTTATGTTTTCTTTCTACACTCCCCAACCACCAGCATGAATGTATGATATATAAATTTATACATAAATAACTTAATTGAAATATATTGTTTTATTTCAAGTTTCACCTTGAGGTGAATTTTAACTTTATCCAAGCGGAGTTAGCATGGACTACTACTTTGACCTTGAACTGATTTTATAAAATTTCCCTAATTTTTATGTTGCATCCCCACCATTAACCCTACCATTTTGCCTTGGGATCAAGGCTAAGGTTAACCTGTCTGGGTAATAAACATTCAACAATGTCTGGGAAGCCATTTTACGTCGAACTCTCGAGCGAAATGGGTGCTAGTGCTAACAGCGGTTCTTGTGGTGTTTGTGGCGGTGTTGTGTTGGGGTGTAGTGATTTTCCTCGAGGTGTTCGGTCCATGTGGTCGCGACTCTCTTTGAGGAAGTCCCAGCAGTCCAAAGCTAAACTCTGCGCCTGTTCGCAACCGAGCGCTTCCACCAGCTCTGAGGTTAGTAAAGCATTACCTATAGAATCGACCAATAAAATCAAAATTTTGCAAAATGTAATTGTTCAAAATGCAAAGCAGCTAAGACCTGAAAATAACCACCAAGGAGAACAACGATTGACTCAGGACGTAGTGTGTGAAAGCATTTTGAGGAATTACTTGTTAAACAAAATCAAAAGTGTTCCACGACCTAAATTGAATTTTAATGCTTCAGCGCAAAATGTTGCGAATGAAAATCATGCTGAAATCTCTGACCATTTCGAGCAGATTTCTGCAAATAGTGTTGAAATAAATGAATGTATTTTGCAACCGAAATTTAATTTGGCAGAATGCGTTGACCAGATGCTGAACGGCGTCGGGACGAATAATTCAAATAGTTTATATGAGAACATTTCTGCAGCTAGCACCTCAAATTCTAAAATTAGTAGAGAAAGTAAAAATGTGGATGCACTAAAAAAGAGTATTGCCGAATTCTTACTATTTGAGAACAATCACCAGAAGAATAATTCTGTCATTAGCTGCAATATTGCGAAACCTGCAACAATTATTGAAATTTCTTCTCGTGATTGTTCGCAAGCAGTTAATAACTTTTTGGATGGAAGTTTTGATCAGGGGGATATATCTATAGCTAGCATCCAAAATTTAATTAGCAATGATTCAAAATTAGATTCAAATGTTATGCTAATTCACAAGTCGACTCGGATATTATCATGACCCCTTGGACCAAATGTTAAATGGCGCCGATTCAAAATTAAATTCAAATAATAACAAAAATTTAAATTTTAGTTCTGATTCCGAAGTGCATTCAAATACCACAGAAATGTCTCCTTTGGCTCAAAAGCTCGATTGGAGCACTATTGAAATGTCTCCTTTGTCACAAAATGTAAGTGTCCTTATTCAACTTTCAATTCCCATGTTATTAAAGCAATGTCGACACAAACCTTTTACCAACAATTTACACAAAACAGCATTTTGTCCCGAAATCGTTCTCGAAATCTGAAAAAAAGTTTGAACATTGATAACTCTTTTGAAGAAACATTTGATTACGGCGATTCTCAGGGTAGTGTTTTAGAACATGGGTTGAGTTTGGCTGCAGACATCAGTTTGGCTGCTGACACTCCACAAATTACCGCCGCAACCCATGAGAAAACATCCATAGATCTTTCTGATAGTGCAGCTGACCCAACCCCCGCAGGTACTTCAGCTTCTCCGCCAACGAGTGATGATTCAGCTGCACCATCACAACGTTCCACGCGAGTAAGTCAAAACGATGGTTTTGAAGATTGGTGTGAAGATGGAGTCCAATTACGCGCCAGCGAATTTCTGAAAACGGAGATTCTCAAAACCATCGAGATGCTTGACGCTAGCGAGCGCAAGCTGAACCGTTTCCAGAGAATTATTTCAAAGCGCCAAGATAACCTTAGGAGGTATAACTACAATCATACTATCCGCCAACTTAATAAGACACGACGGTTGCGCTTGAATGAGCTGGCCAGAAAGTTGAGGTTATCGAAGGTGCTTCGGGTGCAGCAGACGCTAATTAGGACTCTTGAAGAAGTTTTTCGAAATAATGTTACGAAATACGAAATTGTAGGACCCCTGCATTACACCCGCAATAAAAATTTTATTCATATCAATTTACTGCTTATTACTGATACGGTGGGTAATAGTCATTACTGTTGGATAAAAGATTTGTCTAGATTAGTTTCGCAACAAATAACGGCTAGAGATGGCGCAAAACACTTCTGTGACGGCTATCTCCATTACTTTCCTACTGAACAACAGTTACACATGCACCTTCGTTTTGACTGTAATCACGTTTACACAAAATTGCCAACTACTGACTTGATAACGAACAAACTGGGAAAAGTTGCGCCTCAAAATATTCTTAAATTTGAAAATTATCAAAAACAATTAAAAGTTCCCTTCGTAATTTATGCTGATTTTGAAACCATTTTAAAACCACTTGCTACGTCGCATCCCAATCCTACAAAACCATTCACGGTAACCGTGTGTGAACACCAACCTTACTCTTTCGCGTACTTTATTAAATGTTCTTATGATGACACTTTATCCAAATTCGAAATTTATCGTGGTGAAAATACCGTTGATGTGTTCATGGAGCGTTTAGAAAGGGACGTTCAAAATTTATACTCCAACCATTTAAAACATGTTGTGCCCATGAAAGTTTTGACCGCAAACGAAATTCAAAATTTTAATGATGCTCTTTCATGCCACATCTGTAGTTTACCGTTTGATGACGATGGGCAAGATAAAGTAAGAGATCACTGTTATCTCACAGGAAATTACCGCGGAGCCGCCCATTCCAATTGCAATCTAAATTTTATTCTTCCAAATTTTATTCCCATATTTTTTCATAATTTAAATTATGATTCCCACCTTTTTGTCAAACAAATTGCCTTAAAAAACGAACAAATTGATGTTATTCCACAAAACAAGGAAAAATATATATCTTTTAGCAAGCACCTTTTAGTTGATGAAATTCAAAATAATGCTGGCAAGAACGAGAAAATATATATCCATTTGCGATTTTTAGAGGCAAAAAGGTGTGTTTCCATACTCCTACGTCGATTCGTTTTCCAAACTACAACAGCGCGATCTGCCGACAATAGAACAATTTTATGATACTTTGAACGAGCAGGAAATCTCGGCCGAAAATTATAATCGCGCTGTTGATGTGTGGAAAACGTTTAAATGCAAAACTTTGGGCGACTACTCTGACATCTATCTAAAATCGGACGTACTACTTTTGGCTGACGTATTTGAAAATTTTAGAACTCTTTGCCTACAGCATTACCTACTAGATCCGCCCCATTATTACACGGCTCCGGGTCTAAGTTGGGATGCTATGTTGAAATACACTGCTGTGGAATTAGAGTTGCTAACCGATTTGGATAATCTACATTTTTTTCGAAAGGGAATACGTGGAGGAGTCAGTACTTGTGTGGGGAGGAAAGCTGCGGGCTACGTTTTGGAAGTTGACTTGCACTACCCACAAAATTTGCACGAATACCACAATGAATTCCCATATTGTCCCGAGTTGCTAGTTCCGCCTGAAGGAAAATTTAAAGATGCAAAATTAATTCCAAATTTATTTGATAAAAGCAAGTATGTTATTCATTACAGAAATTTAAAACAATGTTTAGATGCTGGCTTAATCTTGACGCGAATTCATAGAATATTGAAATTTACCCAGTCTCCGTGGTTAAGATCTTATATTGATTTGAACACCAAATTTCGAAACGATAGTAAAAACGACTTTGAAAAAAACTTTTTCAAGGGTATTAATAACAGCGTTTTGGAAAAACAATGGAAAACGTGGACAAAAGGGTAAACATTAAATTGCTTAGCCATTGGGAAAAAATTGGTAAAAGAGTTGGGGCTGAAAATTTAATTGCAAAACCAAATTTCAAACATTTATCTATATTTTGTGAAAATTTAAGAGCCGTTGAGATGAACAGAACTTCTGTTTTCTACAACAAACCGAGTTACGTGGTGTTCTGCTCGTGGGTAATCGATGTGCACCTTACCAGCGGGTTCAAGGTGTAGATAGAGGACGGTAACGGAAGTTCTAATGATTTGAAGACAGTTCGGGAGCTTCTCGTGACGAGAGAGTAGCTTAAAACGATGGCGAAAAGGGTAGTTCGAGATGTTCCACGTAGGCTTCGGTGGTAGACAGGCAGTGACGACAAAATCCGCCCTCGGCGACTGGTTTACCCGTGCAATCGGAAAACGGGACCAAATGTACCCTTGTACAAGTGAATTTAACCCCACTATATGCTTTTGATCCGACAGAGTCGAGCAAAGTACCAGAAGGTGCGCGGGACGAGAGCGTGGAGTATTCAAATGACGGGTTATGCACTGCCGAAGCGTCCAATCTAGGCTTCCCTAGAAAAAGGTGTTGAATTTACATATTCGATAACTCGTGACGGGAGCGTTGCACAATACGACCGCAGCGTGGAGATTCTCAAGACCAGAGAGTAGCTTAAAACTATGGCGAAAAGGGTAGTTCGAGATGTTCCAGGTAGGCTTCGGTGGTAGCCAGGCAGTGACGACAAAATCCGCCCTCGGCGACAGGTTTACCCGTGCAATCGGCAAACGGGACCAAATGTACCCTTGTACAAGTGAATTTAACCCCACTATATGCTTTTGATCCGACAGAGTCGAGCAAAGTACCAGAAGGTACGCGGGACGATAGCGTGGAGTATTCAAATGACGGGTTATGCACTGCCGAAACTTCCAATCTAGGCTTCCTTAGAAGAAGGTGTTGAATTTACATATTCGATAACTCGTGACGGGAGCGTTGCACAATACTACCGCAGCGTATGATAGTTGTAGGCTGACTAACTTGTGTGCGGGATCAGAATGACTCGGGATCCGGGAGACGCAGAGGCGCGGAGCTAATGCGCGTGGGATGCCAGTGGTGGCGTGACGGGAAAATACATATAATAAAGTTACCTCTGCTGGCAAAGCTCAAAAGGGAGTTTAAGCACAACCTGAGCAGGTGAGTGCATGTCTGTTTAATAGCATTACCTACCAATTTGTACAGCAGGAATGGGGTTGCAAAAATAGTTTTTATAGTGTGGACTTTAAAGGCCGATTAAATGGTGTATTCAATTTGTTTCACAATATTCAGGGTTTGCTAGATATTCACAATAAAATGAAATTGGTTAACTTTTTGTAAATTTTACTAAACTTTAAAATATGCATAACTTCAGTTTTATTTTTAACACTGTCAAGCACACAATTAAATTATAGAAGGAATTTAAAAAGCCTGGTTTACGATAAATTATTATTTTTGTATTATAGCTGCTCTTTGAAACTGCAGGGTCGGACTTGTGCATTTAGTATGCCGTCAATCTCGGTGAGCGAATGCAACTTTGTTTTTGTATTTTTTATTTAAAAATATAACTGCTCTTAACCATAACCTCGGGCAGACCGCAAAGACCAACAACATTGCTTTAAAAAAGCAGTAAAAAATAAAAAAAATTTGGCCCCAACCGAGATTCGACTCCTCAACAATTTAAGCAGTAGAACCGTATATACCCGCATTTTCATTTGTGCCAGCGCTAGCTTGCGCGAAAGAAATAATTCTGCATCAGTCTGGGAAGAATGTTAAGTAAAGGTAGCCGTAAATGCGAATATAGGCAAGAAAAGTTTTGGAATTCAAACCCCGAAAAGAAAACCCCCGGAAAAAACCCTCCGGGAAAACAAATCTGGAATAAAAACCGCAATTTTTCGATTTTTCTGTTAATGGGCACAAACGACAAATCTCGACAAAAGTAGTTTTATATAACATTTATTATATTATGTTACATAGGTATTACTTAACACTACAACCGTTTGCAAAATTTTTAAAATCTAATATGACTAACAGCATTTAAAAAATGTTCCCTACTCGCTCGGCCGAGGACGACCATTTTAAATGGTTATTTATGGCAAGCAAAACACGATTAAGATACAGAGCATGTACTAAAGATACATAACATGTTTATTAAGCAATAAGGAGGACTAATTGCTCGAGTTCATGTCAACCAAAAGATGTCAATTTCAAATTACCATTTAGCTGCAATCATGCTTTCTGCAAATTACTTAAGGGAATAGTAGAAGATGATTTTAAACTCTTGTTGTTTGTATCGATTTCTGTTTAAATTTTGGAATAAATACGAAATAAATAAATAATAACATAGAAAATTTTCCTGGGGGTTTCTTTCCGGAGTTTTTTTCCGAGATTTTTTTCCAGGGGTTTCTTTTTCCCACGCAAACGAAATACGGGAGATATTTTTGTTAAGATTCGCGAAAACACTTTTTGCGAGTGCTAATTAGCATATATAAGCATTATTTCCTGTAAGCGTTTTGCGAGATCTTTTTTTATTATTTTGGAAGAAATATTTTTTAGCGAGAAAAATTAGAAGAAATTTCTTTTCAGTTCGCGAAAAATTATTTAAAGTAGTGGAAAAATATATTTATTCTCCGAGATATTTATTTGTAACGCGTGAAAAAATATTATTCGTTGAGAAAAATAAATTTACGTTTAAAAAATATCTCGACTTAAAATAATTTATTTCTTATAAAAAACTTTATTCTTCAAGAAAAACGAAATATTCACCTTGGTGAATTACGACCCAAACGGTGCTTTATATATTTCTACTGCTTCTAAGACATGTGTTAAATCCATAGGCTACTTATTAGTCAAACATAAAAATTAAGAAAAGTTGCTCTTTATCGAAAGTTATTGGAAATAAGAATAACAAAGTATATATTTTCTGAACCACAAAACAAATGCCCTTTTAATGCAGCCACTATCTGGTTTCTATTTAAAAAAACAAGTTTTGTTGTCGCTCAAATACAAATGAACGATTATAACATCCGTTTAGGTATTTAAATTCTGTATAAAAATATCTGTAAAAAGTGCCTTTACACTTTCCTTCTATCTTTTGAAATAACTGATATATAAGACACTTTCACATTTTGAAGAAATTGAATTTTGGCGCCAGACTTGAAAACAAAAGAAGATAGCTAAAGTCCGTTTTCGCTATCGAAATATACTCAAACAATTGGCCCATAACAAGTCTATCAGTTTTTTTGTAACTGCAATAATAACTGAGATAGCCTGCAAAACCAACGAATTTAGGCCACCCGTCCAGCAAATATTTATAATTGGCTTAAAAGTGTATCTACGTGGATGGGATAATCTAAACATATAACGACATATAAAGAAGATCTCTGCAGTATGAAGATTATAAAAGCTAACCTAAATCAGACACAACTCGCTGTATGATCTCTTTTTTAATAGAAACTGTTCATAAAAGTTTTCCATTATCAAAGAATGCAGCGGCTATCAGGAGACTATCCAAAATTCCTTTTTTATATTGCTGTAAAATAATAGGTAATTAAATCAGGCACGCGTATCTTAGATTAACCTTTATATGCCGTTATTCTAACATTAATGCTAGATGAAGCAAATTGTGAGTCAATCAAAGACATGCGTTTAAAGAACTTTAAACTTCCAAAACTTTCATCACAGTATTCGCTGTTTTATGTCTTTTAATATAACATATTAAATATCATCAAATAAAAAACTTGTAGGACCTATCCATGGAAAACAATGGTCAAGTCGGAACTCGTTCATACAGTCATAAACTCATGAAAATATACTTTTGTAACAGTTTGTGGCTGAATGAAGTTGTTCTGGTATGAGCTTTGAGTTTCATCGCTAAAGTTTTTTTACCATAATTACGTTTCATAATTTTATAATGACCATGAGTCCATGAGCTTTTGTTTTCTATCTTTTTACTTTCTCATAGTTCTACTGAAGTTATGATTTCATGCAAATTTTAGTGGAAATACGCGTTTTGGGGTCCAAGGAACCCAAAAAAGTGGTTTTTAAAAAAGGGTCTGTCTGTGGCTGGGTGGGTGCTTTCGTTTCCCTATATCTCCGAAACCCCTTGACCGATTTTAATATTTGGTGTGTAGAAGTTTTTTAGTTGCAGGTAGTTCTTTGTAAGGTCATTAATCGGACCCGAAAACGGAAATTAGACACGTTTTTTTGGTATAAATTTTTTTGTAAGCACTCTTTTGAAATTTTGAATACATGGCGTTGTAGTGCATCTATAGAAATATCAAGTGCTTTTTTTTCAAACGCTATATCTTCAAAATGAAGGCTGCTACGAATTTTAGAAATTTTTAACTTTAATGCCCGATTACTCAAAAACAAAATAACCAATCAATACAAATTATTATATTATTTGATAGCCTTTAATAAGCATAATCAAGTGATGTAAAAATATTTTTGGAAAAATGAAAATTGTAAATATACTATCGGCTCAAAAACTTAACATTTTCAAAAACAATTTCCTCAAAAAATGCCCACACTATTTTTTTTAACTTTCTGAGCTGATAGAACTTGCAATTAACTACAAACATTGTAATACTAATTTCCCACATTTCACTCTGACGCCCTCTAGGAATTAATGAAAATTTTGAACTTTATTAATTTTTATTCCTAAATGCAAACACCGATCGTTATAAACTTCTATCAGTACGATAGACTATTTGAAGTACTTTATTAGGATCAGTGAGAATTTTCAACTATTTTGAAAATTAAGGAAGAAACAGTACTTTTTAATATCAACAACGGGTTTTCCGACAGTTACGTGATTTTAACTACGCCTATCAATTGGCTCTATTTAAAATAAATATTTTTCATTTTTGCATATTTTTGATAACTCTATAAATAAGGTTGTTATAACTATTTTCGTGGGCGCATTAACTATCTTAGCGCCTTTTGCATAATTGGAGCGCGCGCCGCCATTAAGTAACCAACGCCTTGGGTCTGCAGCGCGCTTGTACCGGCTAGATAAGTTGTAAATTTTCATCACTTCTTGACGCGGGAATATTTAAAACGTAAAAAGTATGGGAAAGTACCAGCGACCTGTTTTTTAACATAATTACGTTACCCACCTAATTTTATATGATCAGTGTTTGTATAATGCATGTACTGTATTATTACAAAATAAAATGTATACATACACATTCATAATTTATTGAATTAGTTGGGAAGAAGGGGGGGGTATTTTGTGAGTAAGTCATATTAGTTCTATTGCTGCAATGTCAAAATAAAGTAAATTAACATTACAAATCTGCAACACCGATGTGTATTTAATGATTTAATATTCGTACCGCATCGCCTTACTTGTGACATTACAAAGGGAGGACGTTTCTGGTAACAGGAAGGTATATGTGATGCTAATTCAGTCTAAAATGTGAAATCACACATCATACTGTAGTGTTGCTGTGACACTACACCAACTTGAATTTGTTTGTTTAGGCAGTATTATAATTCATTTACTTGTTTTTGACTTGAGGCGTTGATTGAGAAATACCTCGATCAACGCTGAAGGACGCTGGCTACTCAAGCCTAGTAACCTAGTTTGTAAATAAAATTGAAAACGGTGTTATCTGCCAGTATGTAATATTTATAATAAATGGCACAATTAGCATGATCGTAAATGAATGGTGCAAAAGAAACTGTAATATTTGTTGTATTTAAAAAAACACTTTTAATTATTATAGAAAATGAAAAACACAAGTTATTAGCAATTCTACTTTTCCCCATTACCATTATTAGTAATTACTGATTGAATCGGTCTCTCAAATTCTTCAAAAATGGGATGTAACATGTCTGACGTAATAAATTGAAGCAACTAACTTGAATTTTGTAGGTATATGCTTTCATTTTCCTTGAGGTACGTCATCTTACTGACGTCAACTGGCATAAGTTGAATTAGAAATGACATTAAAACATACTCGTTCATATAATCTGTAAATTATTTCAAAATATTTATTAAACGATGAATTACAACGGCTTCGTTTTGCACCATTCATTTATGATTACACATACTAACAATAATGGAACTATTAATACTAATGCAAGTTTTGATGAAACAAGATGTTTATAAACCCTTCCTTAACAAACATTAAAATTAGTCACAAAGCTTCTACCTTCAAAGTAATGTTCCGCTGTGCATTACCTAAGAGTTGAGTGATTCTGATTACTTTTTTACTAGACCGTACCGTTATCTTAAATAAGAAAAGATATTTGATGTTACACTACGTAATCTTGTTCTATAGGTTCGAAATAGGAGAAAATAGTTATTTGTGTAACAAGGGAAGAAAGTGATACTTATTTCCCGCGTGTGCTGTGCATTTCACCAGCGGCTAGCGAGTTCCTACTTCTTATTGGAGCTTTCATGACTTGCGCACCTTCGGTATGCAGCTGGCACGTCTGTAAAGCTACCGCCCGAACTCGCCGTCGGCAGAGATCGTAACCTTCCCTAATCACACGCACGTGTTTTAAAATTTAAAACGTCAGTTGTACCAAAGTATAATGCATTATATGTTTGGTATTCTGGGTATAAACTTTTTGACCATACGTTGTAGTACCGCTGGTAGTCAAAGGGTAAAGAATTATTTTTAACATTCCTTCTCGTAAAAAATGAAAATCAGAAATCACTTTGATTTTGTACTTACTACGCTGTACCGTGCATGTTATAAATAAAAAAAAAAGGATAAACAGAATCACGGCGAAGAAAAAAGTACATCCAAATATAACCAATAACCATCAACCAACCACTACCTCGCGCAAGCGTAAAAATTGCATAATATTACCTAATTTTATTGCATGGATATCCTTGTTTTAAAATGGGACTTAATGCCCAATTCCTAATTATACATAAGTTTTTAATTTAAAAAAAACTCTTAGAGTAAGTTACCTAACTAAATCGATTGATTCTATATTTCTTTATTGTTCGAAAGTGACCTGTGAGATAAATCTTGAATTTTTATATTCCTTTAATGTTTAAAAACACAAAAATATTTGTAAAATCATTTTACTGAAATTTTTTTGTACGCTCACCAATATGTGATTGTTGTTCCTTTGGAGGCTCGTTATTTTTTCTAAACTTTGCAAGTAGGTGGATATGCTTGCACATGTTACATTTAATTGACGAGTCTAAACGTGAACAAATCAATACAAATTTCACAATCCTTACAGATTAATTGGCAAGTACAGCTTTTATTAATTTCTTGAAGAAAACACATTTCATAGTTACTTTTCGAGGGTACCTTCCAACCGTGTTTAACTTGAATAATTAAAGACGGATCCAAAGCTTGCATATTTTTATGTCGAGAACGAATATCTTTTAATTTACTACTAATTTTTCCGTTATTTACCACAATTAACCTACGAATTAGCTTGTCTCTTTCGATGTAAAAATGACACTCCTACAAACAACCACATTGACAAGCTAATACTGCACAAAGCGCGCCAATATTACACGAGGTTGGCGAGGTTGCGCAAGTCATGAAAGCTCCAATAAGAACTAGGAACGGCTGTTACCCGAACTCGCTCGACGCTAGTGAATTTAGCGTCCAATATGACCGTTGGTTTTCATTCTCCGAATAATTTAAGTTCGTGATTCATAATAACTCCAAGTTAACAGACTTACAGAAATTGCATTATTTAAAATCGTGTCTCACGGAAGAAAGCGCTTCATTAATCGAAACATTATCAATATCGAACTATAATTAAGCGGGTCGCCAGCTTTGTATCCACGGGTCGTGGTAGCCACGACAGTATAATAATGAAATAAAATTTTAAACACAAAGCCGTCGATGTGTCCACTGTAATATTTAGCTTAAAACGCCAATTGTCGATGTATCCACGGGTCGTGGCAGCCACGACAGCTAAATAAGAAAATAACATTTTATTCAACTACTGTCTTTGTGCCCACTGCTAACTTTGTTGGATTTATTAAATATACTTGCTGTCGATGTATCCACTCGACAAGTTTAGTTAAAATAAGTATTAGGCGATGTGCCCACGATGCGTGGTAACTACGCCAGTTGTTGGCAATATATTACCTAATTAATTAATTATGGTAAACTGTCAATGTGCCCACGATGGTATTTGGACATATTGACGGTTATCCCTGTAACAAAGTTATGTTTTTACTGCGGAATATGGAAGTATTAATTTCATGAAAACTTTCGAAATCTAGATTTTAACGGAAATATATGTTTTGGGGCTTAAGGAACCCAAAAAGTGGTCTCTATTTTTTATTCTTTGCATATTATTGATAACTTTAATTAAACCATTTATATCGACTTTTAGTCCGAAATCCAAAGCGCAACTAATTAGCTGTAGGGCGGGCGGTTTGCGTTTTTACTATTCTTGTGCGGGATGCGACATCGTAGGGTTGTCTATATAAATTGTTTTTTTAGAAACTAACATACGGTGAAATAAGAGTAAAACTTAGGGCAAATCGAAAACCGTTTTACCGAATTCTCTGGTTTCAAAATGGCGGCCGCTGCAGCTTTTCAAAAATCTCAAGTTTGAATTTTTTTGCCGTTACCCAAATCAATTATTGGCGTAATGTTACCATGGCCTTCTAAATCATTTTTTTTTTAAATAATAAACTTAAAACTAAAACAAACTGCGAAGTGTGATACATCATTGAAATCAGAATAAAAACACTCTGTTTAATTTAAATATGGAAAAAATGCTTGTCCACCCGTAAGAAAATAAAATTGACAGTCGAAAATTAACCATGAAAGCTGTTACATGAAATGTGATAAAAGAAATATATTAAGGGTAAAAAGTGTCTGAATAATGCATTAGCGAGAAACATGTAAAATAAATAATAAAATAGAAAATTGAAAATTTCGTTTATTTTTTAATTTTCTTTAGAAACTAAGCAATATAGCTCCAATTTTGTTTTTTAATATGTAATTACGCCTTTTGCTCGGAAACGGCTAGTCTAATTTTGATGCGCCTGGGAATGCGTAGGTATATGAAATATTGATTGAAAAAATAAGCTTTTAATAAACTAAACTAAATTTTAAAAATTTGTTAAAATAAACAGGGTGTTCGATATAAAAAATTCATTTTTATAAATAATTTGTAAACGCGGCGTGTAATTTTTTTAACTTGCAGCATCGTAATCTACGTAAAAAACCGTAATACTTTGCTAATGTAACCGACTTCGTAGCTCTAACAATAAATAAGTTATAAACAATTATGTTATCCCGTGACAATGTTTTCGTATCTCTCTCGTATAAGTCATAGCGCGCATAATGTTTTCTCACTTGCTCTCATAAGATTTGCTGGGGTCGAGTTCATATGTAGCGTTGAAAGTTACTTAAGTGTTGTTCTACGCACATATACTGTTATTATTTAAAGTATGGGAAAGTCCAGCGTTCATTAATTTACTTTAAAATAGTATAACGTTCGGTTACACATAAGGTTTGTCAAAGGTATGATTAGCTAACTAATCATTCAAACTTATGATTTTTGTTACTCTTAAATATAGAAAGACACTTATAAAATCTAAACTCTGTAGGTCAATCCGTTATGAAACTATTTAAAAGAAACAGGTCGGAGGTCTCCACTTTCGTGGAAATTCCCGGCCATTATGTTTTTTCTAGATATACAATAAAGGCACCTAGACTGCGGGAACTAAGCCGTGGTCTAGGTAGATAAGCAGCTTTAAGTAAAAAATTTTTTATTACTTGCCCACTGTATTCGAATAATACCAGTACCTGAACAAGTGAACATGCAGTGATTTGTATAATTTGTTCCTTGCAGCTACCGAGTTTTAGAATTAGTAGCTATCAAATTAAAAGAAAGATATAAAGATTTGCAACGATTTTCGTATTTTATAAATATTTTAAATAAATTATAATTATATAACAGATAATTATCTGTGAAATTATATTTCTATGCCAACAGGTAGTGGGTACTTAGAAAAGCGGCATTACATCACTTGCAATCAGGTGCCGCCGCCGGTCTTTACTGCCTACTGCGTCTATTGTGTTTACGGCGCGGCGTGAGAATCCCCAAACATCTGTTCTGCAAGTTATAAAACCAATAGTTTTGAAAATTCCCAGAAAGTACATAAAATTTGTTTATGTTTATGAAACGTTGTACGAGAACTGTAGGTAAAAACATCAAACTGTGTTCAACAAAGAAAATATTGCCAAAAAACAGGTCACATGGTTTTTCTAAAATTTTGCGGGTTAATTAATTTGCAAGATGGTACACTTACGTCCGGTTTTACTAAACTTTTTAGCCAGCAGTTAAATATTTGATTATTGATTAACATGAACCAATGATTAGTTAGTTAATCGTTAACGGGGTTGAAAAGAAACGTGTTTTTTTTATTTAAAACGAAAAAACATGTTTTTATGTGGCTAATTAAACCCAAATACGAAAAAAGAACCGCCTAAACTTCCGGTGTATTCAAACTGCACGCAACAATTAATTCTAACTAATGGATTTCTTAACAAACCCCCTAAATTTTCGACCGACAACGTATGGATATCAACGGTTATTTTATTCTGCTATACACTCTTTAAAAAAACAATTCCAGGAAGGACCCCAAGCAACCGACAAGCTAAGACTATCAATGCTAAAACAAATAATTAAAATGCGTTGGTCGGCTTTTTTTACAGCATTTTATCTATTTTTTTATCAAAGGATTTTTTATGACATTTTCAGCAGGTTCGTTATCAAAACTTTTTTCTTAGATTCAAAATCTTCATTTACAGGAGACAAATTTGGCCGCTTTTAAAATACAACTTGCGAGCCCGCCACCGCACCGTGTGCTACGTCAAACCTCATTTTGTACGTTAACTGATTTTACAATAATAAGAAATTTTTATAAATAAGAAGAGATTAGTACACATAATAAAATAACTTAAATAAAGTAATAAGTATCTCTGCTTGACGCAGGTAGCATTAGGTTAAGTTAAAGTTAAGGTATCGATTACCTAAAAAGTAAATTCCCATATAATTATAGTTTCTTGGGGTTCGCTGGTATATTAAAAATGTAGGCAACCATTTATACATATAACACAACATTAGAATCTTCGAAAACATAATTTTATTACAAAGAAAGCAAGAAACTGGCGTTGTTACGACGCACTGTGGATTATTCGCAAAAGGCCTATTTTAACTAAAAGTTGCAAGTGGATACATCGACAGCAAGTACATTTAATAAATACAACAACGTTAGCAGTGGGCACAACGACAGTAGTTAAATAAAATTTTATTTTCTTATTTAACTGTCGTGGCTACCACGGCCCGTGGATACATCGACAATTGGCATTTTATGCTAAATATTACAGTGGGCACATCGACAAAATTATTATTAAAATTTTATTTCAGTATTTTACTGTCGTGGCTACCACGACCCGTGGATAAAAAGCAGCGTCCCCTAATTAAGCAATTGCTTGGGATCTGCTAAGAATCGATACGAAAATAAAAGGCTCATTATAAAAAATCACGTGCGGCCTTTATGTAACTTACAACCAATTCAAAGGAAGTCTGCAGCATCTTTAAGAAATTTAATAGGTAGGTACCGTTACATTAAATTTAAAATTATTAAAAGAGCTTGGTCAGCCAGTTGATCACTGGCTTCCTCTGGCATTTCATTATAAAATTTCAACCCTTTATAGTACAAACTATTTTGTGGGCAACTTTTCGTGTTTAATTAAATTATTTATATTTCTAGTTTCATAATTATGAATATCCTTATTAAATATTATAAACTAATTCAAGTAACCAGGCATTTTATTGTTAGTTATTTGAAAAATCAAAACCATAGTATTAAAATAAATGCGTTGTTTAATGCTGAGCCACTGTAATGTTTTTAGCATTAAAAAATGCTCGTTCATTCGTTGGTAAAAAATAAAAGAAAACAAAATGACAATTTAAAATGTATAATAAAACTCAAAGAGGGGTATTTAAAAAAATAAGTTATGACCGTTTAAAAATTGTGAATTCTTTGTTCTTTAATTTTTTCAATATCTTCTTGCCACAATAAAATGTTTAAACAAATTTAAAAAAAAACACTTAAGAGTTCATTATTTTTTGTTTTCAAAACCAACTTAAAAAAATTAATTATGACTATGATTATTAGACCTTTAAGGTTTTTTAAAAACGTCCTCTGCCGGCCAAAATTACAAGTTAATGGGTAAGTACTATACATAGCTGTAAAGGAAATTTCAAGGTCCATTCAAACATGCAAAAATATACAGGGTATTTTATTAAAAATAAAAAATTACTTCCGATTAAACCGGAAGTCAAAATTAACACCGTTTTATGCCGTAATATGCATTTTTATGTGTATATTACCCAAAAAATATTTGAAATTATTAATTTAAACATTGACAAAATGGCCGGTTGTTACCTGTTCTCGCGGCCACCCGGTATTTGGATGTTTATTTAAATCATTTCATTATAAAAAATAAAACGTTTGATGAGTTGATAAAATTTCGGGGTTACTTTACTTTCAACTACATCGTCTATTTTTCCATGTAAAACTTTTGATATTGCTTCAAAAATAAAAAATTTTTGCCGTTTTTTTCAACTACCTTTAAAAATCTATGTGTTCTATATCATTTTATTGCTTGAAGTAGCAGCTAAAAACATAGCAGTTTCAAATACCTATTCAATTTATTTGTTTTAAATCATGCTGCATTATTTTAGACATACTGTTAAACTAGGATTTATATGTGACAGTTCTGAAAATCAATTTACATTTTTTGGGAATGATTAGACATGCGAACAATAAAGACAATAATATGCTAAACAAGCACACAATATTTATTCATATGAAATAGTCTGGGAAACAATTTAGTATTTTTGGAAATTAGTAACAATATAAAGACAATAATAAGCAAAACAAGCACACAAATATTCTTCCATATAAGATAATGTCAGAATCAGTTTAATATTTTCTGGAAATTATTTGAATTAATAATGAACAACAGACACGATAATATGCAAACGTTTTTATAAAATGGACAATTAAGATAATAAAATTTGTATAAAATGCACTCTAGCAAAGAAAAATTGGTGAATAACCCTATCGTTTGATAATTGTATATCGATACTTATTTACAAGCCTATTCGTATATTGTTTTGTGTAAAAATGTTAAATAGTTTTTTAAAAATTAGTTTTGGCCATATATATATCGATACTTCACATATTCCAGTTAATATTGCTATGCAGAGGAAGTCGAGGCAGGGCTTGAATTCCCAGAGCCCTCATTTCTACAATAAATATAACAGTTTGTACTAAATTACTTAAAATTATAGAATACAGATTACTTCAGACAGAATGAGCGCATCGGAGTTGCGCTGATGACCATAAAAATAATCTGGGTATCTTTCAAAAAGGGATTATTTTAGTTGCCCTAATTCTACGTGAGTATAAATCTTTAAGAATAGCACAAATACAATATTGTAAAATAAAACTGGAAACAAAATATGTTATATGCATAAACAATTTATTGTTATATAAAATATATTAGTTATATTGCGATTTTTTACAGCTATTGAGGCCGTGTCTCGCATACTAAATGCAAGAGGTTACTATTCTACGATAGGTTCTCTTCTAATTGCCTTTTGTTCATCGCCTCTCGTACCTTTTCATCCCATGTTCTTGGCGGGCGTCCTCTCTTCCTTCTTTGACGTGGCTTCCAAGTCCAAATACGCTGTGGCCATCTGTCAGGCTGCATTCTCCGCATGTGGCCATACCATAGTAATCGCTTTCTCTCTATTTCCTTAATATACATGAACAAATAAAAGGTCTATTTTGCGTAACGATACGAAATTTGTTTTACAAAATCAAAACGTTGAATGGGCTTATTCACATATTTACTGAACTTCCTTAATAACAACTCTTGCTTCAATTTGACTTCCTTACGCATCTTCGGGTTTGTCTTTTTTTGCACTATTAATTTTTAAATAAGTGTCCGTTTGAAAATTATTTAATGTTTCTAAAAATTTGTATACATAAAACATGCGGCTAATAATTACAACACGCAATTCTACGTAGAAAAACAAGCAAAAAACTCGTATACAATTTTAGTGTTAACGCTTTGATTAAGGAGTTATTAATGCTCAAACTTTGAAATTTTTTTCGACTATGGTTGAGAAATAGATTTAAATAGTATCAACAACACATAATTCAACAATTAAAATAAGTAATCAAATATAAATTAGAACATTTTGGTAATTAGTTTACTTATAATTTAATATTTAAGAATGCAAAATCTTCGCGATTTATAGTTTTGGAAGACGTTGCAACTATGCATTATAAGCTGGGTTTATTTTTAAAATGTGATAATAAAACACATACTTGATTTAATTGCAGAATCACAAACATATACGATCAAGGGTAACTAAATGCATGTCTCTTAGCTTTAAATTGTACAGCGTTGCCAAATTAAAAAACCTTTAAGTGCTTATAATTTAAAGACTCTTCGTCTAAGACCAAATTGGTGTGAAAGTTTTTTGCTTGTTTTTCAACGTAGAATTGCGTGCGGTAATTATTAGCCGCACGTTTTAATACACCCTGTATATCAGGATGAGCATGATAAAAGCTATTGTTAAAACGCGAGTGAAAAGATTTACAAGCGTTGGTTGTTCTTGCCATACTTGCATTCATTGAAGCACATTTTTCCGGAGGAAACTTAGAATCCCCCATTATAAAATTTTTTACTAGATATTTGAAAAATCTATTAAGTCGTTCGTCGTTAGGTTGGCATTTCATAAAAATCTCTGCAACGCAATCCCCAACTTCGCTTGCTGTTAAAGTCATTATATTCTTTGGAAAGACCACGGTGCAGAATATTTTTGTACCAAGCTTGGCACAAGTGAAATAACCATCCATACACTGTAATTTCAGCCCATATTTCGTTGATCGTCAAATGGATGGCAATTTCAAAATCCACTATTACTGCTTTCGGTTTGAATTCCAAATCCCATTCGACACACTTAGTTTTAATAAAATTAAGAAGGATATCATATGACTGTGATGATTTTCCTGGCATCAAACTAAACACCAATGGCACACATTGACCGTTGTGGTAGCCATGTACCTATGGTAAAAAATAATAATATTTTGGGCAGTATGTAAATGATCCATCCATATAGATGGTATCCACAGAGCACAAAATATTAAAATTGGTATAACACGAGAACACAACAATATTATTAGATGCATCATTAAATAATAGGAACGGTTTCACGGTTTCTGTCGAAATACTGTCCAAAACAGAATGAACGTCACTCACACTTTTTGGCAGACATGGCATTTTTAACATTCTGCACTTGTGAATGTTTTTACGGATTGATGTAACATCTGAATACATACAATATTTCGACAATGTAGTTTTAAAATATGTAAATAATATTATTTAAATTCATTAAACAAATATTTTTAACAGTTTTTCAAAATATTTATACACTATTTGTCCAAAATATAATTCAATCCGATGTAAAAGTACACACAATGTTAAAAAAACAAAAACGTCCTTCCTGGTAGTTTATTATACATACATTTTTTACATTATATATACATTTACAATTAATTGACATATATCTCCCCGTGCCTCTGTCGGTAAAGGTGGTGTCTCTGAAAATTAAAATATAATATATAGTTAACTATGTACGCGACTCGCGAGTATTAACTTTTAGTTTATTTTGGGCATGGTTTCATAAAGTTACGTGACACATTCTTACATTCCGACATTCATAGTAAAAAAAATTAAATTGGGTCAGTAATGTACATGTAAGTGAAGAAATTCTGAATAACTTACGAATAAATGAGACCAACCTTTTTGGAAGTGGCCAGGAATGCCTACACTGACTATTTCAATTTCGTGTCGGATGTGCTTACGAAACGTCTGCGTGTAACAGCTAAAACTACAAGCTGTTTTAGTTAACAGATTAAGAAAATCTAACAAAATACTTACCAACAATAGCTTTAAAAATGTGCAAATGGCAAAATGGCAATTTCTCATATTGCAAATTCTTGAATATCGCAACGCCATTACGTTGGCCAATAACTTGGTGATTTGTAGGAATATGTGCGCTTTCACCGCCTGCTAAATGGAGAATCTTGACCTATAAATATAAATATAAATAAATACACCAAAACTACTAAAAAATGTACACTTAACTTACCTTATTTAAAGATGTAACGCTAACGAGAAAACAAATTATCACTTATGAGAAGGAACTCTGCTCGCTAGTTACCTATTCGCAGCACTGGTTCACTTGTAAGTTATTCACAAAATTCACAAAAAATAACCCCGTAGATTAACTCACCACCCGCAAAGGTAGGGAGTAAACAGGTACTTTGTGACCAAAACTGAAATTTCCTAGAATCATTTCCAAAAGTAAAAGCCTTTTTTTTCTGCTCGGGTAGGCGGCACGTTGCCAGGAATATTGCTAGGCGATTGTATTTGAATCATACATTATCTTAAATATTTACAGAAGGTTCTTGTTTGTTGTATCATTAAAAAGCATTCTAGCATCTACATGATATCTAAATCGTGTAATACGCCCAGCAATAATATATCTCATTTCTTAATAGACTAACTCCACTACACTAAAAAGAATATTATAATAAATAATCATGCCTAGGTTTCTAGTTGCAAATTTCTTCACGCACTCCATTGTATTTTATAAAAATTGTTTTCCTTAAAACTAATTTTCACAAATTGCATTTGTAAATATTGATTTAATTATAAATAAGAATATAAAGCTATATCGTTTCATCTCTTTATTTAACTAATTATAAATTTTGGTTTTAAAAATTTTAATAAAATAATTTTAAAGAAAATTAATTTGTGTTTAGCAAGATAAAAAAAAACTTTTTTTATTTATGTGGGTTTTCCGTTCCTTATTGTATTAGAACTTTTTGCCCTACTACTGTTTCTCTGCACGCATATAACAGCCTAATATACAACTAACATTTCTTGGTAATATTTAACAAAAATAATCAAATTATTTCAACAAATATTAACCTCATCTTTTCTAAAAGCAAGCCATCCAGTAGACAAAGATGGCCATTAGCAGAAAAGTAAATACGCCAGGTACTAGGATTACTCGGAAATATACATAAAACCGACATCGGTGCTTTGAAAAGTAGCCGACAAATATCTCTTTTAACTACCTTTCGTATTACCAGTACAAAAACAGATTTTTTATAAAATTACTACCACCCAGTAGTATTCCTGAAACAAATTTCCTCAAAATGACAAAACTATGAAATTAGTACGGTAGAATAAACGGGACGGCTTTAAATTTTTAGAATCTAGTTTAAATAATCAAAGGAAAACATCTACGAAAAATTAAAGCAACACAGTTCACGGCAAAAAATCCAGAGGAAAAATTAGCCATGGGAAAAAAATTCAAAATATAAAATGTAATTGTTTTATTTTTAAATCAAGATTTTAAAACCAGTAAACCAAGTACATACACCGCACGAAAGTAGGATGCAAGAAATTATAGATTAAAATGAGGAACTGACCCTTGTGACTTTTAATTCATCAGTAAACATCCTCATTCCAAAATTTAAAATGTTACCTGCAAATATTGCTTAAATTTTATGTATTAATATTTAAAAAACATTTTGTAAATCTCAACAGCGTAATATTATCTGAAAATGTTAAAGTTATGTTTTTTCAATATTACCTGCAAATATCGGTTAAAGATTATGCAACAATATTAAATAACATTTTGCAAATCTGAACTGGGTAATATTATCTAAACATGTCAAAGTTATGTTTTTTAAATATGACTTGCAAGTATTGGTTAAATATTATGCGATATTATTTAAATAAAATTTTGCAAATCTGAACTGAGTAATATTATCTGAACATGTCAAAGTTAGGGTTTTTCAATATTACCTGCAAATATTGGTCAAATATTATGTAATGATATTTAAATAACATTTTGTAAATCTCAACAGCGTAATATTATCTGAAAATATCAACGATAATATGTTTTTTCAATGTTACCTGCAAATATTGCTTAAATATTATGTAATAATATTTATATAACATTTTGTAGATCTTGACAGCGTAATATTATCTGTAAATGTCAAAGTTATGTTTTTTCAATATTACCTGCAAATATTGGTCAAATATTATGTAATAATATTTAAATAACATTTTGTAAATCTCAACAGCGTAATATTATCTGAAAATATCAACATTATGTTTTTTCAATAGTACCTGCAAATATTGGTTTAATATTATGTAATAATATTTAAATAACATTTTGTAAATCTCAACATCGTAATATTATCCAAAAATGTCTAAGTGATATTGCTTAAATATTACCTACCTTTTAATATTAATTTCATATTGGTTATATTTAATCAATATTTGGTTTACCTTATCGTAGTAATATTTTGAAAAATGATGTAAGTAATATTTTTCTGATATTTGAAACTAATATTTGTCATGCAGCAGCGCGTAATGTTAAGGTAATATTTTCTACAACTTTGGTTGATAATAGTGTGGAAAAATATTCTATTAACGATGACTTAATATTACTTACAAATGTTTGCTATACAGCAAGTTTAAATATTAATTTAATATATGTTATATTATAATAATATTTAAAGTTCACAAATATTATAATGATATTTGATTCATATAATAGCAATATTTTGTGCTCTTGGGTAACGTATGGTGCTGGTGGTGGAATCAATCAGTTTTTGTTTGTTTTTACTTTAAATGTCTCATTACACTAGCTAATATTTATTTAAAATTTTAGTAGTTTAAGCTGAAGCAGAAGATGATGACAACACGACAGACACGACTCTTAAAACACTTAGATTACATTAAATCAACAACTAAACTGGCAATTTTCAAAAACGTAGTTGCTCCTCTTACTCCCACGTTGGCAGCTGTCGAAAACATAAAACACAAAACTTTTCCGTTCTCTTCTAAGGAAACTTTCCTTAATGAAAATATTCCTGTACAATGAACGTTATGGTCAACAAAGAAATAAAACAAAAAAAAGAAGATTCAATTAAAAAGCCAAATGAGCACGAATTTCTACAAATATAGCCATTTCACTTTTGCATGATTTATAAATCGTGTAGTTTATTATGTATTATCACAGTATTATATTGTTAATGAATTTGTATTAAGATTAACAACTTGAAGTCTGTCGAAAAATATGCATTTTGTTTTATTTTTTTGCATAGTTAAAGTCGATTTTTTCATTTCTAATAAATTACATTCAATACAAAACAACATCCTTTTTTTACTTTATAACATGCACGGTACAGCGTAGAAAATACAAAATGAAAGTAACTTCTGCTTTTCATTTTTTACAAGAAGGAATGTTAAAAATAATTCGTTACCCTTTGACTACCAGCGGTACTACAACGTACCATCAAAAAGTTTATACCCAGAATACCAAACATATTAATAGGTACTTATTTTTTGTAGATTCACATATGATTTTTTCGTCGACCTTTAGATATTTATCAAAAAACATTCATTTTACAAATTAATCTAAATTAAATTATTTAATTTGACAATTGTGTAAAAATTTACTTTTGGAAGTAAAGTGCCTTTGTAATCCACGGTAACCAAGACGTATCCATGGTATACAAGACGTAGTCAAGGAAAATAAACAAAGCATAACCAAGATTTGCATTTTAAAGCGGGAACAAAATAACTTTTTTCGTTGAACTTGTTAGAAAGTAGGCTTTTCGACCTTCATTTAGAGGTCGAAAGTTGACAGTTGCCGCTTAACGGAAGCAAAAATCAATTTGCGTCCCAAAGGACGAAAACGCGATTTTGCTCCCGCTCTTAAATGCGAATGTGGGTTACGCTTTGTTTATTTTACTTGGATACGTCTTGTATACCATCATTACCTTGGATAATAAAAGCATCTTATTTGCAAAAGTCAATTTTTACACAACTGTCAAATTAAATAATTTAATTTAGATTAATTTTAAAATGAATGCTTTTGGTAAATTTCTCGATCGACCAAAAAGCCATATGTGAAACTCGGGAAGAAAACGTCTTTTATCCTTTGTGTGCACGGCACGCGCCCTAAAAAAATTTCACTTTCTTCCCTTGTTACACAAATAACTATTTCGCCCTTCGAGACGAAAAGATATTTTGCTCTCGCTAAGCAGCAATTGTCAACTTTCGGCTGCACAACGAGGGTCGAAAAGCCTACTTTCTAACAAGGTCGACGAAAAACGTATATTAAGCTTCGTGCGACATTTAACAAAACTGCAAAGGGGAGAAAGTGTCCCTTACCCTTCTCAGAGAAGTAGCCGCAACAGCTGATATTCGAGCAATTCCAGATTAAATCAAAACTTGTTTAACAACATTTGTCAAATTTTATGCCTTTACTTCAAAATACGCTATTCACCCAAAATCTTTCAAAACTTTTCCGCCAATTATTCGTATTTACAAATCCAACACCTAAATATTAGTAAGAAAATTCATAATTTGAACAACTTAATCATTGCGAGTACAGAACTAGCTACAGAAGATAAATATTATCCCCACCAAAAATTCTGTATTAATAAAATTCGTGAAGTCAATTCAAATCTTTCGAAACACCGCGGGAAACGGTTGACAAAGTAATGTGTAAAAGTTTGTGTCTAGTTTTTGCAGTGTAATTTTTCTAACTTAAAGAAAGCAATTGTGGTTATAAAGTAAGTGAATATTGATTAGTATTGTTTAATAAGTACTACCGTGTAGTTCACTATAGCGTCGAAGAACGTTGACACTGAATCCGTTTTTTTCTGATAAATCCGATAGTCAAGTTATCCATTTAAAAGAAATAAATAACGTTACATTAATGTTTATAACTTATTTTCGCTAACAAATTAAGAATTGTTTGTAACTAAAAATAGTATTTGAGTTTTTAAACCACAAACAAAATTGTGTTTATGCAAGGTACGGACCAGTTTACCAAACCAGTAATACTACTTTAACGCACAAGCGAACTTGTTTTGCGTCATCGCAGTCTTTCAATGCCAAATTACAGTAATTAATTTTAGTTGTTTGGACCAGCGACACTAACATTTTTGGGGCCCCTAAACTAGTTTTTTAACCCTTATTCGCATCTTTTATACGTTATAAGTGTGTTTTAAAAGTCAATTGTTATATTTACTTCCCTATTATGTCAATGACCGATAGACAAATAGACAAAATATGCCTGTTTCAGAAGTTCTAGTTACAACCGTAGGATCAATACTGACTATAGGTCAAATTTTGGGAAATACCCAGTCAAAAATTTGGGGGAACCAGGAAATAAGTTGCTGGAATTGATGAATAGATGCGATATAGCATGTAACTTGTTCAATCGTCTATAAATCCTAACAGTTTATTTAACCTTTTGGTTGCATTAATCCATATACTAAAATTCCCACTAAACTTACACCCTGCAAGAATATTGCATTTTTTACTTACCCATATTTTAAGTATAGGGAAGTATTGATTTCAGCACAGTTTCCGAATTCGAAATTTTGACAAAAATCTCCAACAGCAGTTTTTAAAAAATGTCTGTCTGTGACTGAGTATGTATGTGGGTATGTGCGGCTCATTATCTCCCAAACGCATAAGCTGATTTTGATGCGTTTTAGAATATACAATTATATCCAAAATGCATTAAAAAATAAGCTTTCAAAGAACATTCGAAATCGGAAGCGGAATTTAGACAGTTTTTTGGCATTTTTTTCTAAAACAGAACTTCTTAAATTTGAAAACGGTATCTGAGAGAAAATCTTAGGGCAAATCACCACTGTTTTCCTGCACTTTCTAGCTTTAAAATGACGGTCGCTACAAGTTTTAGTAAATTTTATTTAAACCCCCTATTACTAAAAAACGAGTTGACAGATAAGGATAGAATTTGGTATTATAATATCCGTAGCAGAACACAATGTCACCGTGTGAAAGAATTTTGGTGCAAATGAAAACCGCGATTTGAATTTTTTTAGAAATATTCAAAAATGTTCAATAAATAACGCTAAAAAACTCGCCACGCGATTGCTTTTTTTAATTGTGCAGCTCATAAGTAATAGAAGGTTCATAACATAATTTTTAACTCCAGCAAGATTTAGAGGATTTAATTTCCCCCCATTCACCAAATTTTTGGCAGACGAATTTGTTCTTCCATTTTTGGTTTCCTTTAATCCCAAGGAATTTTTTTCAAAAATTTCAAGAAATTGATTTTTTCCTCATAAATAAAAGCAGATAAATCTTCATTTTCTAAATACGGTAAGGCATGCCCGCAGGCAAAGACTAACAGGTTACCAGGAACGATTCCGATGGTCAAGCATTGCAACACTGACGATCTCACAATTCACTGTCTGTGCGCAAACCGGTGATACAAAAATACAAACATTGTTCTGAAATATAATAAGGCAATGTCTAAAGTACAGAAAACTCCAGAAAAAGTGAATAAACTAGTCTCATGAACGGTTCTGAACATTCTTGTTTTTTATATTTATATTACAATGATGTCTGCAACACTGTGAAAGTATTGGAAATTCTCGAGTATTTTTTTTCTTGTTATATTCAGATAACAATAAGAAGCACTTCGCCTGGACTTTTCGAACTTTAAAAACATTGCGTTATATTTGTAGAAATATTATATTACAACGTTCTAGCCTCTATAGTTACTCCAACAACACAGTGCGCTGCACAAAGCCATGGTAATCGTCCAATCGCCTGTCGCTCACATTCTGATATCAATAAGTATACAAGTGTAGGTAAAAGCCTAAAGTTTCTTGCTCACTAACAAACTCAATGCACAATGTCAATTTTTATAAGTAAAAAGAATGCATGCGATTAAAGAATATCAGGCATCACAAAAAACTCGTCAGCCAAAAAGTGGCACAAAGATTTTCTGCTGAATATTACTACATCTAAAAAGTATCTAGAAAAAAAGTCTCCGAAAAAAAGTCACGGAAAAAAGTTCATGGAAAACAGTCCCCTGGAAAGAAAGTCTCCGGAAAAGAGTCCCCGAAAAAAAGTCCCCTAGAAAAAGTCTTCTGGAAAAAGTCTCCCGAAAAAAGACCCTTAGAAAAAAGTCTCCGGAAAAAAGTTTCTTGGAAAAAGTCACAGAAAAGAAGTCCCCGGAATAAAAGTCTCTAGGGAAAACAGTCTGAAAAACTTTAAAAAGAAAGGTCAAACTCATGAAAACAGAAATGTTTTTAGTATGAAATAAGTTAAGAAAAACTTGTTTTTTATAATGTTCATCGTTGGCAGTGAGGTTATTATAAAAGCTTATATTTTGATTATACCGATAAATTCAGAGCTAGTTAAATTGCTAGATTATTATTACTACATATAATTTTTAAAAACTGATGCAGTTTCTGGGCAGAAAAGTAAAATTACCGACTTCCGGTTTAACTGAAAAGCGGTTCTATCTTTGGCTTTTGAAAAACACTTTTTTTGGTAACTTTTTTTCCTGGAGACTTTTTTCCGGACACTTTTTTCCAAGGGAATTGTTTTCCGGGGACTTTTTTCCATGAGACTTTTTTCCGGGGACTTTTTTTCCGGAGACTTTCTTTCCAGGAGACTTATTTTCCATAGAATTTTTTTCCGTGACTTTTTTTCCGGAGACTTTTTTTTTCTAAATTCCATTTTTGAATAAACCGGCGCTATAGTAAGAATTTACAGAATAATAACGGCTGCCATTTAGAAGCTAGAAAGATTTTTAAAAAACGCGTGCAAATTGCTTTGATATCGTCTATCTTATTTTGATTTAAATTTATAGAATTTAACTTTTGATAAAATGAAACTCGGCATGAACGTCTTAAATGGTGTTAAGAATAACATTCCATTAAGGGGGAGGTTTCCTTTTGGTCGCTTACCTAAACAGTTTAATTGAGTAAGAGCAAAATCACAACTGTTTCCAAGTTTACAAAACGGTTTTGAGATTTCAACGAATAAACCTTGTTTACTGTTAGAAAACACCAGATATCACTAAACCATACAGAACATCATGCCCTTTCTTTGGGACTCGAGTGCGATATAGATCCACTTACAACCTTACCCAAAACAACAATCTCCAAATTGGAAATTCGAAAGTTGGGTTTAACATTTTGAAATACTCTGTAAATTTAATTTTAAAATCTCATGCATGGGGCAGGAAAATAGGTGTGTCTGGGCTGCAGCAAGGACTAAGTATATACATAGTCCTTGGCTGCAGGTTGCTGCGTATTGTAACTTTTTTTTTCAGTATAAACTTGCATAAAGATGTCTTCTGGTCCAAATGATTTAGAGCTTCGTCGCCGTCAATTTAAATCAGAACCATCCACACTATATATTCGAAAACAACAAGCAGTGTGCGTAAGACGTGCGTATAAAAGCTATGGAAATAAAAAAGATCCCTGTATCGTCTTAGATGGATTGAATATGACCGTTCCGAAAGGAGTTATGTAAGTATACACAGTATAGTCTGTTCACAAAATGTGCATGTACACTTTGCCCGGATTTGTGTTCGAAAATAAGTAATAACAAGCCTATAAAACCAATCACAACACATCTTGCCCATACAATCCATTTCGCTTGGAATAATGACGTTAAGGTATATTATCAAAGACCTAACTTAATGATGGCAACAATATAAATTTAGGCATATGACAAACTACATTATAATATCATTTCAAGCATTTCGGTAAGAGTTGTTTTTGTTATAATATTCGTCGTCCACGTTAATCTATGTCAGTTGTCACCACTGGTAGACTGCTAGGTAAAGTCGTTGCAATGAAAAATTAAATTTTAACCATTTCTATTAGGTGCTACATATAATTCGTTTATTTCCGAAAGTTTAAGGTAATGCTATAGAGGCTTTCAATACATTTTTACAGCGGCGTGCTCGGGTTATTTAAACTTTCGAATGTTATTGAGTTATAACACAAATATTCTAACTATCTAATTCTTCATCAAAAATTAACGCAATAAGGTGCAAATAGATTTTTCAAAACCGAAACATTAACGAAGTTACCCATATACTACATGGAAAATGGGCCACCCTGTACATTCGAAAAATCCTCACTTTTTCAAGCAACTTGATAATCAGCACGGATGGTCCATAAACGTTTGGGGGGGAATTATTGCAGAACATGTAACAGGGCCACGTTTTTTTGATGGTACATCAACTGGAGCTATTTATCTTCATTTTTTGGAGAACTATCTACCACAATTATTGGTGAATCTTCCTCAAAGGATCCGAAATAGGATGTGGCTTCAGCAAGATAGTACTTCACCACATTATTTAAACGCAGTAAGAGACCACCTAAATAATATCTACCCACATCAATGGATTAGAAGGAATGGACCCACTAAATGGCCTGCTAGATCTCCCGATCTTACAAAAATGGATTTCTTTTTATGGGGATACCTGAAAGAAATTGTTTATACAGGTACACCAACAACAATCCAAAATATGAAGGATAGGATAATACATGCTTTTAGAAGTATCACACAGGCAATTTTAAGAAAAGTAGAAACCTCATTTCAAAGGCGCATAGAAATGTGTGTCAATCAAAATGGGTAGCATGTGGAGCACTTAATATAAAATAAAATATTTTTGTTTTGTTTTATTTGAAAACACCTTAATTTTTTGTTATAAAATATTGTTGGATTTTGTACTTTTTGCTCAATAAATATAAAGTGGTTACAAATAGCCATAAGGATGTACATACAAAAAATGTTCGCTATTTAATTCTACATAACATCGTTAAAAAATATACAGGGTGAGCCACACTTTTTTGTAACACCCTGTATATTTGAAAATAATTTCTATGTATGCACATTTACCCACAGTTTACATCTGCATTAGAAAGATTTTTTTTATCTGTCACGGTGTACGAGCTATCGAACTCCCACGCACTATCGCCCCACCCGGTATAAATCTTATTTTCTAATAACAGTTCCTTATTTTGACATAACTTTATTTTTTTTGCGCTAAGGGGGGCGCAGAAATATAATTTGTAGAGGGATCAATGATACCAATTCTGCTCTGTTCTGAGTGTTTTTGTCATTTTGTAACGAAAGTAAATTAAACGCGTTTTAAGAGTAAAGAGCTGTTGCGCAAAAAACTGTTCAAATAGCAGCAAAAATGGACATATGCTATTTAGATTTCTCAAGATAGTTGGTCGTAGCATTATTTAAAGGTTACGACCGCAAAGGGTATTTATTCTAGAATACGTGACCTCAGCGCTGTTAAAATGGAGACTGTGGGACAGCATCAGCCGTTCCCCTTGGTCGAGGTGTCGACTCGTTTCAATTTTTTGCACTCGTGTAACGTTAGTATTACTTTTTTGTTTAAAATATGGTCTTGGAACGAAAAAATTGCGTATTCCTTAAGCCTAGAAAGTGGAGGTACTGATGTAGCAGACCGATACAACGCGAAATTAAAGTTAATAAACAACGTGGATCCCTATGCTCGAACGCTCGAACAGTAGTAACTGCATTTGATATTATTACGTATTTACCGTTTACTCATCGATTTTATAATAAGCAAATGAAGGCCTACAAAAATGTAACTGGATATAAATATTACGAAGCTGGATTAGTGCAACGTTGAAGTTAGTTTTTTGGTAGGTAGCATTTTTTTCGGACAATGAATTTTTTAATCTGAAACTGAAATTTTATAAAAGATTTCGGTTCAAATCGTACGCTTTTTTGGAACTTTACAGCTTCAAAATGGTGGCCGCTACGACTTTTTTTTTAAATCTTAGCACCTTATTATTCACGAACAAGTTGACAGATCAAGTTCAAATTTTCTATCGTAATAGCTCCATAGAGACAATGTTACTATTCATAAAACTTATCGAAAAACCTAAGGGCTATGAAGTAAAAAATATTTTCAAAATTTTGGGAATTTTCCAAAAAATATTGCCGTAAAACTGGCCACACGATATTTTTAAATTATGTAAGCTTATAAAATTGGAGATGAGCTATCATTTTGGTTCATTTTCCAGTCCGCTAATTTCTATGTGTCGCCGTCTATGTATTTTTGAAAATTTAGGTTTTAACGCCTATTTACTGAAAAATAAGTTATTAGATTGGGATAAAATTTGACATTAAAAATGTCCTAAGGATATACAATGTTACAAGCTACGAAAACGTTTGGAACTACTAAAACTGAAGTGAAAAAATATCAGACGTTGCAATGTTCTCGAAGCTAGTAGAAACAATGCCGTAACCCATTGCTACACTTGACACTCAGTTGCCAGTTTTCCTATAATTAATATTTTTTTGCGCTTCCGGCAGTAAAAGTACTAATTTGATTCCTTTTTTCGATGACTAAAGTGTCACTTTTAACGCCGGAGGGATTAAATATATATGAATTGCTAAGATGATATACATTGCTAAGTTACCGAGTATGTTTTGTCACCATCAGAAACTGCGATTACTACGAAACCTGGATTATCACGTTGACAGCATATTTTAAAATTTCGACGATTTTGATTTCAAATTATCTGGAAGTGCAATAAATAGCGTATATACCTATCGGGAAGTGCAAAAAATAGCTCAGACAACTTTCACGCTCGGGATCAAATGAAGCACTTCAGTCCCTTGGTATATAATATACTAATATATGCTTAGTGACATTCAGTTAAATCCGTTCGTTTAATGACATTTTTCGAAAATTCGTTTAAAGTTACTTTACGGTGGAAAGATGGGCAGGGTGCAGTTCGCTCCATGGCCTACCTGTTGTAGGTAGTTGGGAAAAAGGTCATGTTCCAATTCGCTCCCGGGAGCGAACTCGGCGTAATCCCCTACCTAATCTCGGCCGGACATAAAGCAAAATTCAAGCTGGACATTAAAATAAAAACAACTGGAGTGGGCTGCAAATAAGTATTTATTAATAAAAACAAAACAATCTTCATCACTTAAAAAAATGCAACTACGAGGTGAAAATCCAAATTAAAATTCAAACTGAACTAGATTTATATCAGTTTATTTATTTTAGCGGAACCGCTTTAAACCTGTAAGAAACAGTTTTTACAAAGTTCACCATGCTAATTTCGCCGGATGTAAATTTTTCAATTTGATTTTGCAAAAATGTTTGTTTGTTAATGACTGAAGCGTCATAAATTGGCTTAGATACAACGCAACTTTTTTGTTTAATATATGTATCAATTTGAAAATTAATTAAAGTTTGTATACATTTATAAATATCCGGATGTGGAGAATAGAAGCATTTGTTATATCTAGCGTGAAATGATTCGCAGCAATTTGTTGTCCGTTCGGTCGATGAAGTCAAATAACAAATAAAATTAACAACAAAATACATTGAACACCTACAGCACACAACGTCATATAGACTATGTCTGCCCTGCAGCAGCCATATTGATTTTAATATGACAGCATTCTGGAATGCCTTAATTGACAGTTGCGTTAGAAGTATATGCAAAGAATTTACCTAGCATAAACTTTGGTCACCACAAATTAGAGTAGGTGACGATAAGATTGTGGACTATAGCTTCGATCAGGCGCTCTTGGCCAAGTGTCAAAAGGAATATTTAACTCTTGAAAACGTAAATTGTTATCCAGAGTATCATGTAACTGTGTAATTCAAAAAAATTGCAGACGCAGTGTATAAATTTGAACATCCAACTATAAAATGAGTTAATAATACTTTTAAAGCTACTAATAACATTGATCTTATATTAATCATTTTTACTGCTTTATAGAATTGTATGAACCATGATATTGAATGGTTTTTAATCATCTAACGAATACAAAAATTAAATTTAAAATTATATATTTATTTTTAATAGAAACTGACACAATTATTATTTCCTATTAACAGATACGGGTTGTTGGGCGCTAGTGGCTGTGGCAAAACTACGCTACTTAACTGTATTGTAGGTCGAAAAAAATTGCATTCGGGAGAAATATGGGTTCTGGGAGGAAGTCCTCGTTCTAAAGCAAGTGGTGTTCCAGGACCTCGCCTTGGATATATGCCACAGGTAGTTTTTCATTTATTGAATGCTTAAATAATGTATTACTCATTGGCATTATACTGTAGTAATCTGATCAGTTATCATTAGTAGACCTGTTCGGATACCAGTTGAAAATATGATTTTTTAGGATTGATTACGTAAAAAATATAATGTGTTTTATAGAGAACATCATTTTAGGAAGTTGTATATTTATCATAAAACAAGTAATGGTCGTAGGATATGTATAACGTCTTTAAAAGAGTAGGTTTTAGTCAAAATTGTTGTAATTATAATCTCGTTTTTAGCCATTATCTTTGTTTGACCTTGAGCAATCTTTTTTGACGCGATTCATCTTTGGAAGATAATGACTGCAATTAAACAACTAAAATAACTTTTCAGCCTTAGCTTTTTTTTGTTGTATAATGCTATAACGAAAATTACCCAATATCATTCTAAAACGTTTTTTACAGAATAAATTTGTTTACAGGAGCTCGCGTTATACGGAGAATTTACAATATTTGAGACTTTACGATTTTTTGGATGGGTCACAAAAATAAGCAGTAAGCGAATTGAAGAACGAGCGGACTTCTTAAGGAAGCTTCTCATGTTACCGCCAGGCAATCAAAAAGTAAAAGAACTCAGCGTAGGTCAACAACGACGTGTTTCTCTCGCATCAGCCCTACTGCACGAACCTGAACTGCTGATCTTAGACGAACCTACTGTTGGTATGGATCCACTATTGAGACAAATTGTTTGGGACCACTTTGTGAATATTACAGCAGGTGGAAATACAACAATTATAATTACCACCCACTACATTGACGAAACTCGTCAAGCAAATTTGGTAATTAAGTTTCTCAAAACAAACTAGTTATTAATTATATAGCATATAAATTTCTTGTCGTAAAAAGTACACCGCGTGATTTTTGCACCAATAACAGTAGTCACTATGACTTTTAAAATTTGTTTCTCTTGTTTTATTTGCTTAGAAAACGTCACCAAAATTCTACTGAAAACCACACACTACCATTTCATACTAATTTCGATAGATAAATAATCTTGTTAGATATTTGGGAAGAATATTTAAGTTCTATCCTATTAAAAAAAAATTCTCTATTGTTACATTAGAGACATTACTATTTTTTGAATAATATAATATGATCGGAGAAAAGTAGGGTTTTGTTAAAAATAATAAAACCGATTATTAATTCCTTACTAACAACTGCACTGTCAAATCCTAAATTACGTCGTACCCAAAATTAACAATGCAATGTCAAATTTGAAAATCTTTAGCCGTTTGTATCTTTAAAACCGCAAAATGATATTAGATTTTAGACTTCAATATTTTTTCGGGGAATATCGCAGCGAAGTTTTTTTTTTCAGAAAAATGGTTACACCGTGTATATAGGATGTTCCCAAAATGTCATATACGCAAGCCATAGCGCTATAGTGTGAATAAAGCTGAATTAAAAATCGTTGAAAAAATGTTTTTAACTAGAGCTAATTGATAGGCGTAGTTAAAATCACGTAACTACCGTAAAACGCGTTGTTGATTGTAAAAAGTATCGTTTATTTTCTTAAATTTTAAAATACTTGAAAATTCTTGCGGATCTTAATAAAGTACTTCAAATAGTATATCAAACTGATAAAAGTTTATAACAATCGGCGTTTGAGTTCTTGAATAAATAATTAATCAATTTCAAATTTTTACAAAATTCCTGGGAGGCGTCAGAGTGAAATTTGGAAGATTGGTAAAAAATAAATTTGTAGTTTACTGCGAGTTCTATGGGCTCAGAAAGTATAAAAAAAATCGTGGTCATTTAAAAAAAAAATTTTTGAAAATTTTCAAAACTTTAATGCAGCGCTATGGCAATCGTTTTCGGATTTTTGAAATTAATTTTACTTCATCGTATACTACCCACAAGGGGCTCTCAAACAAGCTGTCGCTGATTCCAATCAGACAACTACTTTTTGAGTAAGTAAATGGGCGTTAAAGTCGAGCTTTCGAAAAAGTTGTAGCGGCCGCCATTTTAAAGCCAGAGAGTTTGGTAAAAAATTTTTCATTTGCCTTAAGTTCTTTTCTCAGATCCCCTGCTAAAATTTCAAAATTTAGTTCTGGAAAAAAGCTACCAAGGAAACGTCTAACCTCCGTTTCCGGTTTCGGATGTTTGCGAAAAGCTTAACTAGAATTAAAATTTTTGATATACCTTTTCAGTTAAAATTTTATCAAAATCGGTCTAGTACTTTCGCTTTTAGAGGCATTACACACATACACACCCACAGACAGACATTTTTAAAAACCACTTTTTGGGTTCCTTGGGCCCCAAAACGTGTTTTTCCCGTCAAAATCTAGATTTCACAAATTTTCATGAAATCAATACTTCTCTATGCCGAAGGTATGGGAAAGTAAAAATTACGAAGTGAAGAGTGTCTACAGTCATTCGATGTTTTTAAACAAAGTTTAGTGAAAACTAAATGAAGAAATGAGCAGGCAATAAGAAATTAGGTGAAAGAAGTGTAACAGAACTAAAATCGGCCACGAAAAAGCGGCGGTATAATTAAAAATACCAAAATTGTGGACGAAAAATATCATCCCAGAGACGAAAGTCGCGAAACCGTAGTACATACGTCACGATTGCGAACACGGGCGCGACAGCTATGATTAGTGCATGGTTTACACAAGGTCAAAAACTAATGGAGGCCATACACGGGAAGCGAGCAGACAGGACCAAACAGTTAAATAGTGAACAGGAAGCGCACGAAACCACAAGAAAAGGAAAAAAACAACCCTAAACTGAAATAATTAGTGCTTACTAAAATAAAAATAAAAATGGACATGGAAATGAAAGAGTTTACGAAATTAAAAATGGAAATAGAAAAGTGTATGAAATTGACACAGGAGATGCAATTAGAGAGGAGAGAAGTACAGGAAGAAACGAAGAAAAATGTTGCGAAGATGCTTGAATCCAAAACAGAATTATTGGAAATCGGAACAGAATTAAGAAGAAGAGAGAAATAAAGGAAGAAAAGCCCTATACCTGGAGTTAGAAGAACTAATGAGTAGGTTGCACAAACAAGAACTCGGAAAACAGCAAGGAAAAGGAAGGAAAAGGAAAAAATTAAAGTATACCCCAGAAGAACTCGACGGCTATCAGGTATAGAAACAAGGTGGGAAGAAAGAATGAAATTTTTGGAGAGGATTGACAAGTTAGGTATGAGAAAGAAAAGAAAGAGAAAAAACATAGTGCAGAAACGCAAACAAAAGGTATTAAATTAAAGGAGGAAGAAATAATTATAGGAACGTGGAACGTACAAGGGACAAATTAAGCGGGTCATTAAGAAAGTTAGTGGATGATATGAAGCAATATAAATTGAAAGTGCTTGCGATTCAAGAAACAAAGCAGATAACAGTGACATCGTAAATATTATCAATATTTACGATGTTACTTTTTTCTGCTAGTGTTGGCTAAGATTACGGGGTAAGTACCGCAAAGTAACTCTAATAAATGTGCATTCCCCCACCGAAGATACAGACTTAGAAGTGAAGCCTGAATTTTATGATTAATTGGAAGTACTAGGCAACCTTCCCAAATATGATGTAAAGATAGTGCTAGGAGACCTCAATGCGAAGATAGGAAAAGATGAAATGTACAAGAAGCTCACGGGAGGGAGAAGTAATCATGAAAGGTGAACGAGAATGGGAAGAGATTAGCAAAATTTGCGGAAGAGTTGAATATGAAAATTGTTAGTACCTCCTTCATCACAATCACAAAAGGATTCATAAGGCAGCTTGGATATCGCCGGATAGCAGGACCCAAAATCAGAACAAACACAGGGCATCAGTTAAAGATGTCAGATCTTATAGAGGCGCGGATACAAACTCTGGCCACTTTCTAGTAATTATGAGAATAAGACAAGACCTACCAAAAGCTCCAGAAAACAATAATAAAGCTTAAAAAAAACACAATGCAGAACTTTTAGAACACGGTAATATCAGAGAACAGTTTGAAAATGAATTAACGTCGGAATTAAAGAAGAGTACAGGAAAAAAGAGTATCGAAGAAGATTGGACAACCATTCCAAACGACAATAGAAAATGTGTCAAGAAAATGGATTTGCAGACGAAAAGAAGCCCAGAGGAAAGACTGGTACGATGAGGAATGTAGAGATGCTGTAGAAAAAAGAATTGTAGCTAAGATGGAGATGATTCAAGAAAGAACAGAAGAAAAAAGGAAGAGATATAGGGAGCTAAGGAAAAAGGCTAAACAAGTTTGCAGGAAAAAAAAACGGAATTATTTGGAAAATAAACCCCAAGATATAGAAACCTACTTTGTCAAAAAAAAATCAGAAAACTTCTACCAAGAAATTAAGAAAAGCACAGCAACGCACCCGCCAAGGAGTACATATTGTAAAAAAAAAGATGAAACATTAGTAGGAGATACTCAAGAAAAATCAGAAAGGTGGGCAGAATACTTTGAAGAACTTTTAAATGGAGATTTAGAACATGAAGAAAACATAAATAGGGGAAGGCAAGAAGATGAGCACAAGCCAGTGGCGGAAGACCAGAACGTAATAGATGAACCATCGGAACAGGAGATAAAAGCACCAATAAGACATGCAAAAAATAACAAGAGCGGGGGGGAGAACTGAATTATAGCGGAAATTTTAAAACAAGGAGGTTCAGAGCTACAAAATAGAATCTGCAAACTAATTTTCAAAGCATGGGGCGAAGAAAATATTCCAGAAGAATGGAGATCAGCCATGATATGCCCCATCCAAAAGAAAGGACGTGACTTATAAAGTGATGGCATTAGTGATAAGGAACAGATTAAGTACTTACGCTAACAAAGAAATAGAAGTGGAGGGGAGGTTTTGTGAAAGGAAGATCGACGACAGACCAGGTCAGTATATAGTCAAACAAATACAAGAGAGGAGCCTGGTCCAGAATCTTGAGCTACACATGTTATTCCTAGATTACAAGCAGGCGTACGATTCGATAAATAGGAAAAAAATTTACCAAGCAATGCAAAAGTTACTTATTCCAACGAAAATAATAAATCTTGTAAAAGTAACCTTGGAAGGGACCGTAGGTAAAGTAAGAGTAGATGGAGCGGTGCCAAGGGCTTTCAACGTAAAGAAAGGGCTGAGGCAAGGAAATCGGCTATCCACATTGCTATTCAACGTAGTTCTGGAAATAATAATGAGAGAAAGCAAAGTACAAACAAAGAGTTTAATCTGTAACACTAAACACCAAGCAATTGCTTATGCGGATGACGTTGTGCTAATTACAAGATCAAGAGTAGAAATGAAGGAAATTTTCAAGCACGTGGAAGCAAACTCGGAATAGTATGGACTGATAATAAATTTAAATAAATCAAAGTATATGGAGATGAAGATAAAAACAGGAGAGGAAGAAAAATATATCAAGTTGAAAGCAGAAAACGAGAAAGAATATTGTTTCGAAAAAGTAGACAACTTTGATTACCTCGGAATAACAACAACGAGCAACAAAAGTGAAGACACAGAAATAGCTAAACGGCTAACGAAAGGAAGCAGAGCAGCAGGATCCTTAGGAGGAATGTTAAAATCCAAATCAGTGTCTAGAAAAGCAAAAATTACAGTGTAAGGACGGTGATTCGTGCTCCAGTTCTTTATGGTTATGAGTTATGGGCAATGAACCAAAACATTGAAAGAAAGCTAGAGGTATGGGAAAGGAAAATTCCAAGAAAAATAATAGGTGGAGTTAAGAATACGGGCGATGGAGGAGGCGAACAAACCAAGAGACAGAGAACCTATACGGATACCTAAAAATAAAAAGTGTAATTGGAGCACAAAGAGCTAGATGGCTAGGCCATCTGATGCGTATGTCGGAAGATAGAAACCCACGAAGAATACTATTAGGAGGAGAAGGAAGTGGCCCCTAGCACCACCATGTATCATCGGCAAACAAAAACACTATAAATTTTACCAATTCCAAATTCCTGTAACCCATCGGGAATGGCGTCGGCTTGCTCTTGCTCCTCCTAACTGTCTCATCAAGCAATATGGTGCTCAGTGCGCTTTTCTGTCTTACTTCTGTTTTTGTTTTGAATACTTTGGATTGTTCCTAGTGTGCTTTGACAACGTTTATAGTTTATAAACATACAGGCCTTTAATAGCTTTCGCCAGACCCAGATTGACGTTTCTGACTTATAGGTGTCTTTTGGTCTTCTTGGTCTATCGAACGCCTTTTCTAGGTTTATAAAACACACGTGGACTACGGTTAGGATGCAATCTGTACTGTGTTTCGTTTGATCTGCTTACTTTATTAAAAGCCTTCTCTAGGTCTATAAAGGACATGTGGACTACTGTTAGGACGGAATCAGTACTGCGTTTCTTCTAGTTAAATTTTCAATTTGTGTCTCAACCTTGGTTCTAAGATTTCTACATATACTTCTTCCTGCAATAAAGTAAAAACTACAGAGGCCGTGCCTTTTCGGTGCTTATTGCGTTCTGAAATCCCTACTATTTCTTTGCATCTGATCATTGCATTATTGTATCCATGTGCATGCAAAATGTATTAAGACTAATAGATTGGTTGATTGTGTCGTAGCTGGCATCATTTGGTCCGATAAGCTCGCGCCTTCGCATATGCAAAACTGTGTCTATTTATTTGGCGCCCAATTTTTAATGCTACGCCGCAGTGTTAAAAAGTAAAAACTGTATGTAAATAATTTTTTTTAATTAAATTTAGAAATTGATTTTTTTTGAAAAGTTATGGGTAGGCACTGCCTACCCTGCTTAATAGGACGGACCGCCACTGATACAGAGTGGCATTTTAAATAAGAATTGTTGTATCTTAAAATTCAGCAAACAGTTGAATACAAAAATACATATACATGTACTAATGTAGCAGCCTTGGTTTTATCAATTGTATTTTGTAGCTTAGCGACTTGGTTGCTATTTATGTAACTAAAAACATTCATCAAGTTTATTCTGTAAAAGCTAAACACATTAAAAAGTTCTTCCGCAAACTAATGTTTTATTTACAACTATGAACCCAAACATTACAATACAACTTAAGAACTTTTTTTGGTAAAAGCGATTTTTAACAAGATAGCCGGAGGGAGATGCTAGTAACTTAATTATCATGAAGCGCGTGTCAGCAACTTTTGGATTTCCGAACACGCTTGTGTTGTATTTGAAAAGATATAAAATTCCTTCAGGAATGTGCATACGTATCATGCGCTAGTTACATATAAGTCTATCTCGCTTTGAACTTTTTGTATATGCGTATGTGGCATCTTTAGGATAAATGCATATTGTGCTTTTGAAAATATAAGTACGCCCTTCGTTTATTGTTTCTTTGGTAGTAGTTCTAACTGCATTACATTAACTTAAAACGTATTATTAATCAATATATTACAAACTTTCAGATTGGTCTGATGCGAGCAGGTTGTCTTTTGGCTGAAGAATCACCAGAATATCTTCTAACCCAATTGTGCGTCGAAACATTAGAAGAAGTGTTTCTTAAATTAAGTGTTATACAAAACTTGAGTCGGCCTAGTCGCTCTAGTATTGCTCAAGAAGTACGCGATGCCACCACAGTACCAATGGGCATTGTTAATAGATCTGCTATCATAGATGAGATTGAATCTGAAAGTTCCCATGAAATTTCTGGAGAATTTGGAGATAATACATCTATTAGCAGTAGACGTAATTCCATTGCAGAGTGGAATAATGAGGCTGCAACTACTCCCTTACCAGAAATGCCTGCACAAGAAGGAGGTCCGGCCAAAATGTCCGATTATTTCATAACAATTCGAAAAAATAATATGAAAGCACTTCTCTGGAAAAACTCTTTATGGATGATAAGAAATATTTCTGTTATGCTACTAGTTCTTGCATTACCATGTATACAGATTGCTATATTCTGCATTTGTATTGGGCATGATCCAGTTGATTTAACTATAGCTGTTGTCAACCATGAAGGAAACACCAAAAATAAATGTGAGAATTTAACTTGCAACACCACACAGCTCGGTTGTAATTATTTAAGATATTTAGAAGATCCGTCGTTAACTCTGGTAAGCCAGTTTCTAGTCACGATTAACTATATTAATTGTAAATGTAAATAATATAACAAGTGCAACTGCTATTATTTGTTTCACAAAAATATTACTAATGGTTTGTGGGGACTTATAGGTGCAATTTTGACATTATTAAATATATTTTTGATCATTTTAGAAGTTATGATGGAAGATTTTTTAAATTATAGCATATCTATTTTTCTACACTACGTATTTGTTAAATATGACAATTTTAATCTAAAGGATTTAGGTCTGCAGACCTCGCAGGCTACTCAATGTATTTTCTCCTTTTAATCTTACGATCTGGAAATACTTGATCCAAAGAATTGCAATCGTTTATACCATGTGTGCCATCTGTGCATATATCAGAAGTAATAAATAATAATTAAATAATTCTTTCAATTAGAAAAATCACTCGTATTGCTATAAATTAAAATTATATTAGCAATTTCTTTAAGTTATTATTCGTTATACACAGATTATGGTCTCTAATATAATGCCTAAATTTGTTGTACACTTTAGGAGTATAGTATAGAAAGAATATTGTCCAAATTTTTTATTCATTTTAGTTAGCTGGGCTGCTGCTTGTAGGTTATTGCGTGTATTATATTATGATTGTTGTCTACCTTTTGGTGATTTTCAAGCATATGTAGGGCTACACTGGATTTGTCGAATCTACGTAATTTAATATGAGCTAAGTGTTCTTTATATCCAACTTTTAATGATCTTTTCCTTTGCCCTATATATACTTGATTATAGTGTTTACAGGAAATATTATATATGTCCGATGTAGCCATGTTATCTACTCGGTCTTTGGGGTTTCCTAAAAAGTTTCTTATGCTATTCTTGACTTGAATGTACGGTTTTTAAGATCTTTTCGTTTCCCTATATCTTGGGAACCCCTTGACTGATTTTTATAAGATTTGGTGTGTGGAAGTGTTTTAGTTGCAGGTAGTTCTTTATAAGGTCATTTTTTTGTTATAGATTTCTTTTTAACGTTTTTTAAAATTTTAAATACATAACGTTGTAGTGCATCTAAAGACAAATCAAATGCTGTTTTTTACCAAACGCTGCATGTTCAAAATGAAGGCCGCTACGAATTTTTGAAAATTTAAACCTTAATGCCCGATTACTCAAAAACAAAATATCGAATCAATACAAATTATCATATTATTTGATAGTCCTTAATGAAATTATTTTTGGAAAAATGAAAATTGTAAATATACCAGCGGCTCAAAATTTTGGACATTTTCAAAAAAAAATTCCACAAAAGCTGCCCACACATTTTTAACTCTCTGAGTCGATAGAGCTTGCAATGAATTAAAAATTTGTTTTTTATTTATCTCCAAAATTTTATTCTAACGCCCTCCAGAAATTTTAGAAAATTTTCAAATCAATTAATTGTGTATTTAAAAACGCAAACGCCGATCGTTATTACCTTTTATCAGATTGATAGGCTATTTGAAGTACTTTATTAGGATCTGCAAGAACTTTTAATTATTTTAAAAATTAAGAAAAGAAAAACGATACATTTTAATATCAACAACGAGTTTTTAACTACGCCTGTCAATTAGCTATAATTAAAAAATATTTTATTCCTTTCCATATTTTTGATAACTCTATAAATAAAGTGGTTATAACTATTTTCGTGAGCGCATTAACTATCTTGTCGTCTTTTACGTAGTAGGGGCGCGCCGTCCGTAAGTAACCAACGCCTTGTCTGCAGCGGGCTTGTACTGGTTGGAGATGTAAATATCCATCACTTCTTGACGCGAGAATATTTAAAACGTAAAAAGTATGGGAAAGTACCGGCGACCTGTTTTACCCATTTTTTAATTTTCGCTTCAATGCCGATTTACTCGAAAATGAGTTCACAGATGTTGTTATAGCCCTAGCAGTACACGATTCTATTTAGGAGCATTTTTGTAAACATGATAATTGTGAAGTAAAAATATTTAAAATTTGGAAAAATTTTGAAAAAAGTTTGCTCAAAACCTATCCATACATTTTTTTTAATTTGTAAGTTTATAGAACTAGGAATGGGCTACAATTCGGTTGAGATCTCAATCCGAAAATTTTTATGTTTTGTTGAAAATCGAAAATTCCTGCCTTTGTACGTATTAAACAAACGGGGGACAGTAAAATATGTATTTGTGCTAAATTGCTCATGAGTGATAGTAGAATAAGATTCACAACTTCATTTTAATTAGGACATTTTTAGATTCATCAATATTTAAGGGGGTTGATTTTCCCGTCTGCCTTTAAATTTTTGGCTGGTAAATTTGCTCTACTGTCTTTAGTTTTTTAAATCGCAAGGAATATTCTTCCAAAAAATTGATTATTTTTCTCACTAAAACACTGCAGCTTCTAACTATATTTGCCATCCGGTTGGACCCTAGTGTATTATACTAATCAGCACAACCACCTTATTTCTCTGCATCTCGTGAGAGATATTTGGCAAAGTGAAACGTGGAATTTAATGGCGTTTGACTGCAACCCTTTTCTATTTATAGCACTACGAATTAAGCTGTCACCATTTTTATAAGTTAATTTTTTTTTCTTAACCATCTGATCTTATGCAGTGTTTATCTCTTTAAACTCATTCTTATACCTATACCTATACTTTGCAAAATAGTTTTGGGAACAAAAAGGTAATTGTTTTTAAAGTATGGGAAAGCCCCGGCGAAGTACTTCACCAAGATTTTGTTTAAAATTTTCATCGAGGAGTCGCCAGTGCAGTGTACTCTTGTGAGTCGTGTCTCCTTTATTCGCAAGCCAATTCCAATAAATATTATATATTTATTTCTTTTAGTTATTTAAATACATTGCAAATATTATCTCAAAAGAACTTAAACTTAGAATACGTGAACGAGTATGAATTTTGTTTTTCCGATTTTCTAATAACTTAATATTTTAACATTTGTCTACATTTGCAGATATACTACGATTCAGAAAAGGATGCAAGAGAATCAGTAGCTCACGGAAAAACTTACGCATCTGTTGTTATAAAACATAACTATTCTGCAGCGCTGCAAACTCGCATCGAGGAGCAGGACGAAGTAAAAATATGGGACATTGATCATTCAACAATTGATGTTATACAAGATTCTTCCAGTTAGTATCAACTATTTAATATTAAAATATGTAATAAAAATTTTACTTTTCAGGTGTAAGTATTTCCAATTACCTGAAATTGTATCTGCTACAAAATTTTCAACAGTTTATTGAGGATTATCTAGAATCTTGTAGCATTGATAAACGAACGCTGTCGGTGCCGATGAAGGTAAATATCGATATCAACAATTAAACATTGTAATAGAAAATTTAACATTTCTCGTATAATCCATACAACGTTTGATTGTCACATGTCTGTAAAAATTCTGCGAGCCAAATAGCATTGGAAAAACGCGACCACATCATCACTAAAAAATATGAAGATGTTAACTTTAATTGATATTTATCATAGAAGTTTTACAAATAATTTCTGAAGGCCTTTGATGTGATTTAAAAGTATCTCAATAAATAAATAACCTTGATAAATTCTTTAGTTGTCTTCTTTTTAGTTGTATTGAGACAACTGTCATATTAATCAGTTTCCCATTCATCACTATTTGTTAGCGGACCATCCTTGTATTCTTTCAGTCTCTTTACTGTAAAGTGTATACATCAAGACAAAGACATGCAAAAACAAATTAATATTATTCAATTATATGCGTATAGTTTATGATTGTACTATTGTTTAGGAATGCGCATAAAACAAATTATGCTTTGTAATACGAAGTTACATTTTCACATTTGAGAAAAGCAAATTTGAGAATAACGTAAAAAAATATTTTTTATGTTGTTTTCATTAATTTCAGATTGGAACTCCCGTTTTCGGCGAAAACATTCCCAATTTTACAGATTTTATAACTCCAGGAATTGTACTGGCGTAAGTTATAAATGTTCTTTAAGTTTCGTCTGTAAGATTTACTATGCTTTGTATTATAGGGTTACGTTTTCGTTAGGCGTGGCGCTGACAGCAACTAGCATGATGATCGAACGCAGCGAAGGTAGTTTGGAAAGATACCTCGTCATGGGAATAACTGAAATAGAATTACTTACTGCACATGTTATATGCGAATTTATTGTACTGGCTCTTCAACTAGCACTAACAATGATTTGTACATTTGTCATTTTCAATATGACCCTAAAAGGATCCTTAATACTCGTCACAATTTTGATCCTATGGAGTGGGCTTTGTGGGATGTCTTTTGGTACGTATGTATACACAGACAAATAGTTTTACTACAAACTAAACTAAACCAAGCCGTTACGTTACATTTTGTACCTCGAGCGAACAAATACATTTACAGCAAAGTAAAGGAATTATTTTGCTACTCGAATATTTTTATGGCAAATATTCGGCAATTGCTTTATAAATCTGTAATTTTGTTACATCATATTGTACAGAGTTAAAAGGTTGCTCCATATGTTCAGACTTAGGACCTCAAAATTGGTCTGTGCGCGCCATAAGGGACGCGAAACAAAGTCACGGAAAAAAAAGTCGACAGAAAAAAGTCACTGCCAACGTTAAACACTATCAAAAGTGCAAGCTTATCTTATATTTAGATAAACTTATTTTATATTTAAAACATTTCTGTATTTTTATGAGTTTTATTTTTCTTTTTTAAGTTTTTCAGGTCTTTCTCTTAGAGACTTTTATTCCGGGGACTTTTTTTCTGTGACTCTATTTCCAAGAGACTTTTTATCTGAAGACTTTTTCCAAGAGACTTTTTAAGACTTTTTCCGGGGACGTTTTGTCCGGAGAATTTTTTTTCAGGGGACTTTTTTTCGATGGACTTTTTCCGTGACTTTTTTCCAGTCTTTTTTTCTAGATTCCGAAACATCTACACAGAAAAGTCTTGAGATACCAACGATGAACATGTGGGGCAACTTTGAGCGTGCTTACTGTTTTTGTTTAAAACTTTAAAAACGATTATTAAAAGCAAATATTGAATTAATGAATATGTATGTAAAACGACATTATATGTAAATTTAACAGTTCAAGTTATAAGTGCAGAGGGTGTAATTAAAAGGCACGAAAATATTTAAACTGCGCATAGACCAAAACAAATGGAAACCATATGCAGCATCCATTTTTTCAAACTTCATACGAGTGTCCGAAAAAGAAAATTTAAAATTCTGAAGAAACTATTGGACCACCACTGATATGAATTTCTTCTCTACCCTAAGCAGGGCGTTGGCGACCTCTCGCCTATGTCTGTGTTTGGTGCGCGGAGATAGATATACTGATATACCAGAATAAAACTTTCTTAAATGCACAAAAATCAGATTTAAACTCGATCTAAGAAAACGGTAACTTAAGTACATCTTTTTAGTAATACCAGTGTCAGCGACTCTCTACTCACATTCTCAATCACTCAAAATTTTAATATTTCTTTAATGAAATAATTTTAAAACACGAATACTGCTCTATTCCTTCGTGGGTTTAAATATCTACACACTTTTTAATTACGCCCTGTCCAATCGTACACCAGTTGTTAGAGTTTCCTATTTGGTGCCTTTATAGTCCGGATTCAAACGCTCTATATACTTACAAACAAAAGGGAATGTGAGAGTACCCATGTATCAGATAAAGAGACTTTAATTTCTAAGCCTCAAAAATACATAGCAGGTGCCACAGAGACATTAGGTACAGTTTTTGAGGTAAAGTTGAAATTAAATCGCTTGTTGATCGTATTCACAAAATTTACGCTTTGAAAACAGTAATGCCAAAAAAGAACATTAAAAAACATTTTCGGCTCTGAATCTACCCCCAAAAAGCGCATTTTCCTTAAAATTTCAGAATCCGTATTTTTTGAATCCAGGAAAAAAGTCCATGAAAAAGAGTCACGGCAAAAAGTCCATGAAAAGAAGTCCCCAAGAAAGTCTCCGGAAAAAAGTCCCCGGAAATAAAATCCCCTGGAAAAAAGTCTCCTGGAAAAAAGTCATCTTTGACTTTTGAAATGAAACACTGTATTTTTTAGGTTAATTTAATCGTATTTTTACTGCATTTTGTACATTTAATTTTATAATAAACAAAAAGATTCTAATGACAAAAGTCGCTACATTATTATTATTATATTTAAAAGTGGTCTTTAAAGGGCTACCGTATATGAAAATCAGGTAAAATCGTTTATTTTAACCGACTCTTTTACGGGCTTCAATATCCAACACTATTTTTGGTGACTTTCTTTCTGGAGACTTTTTTCCGGAAACTTTTTTCCAAGGGAAGTTTTTTCCGGGGACTATTTTCCATGGTTTTTTGCGGAGACTTTTTTCCTGAAGACTTCTTTTCCGGGGGACTTTTTTCCGGTGACTTTTTTCGTGGAGACTTTTTTTCTGGGGACTTTTTTCCGTGGACTTTTTTCCGTGACTTGATTTCTAGAAACTTTTTTTCCGCCTACCGTATTTTGTGTCCTACATCCTACTTTAACATTATTGTCAAAGTAAAAAGGTAGGGACACCTTCAATTAATTTGATTTATAATTGTAAAACGATACATGTTAAACAGAAGTAAATTGCAAATTTTAAATTCTGCAGGACATATAACGGTTTTGCAACACAACTTGATGACAATACAAACAGAAAGTTCAAAGAACATTGTCCTAAGCATTTGCAGTAGAGATACCATACTTTTGCCAGATTAACAGTTAAAGTAATAAGCAAAGGTACAGTGACGAAGTGTAAATAATCAAATAAACGTTTTTGTAAAGTCTAATAGGACGTAAGTGGTTAATAAGCCACGCTTTTAATATAACAGATATGGGCGATAACGGTTTGTAAAAATAAAACTTTTTGTAACGCCTTCAACGTAGATTTCATTCTTCATACAAACGTTAAAGTTTTACATACAAAGAAAATTAACTTAAATCAAGTAGCTGCTACATATTTTATTTCATCTTTATACTTTTTCAATACAGTGCTCGATAACTATTATACCTATTCGTTTTTAGGTTTTACTCTTTCTTGCGCCTTTAAAGATGAACGAACAGCACAGTTAGCGGCTATGGGGACCTTGGCACCTTTAATGATTTTGTGTGGTATCATCTGGCCTGTCGAAGGAATGCATCCTATTCTGAAGCCCGTTATCAACTATTTTCCACTCACCAAAACCACTGAAAGCCTAAGGAGTCTTTTAGAAAGGGGCTGGGATTTGACAATGGAATCCGTGTACTGGGGCTTTATTTCTGTCGGTATATGGACATTTATATTTTTAATAATTAGTATACTTTTTCTTAAATTTAAAAGAGAGTAGTTAAAGTGGTGTTTTGTATTTTATTATACATTATATATTATTATTTTAATACAGTAATTGTATATATGTGTTGCATACTGCATTAAAGTTTTCTATTACATTACTTACTATGCACTTGACTAGATTAATAAATTTATATTTGAAACACAGGAATAGATTTTCCACTTGGATTGAAAGCAGTATTAAGAGTTTCATTGTACATGGAAAATAAAATAGACATAAACATAGTGTTTTTGAAAAATATTGCCAGCTATTATGTATTCTGTACAATATAGATATACAATCGAATTTAATAAACTTGTGTTTTCGGCTCTTTGTACGCCGTTACGTGTTACGTTCATTGGCAACTGTGGGTCTGGGTGGTCCAACACTTATTACGCCCCTATTTAATTCTAAAACGGATCAAGATAGAGAAAAAAAATGTTAATACAAGTTTTTGGTAACGTTTTTAAATAGCAATCTTCCAATTTATTACACTGATTCGATAAAGAATTTTTTTTCTTTTCAGGGGTATGAAACCCTCACAAAATAAAATTATCGAGGAAAATGCGAAATACTTATTCATATTAGCAGGCCTCGATTTCAAACAACAGTCTACCACAATCGCAACAGTGTGCTTTAAAAATTCATTTGTTAACTCTTAACAATCAAAAACAATTGAAAGAAGAAAATGCAACTGTGCCAGGCTGTTGTTTGAACGCAGGGCTAGCTTATATGATGGTTTTTCGCGTTTTCCCAAAAATTTTGTTATGTAAGGGAATTATTCAAAAAAAAAGTACGCAGAAAGGCAGATAAAAATGTAATAAAAAACTTTGACATAAAGTACTATTTTGTAAAACCAATATATACGTTACCGGAACCGCTACTCCGTACTTTTGATAGACTGTAAAATAAACTTGTACTAATAGACTTGGTTGACAGCACTAGCATTTTGTTCTTTCAATTGTTTTATTGTTAATAGATAAAAAATTAACTTTAAATATACAATTGAAAAGAGAAAAAAAAACAATCAAATACACCTAAAAAATTGGTAGGTTGCTGTTTGAGAAAAATTAGGATCGCGTCACAGTTCTTACAACATTGGTCAATTTGTTTTCAAGTATGCAGAAAGGTGGGTCAAGCGTTACCAAAAAACTTGTATTAACATTTTCTTTCTCTAATCTTGATCCGTTTCAGAGATATATAGTGTTGGACCACCTTGTAGTGTGTCTACACTACTATACCTGGCAGTTCCTCTCGAATCTTATATCTAACTAACCTATACCGACCTATACAATGGTGTTAAAAGGGGAGTTGCCATAGCTCGTCGTGAGTGGGGCTGCCGATGTCGCTCGAGATTAGTAATTCTTCCGCGAGAGGTGCTAGTAATGCACTATCCGTAAAAATAAATTAGTTCAAATGGGACCAGCACCAAAATATTACGAAAACATCAATAATTTTGCAAATATGATAGAACTCTGTAACTCACATGGACGATTTAAAAGCACAGACAACATGGACGATTTAAAAGCACAGACAACATGGACGATTTAAAAGCACAGACAGTATATCTAAAAAAATAATTGAGAATCAATAAAGAGATTATTTATTAAATACAAATGAAAGAAGCTAACGCAGCTTGATGCACAGCCAACACGTTCAGATTACAATATACAGGGTGGCCCACCAAAAGCAAAACAGGTGTGTTTTGTGGCACCGAATCTCAATTTTTCTAAATTGGGTCAATTTCCATCCTAAAAATTTTAAATGGCAAGGGGTATCAAAAAACATACCAATTGAAAGCCGGATGAATTTTCTTTACACCAGTGTTTTTAGTTTTGGATTCCGAGCATTAGTTCGTGCGAAAATCCAGTCTAAAGTTTCAGCACCGAGAAAAATAATTAGTTGAAACAAACAGAAAACGTTTCAGTCAACAATTTCAGCACATCACCAGTAAACAATGTATCTCATGCATTCAATCGAGATTTTAAAAGTGTTAAATTAGTTAAGTTCAAGCAATCGTAAAAAGTGTCACGTTAATACATAGTAGCTTTGTTATTTGAAATGGTTTATTTCTCAAGAGAACTGGTTAAGGATATCAAACCAATCCAATGTTTATCAAAAGAATCGCATAATGCTTTTGATTAGGGTGTTGCCATATCTTCTCAAAGTTCGCGGTGCATTAAGTCAACAGGTTAAAATTGTCTAATAAATTGCAGTATTTCGTTCGTTCAAATAGCAGAATGCATTCAACGGACATCTGAAAGATGTTCCACCAATAATTAATTATTTTTAGTTGATGTTTTATAGTTGTCAAATTAAAATACTTTTCAATTTTGAATCGATATAAAACACTATTTGAATCAACAAGCTTAACAACGATTGAAACAATAAACCCCTTTTGTTGAATGTACTCCTAGTTTGGTTTTGAATATGATTAACACTGAAAAATGCAACTTTATATTTTTTTCCTATTTATTAAGAACACCAGATAAACACAGTACAATACATTAAATTTAGACGCTATCTAAAGAAGTAAAACATAGAAAATTAAATACGTTTTCAGAAATAACATTAAAAATATTAAACACAAAGTACTTACATCTATAACTAAAAACAACAACAAATATTTTGCCATTCCCTAGAATATGAGGTGTGTGCCGCTCTACGCTGTTTAACTCAGCATATTTAAAAATGGAAATATTCCTAGATTCTTGAATTTCGTAACCGTGGTAATATTCAGAAAAACCAACGGTACGATATTCTTGCGTTATAAAACACACACTAGAATTTGCGTGCGTACAATGCAATATGTGGTATCTGAATAATCTTTTAACACTTTTGCAGAACATTTTTGATTGCTTGTATTTGGTTCTACTTCTAATGCTGCCTAAGTAGATGCTGTTTAAACGAAAATATTGTTGGAAACAAACGAAAACATTTGGTCTGCAAGTGAACTTGTCGGAATACTAATGCCAAATCTTGCTATTAATTATAAACAGTTTTATATTTTTGAACTTGCAATCCCACAGAGGGCATAATATTATTATAAAAATTTACGACTAACAAGTATAATGAAACAAAAGTACAAACATATTTCTCATTCACTGAAGTTACTAAGAAGTGTAATTACACTGAGACCATTATATTAGGAGATAATTATGACATAAAAAATCGAAATAAACTTTACTTTTACATGGTTAATGATGCTTTTTTGCACTCCACAATCGCGGGCTTCCATAGAATATTTTAATTTCTTATTCGCCCTTGAAGGAAAAGGGGATGCAAAGGCAGTGATTTTAATCGTCCATTTGCTATCTAAACAAACAATTACAAATAATATTCCCTCAAAAATTAAACGTGCATTGTTTACCTCCAGGTAAATCTTCAGATAGATTACTTAACAATTCTTCTGTTGACTTATCTGATGATATTTTGATATTCAACATTTTGTTTCAAATACATATTCATTCCTGACTGCGGACACATTATATTGTAATCGTCTTCTATCTGAAATAGATTCGTTTTAATTCAGAAATTCATACCACTTGTTTGTACATTATTACCAATACACCAGCACTTTTGTGTTTCAAAATTGGCCAATCGTCAATGAACTTTTTTACAGTTGAGACATTACTATTTCGAGGCATTTGAAAAGTATCTTTCCGGTGTGTCATTACTAACTCCCATGGTTTTGTATAATTCTCTAACTATACAGCACTGTTTTCCATATCACCTGCAGAAAACATAAATTATGAATAATTTATAATTATTATAATATATTTATACAAAAAAAAGTGCATAAAAATAATTATATATAAATACATATTTCAATACACCTATAGATGATGTCCCAGAACTCGCCTAAAAGCTTTCTAATGGTTAAAACGCTTACAAGCATGCTTTCTCAAAAAATACATTTGATAATTTCAACAAGTCCCCAGCGCTCGGCTATTTCCCTTAATAATTTTGAAAATACTTACGCTAGCAATTCTAAACGTTAGTTAAAGCATGTCCAGAGAAAACATCGCATCGGGTAGTAACCCTAATAATTAATAAATTTATTTTAATAGTCCTTATCTTCAACTTGAAAAATATTTTAATGTCGAAATGGTTAATATTATCTATAAGCTAATACTGAACGTGCGAAACTGGATTTACTAATTGGTGCATTATGATCTTTCATTTGACGACGTAAAAATAACGTTTCCATATATGCTTCAGTTATGTGCAACTATAATTATAAAGGATATTTTAATTTTGTACTTCCTTTAATTAATCTTGCAGATACCTCACTAAAGATATCAGTCACCGCACTGTTCTCACAGAAATAACGGTCTTAAAATTTACGCGAGCTCATCGACATAGTCAAAATACGCAACTGAACAAAGATAAGCTAAATGATTAGTCAGCACCCCAACTAATGTGATCCACATTACATTTCATAAAATGTGATGGCAAATCTTTAAAACATTTGTTCCAAACATCTTTCGTATATTGAAGAAACCACCACAAGTTCTATATTCAAAATTATATGTTTGTTACATTGAAAGCAACATATTTCGAATCGATGTACGGCAATTTTACCAATAATATTGCAATATGTTGAGACAATACCAAACACGTTTTGGTTTAAACAAACAGTTTTGCATTGAAACAATTAATTGCATTTAGTGGATTGACTAAAAAGTATATTCTTTCAAAGCACAGTTGTTGTCTCTATTCATTCAACCCTGGTGTTCAATGAAACAAATATAGTTTGACAGTTTATTTATTTTGCATGAATACTCTGTCACTATTAAAGCAATATAATTGTTGTTCAGAATAAGCAAAAGTCAGTTGATTCCACAGAAATATTTTGAAAGTCGAAATCTTATTGAACCAACAAATCCTGTTTTCTCAGTGAGAGTAGTAAGGGTTCAAAATGAGCACCACCTGCGTCCATACAGTAATAAAGGTCCTGCTCAAAACGTCGTCGCATCTTCTGCAGCATTTGTGAAATGGTTAGACGGCATTCGATAATTCTACGTTATCGCAAATCTTGTAAAGAACCGGATTGTGTTTCGTAAATTGTACTCTTTAAATGACCCCACGAAAAGAAATCGAATGGAGATAAATCTGTCGACCTTAGGAGCACTTTAATAGCGTATTTTCTTCCAATCCATTGACCATCCAGAAAGCTTCGATCCAATTACTGTCAAACAAGCAGTGCATAATGCGTAGGAGCTCAGTGGTATTGGAATACCAAATGATCTTTGATCACCATTCTCTATAATGTCCGTTAACATTGGATCAATGTTGTTTTGTAACAATTCCAATTACATCGCCCCAGTCAAATTACCAGGTAAGCGACAAGGACCAACGAGACGATCACCAAAAATGGCAGTCCAAACATTTAATTTTTGGGGGTATTGACTATGTGTTTCGTGAAATATTCTCGGATTCTAATCTGACCAATAGCGACAATTATGGCGATTGACTGTACTATTTAGGAAAAAACTGCATTCGTCGGAAAAACAGAAGTTCAAAAGAAAATTTGGATTATTTATCGCTCGTTCACTTATAGTCTCACAAAATTGCAAACGGCGGTCAAAGTCGTCTACATTGAGTTCTTGTAGCAAATGAATCTTGTAGGGATAAAACTTGATGTGGTGTTTTAAAATTCGTTGAATACTGGTTCGACTAATACCCGATACAATAGCAATTTGTCTTGTACTCAACGTAGGTTCGACAACAACGTGGCCCAGAACCGCCACTTCCGCCGCTTCATTTCTTACCGAATTTTCAGCATATCGCATTTTATTTGCTACAGACCCGGCCTCTAGAAATTTTCTCACTAACTCCAAGACATGCTTGCGATTCACATACTTCTTTTTATGTTGCTGGTTGAACAATACGGGCGGCGCTTCTATTAGCACGTTCATTGTTTTCGAAGAAAAACGCAATTATTTCAACTCTTTCTGCAATCGAATAAACCATTTTAAATGTTAAAGAATACAACAACTACGAAATATAGCGTGACAGGGACATGAGTACAAAACAAAAACATTCCAATGTTTTCGACGACGTGTTATTAGACGGCACTCGTTGACCATATAGTCAACTAGTGCTCAGTAGCGAAACGACCATGGGGCAGAGGGGGCAACGCCCCCCGGGCCCGAGGTCTTACGGGGCCCTGCCACGAGCGACGAGGTTTTTTTTCTTCTATTACGATTTTTTTTCAAAAAAATTTTTGTTGTTCGACAGTTTTTATTTTTATATTCAATAAAAAACATATAAAATTCCATGTAAGTAAGTAATGTACTTATACAATGAAAAATACTGTAGTAAGATTATATTTAATATTAACACAACACCCTTATTGCAAGAGAGTTAAATATAAATATTTTAAAGGAAGATATAGAAGTAGCACATCGGATACCAACATATAATAAAACATTACCGGCACCAATAGTCGCCCAGTTTATCCAGAGAGAAAAACGAGATATATTTATTCAGAAAAAATTTCTAATTACAAAAAACAACCAAATCAACGAAACTGAAATTAGCAAGAAAATTTATATAAATGAACATTTAACGAAATACTACAAGACCATGTTGAAGTTGGCTAAGGATAAGGCAAGAAAGAACGGTGCCAAATTTGTGTAGTACAAGAAAAATAAAGTGCTTGCAAAGAAAGAAGATAGTTCTGAAGTCATCATAATAGAAACCGAAAAGGATCTGCTAAAGTTAGGGACAAGTAAGCAACAATTGCAATCTGTTCTTATTTATTATATTTACGATTTATTAGTAGAAATTTATCAAGTAGTAAAATTTATATTTTTTTTGTTATGGATTTTGTAGAAGATAAAAGTATTTTTGATTTGGAGTATATAACTCTCACTGTACAAGAGTTATAGATAATTTTAGTACTTAAAATATTTCTCTAAAAATATTTCAAACAAATATTAGAAGTATTAAAAAAAATTTGTAGAACTTGAAACGGATATTAATTTATTTGATAATATCTATGATGTTATAATATTAACTAAGTACTGGAACTGCGAAACTATTGATTATTTTAATATAAAGGAATATGCTGTTTACTATAATGAAAGCCGGCTAAATCAAAATGATGGGGTGATAGTTTATGCGAAAGAAAACGTTTTTCATCGAGAAATAATAGAAATAAATAATTTTAAATTTTTAAGAACGTTGCTAAAAATAAATAACAGTTATAACATAACAGTGTCAGCAGTATACAGACCTCACTGCTATAATTCTCAAGATTTTATAAATAGCCTGGGGCTATTCCTTCAAGACTATTGTAAAAGTAGTTTTGAAGTTTTTGCAGGCGATACAAATATAAATGTAATGAGCTTGAACAATAACTATGCAGAAGAGTACAAAAATGTATTATGTTTTCACGGATTTAAACAATTCATCGACAATTATACTAGGGTCGATCAGTCAAGTAAGTCTTGCATTGATCACTATTACAGGCGACCTAAATTACCAAATAATACTATTTTATCAATAATACTCCAAAGCAAAATTTCAGATCATTATCCGGTAATTTTATGCCTAAATTTAGATGCACATTTTGGAATAAAAACCAATGACGAAAATAAAATTGGTATATCTAAAATTACTAATTACGAAAAGTTGAAACATTATATGAGCTTAATGACTTGGGAGTGTGTAGAGGAGATGGACTTGGATGATGCAACCAGTGAGATCATTGATAAAATAAATAATTGTGTACAACAATCAGTCATTATAAAAAAATATAAAAAAAAGTAAAAGAAAGGCTTGGATTACTGGTGGCATAATTCAGTCCATTTCAACAAAAGACAGATTGTACTCATTATATAAAAAAGATGTGTCAAACATAGATAAAAAGCAGGAGTATAATGTTTATAGAAACAAATTGAACAATTTAATTAGAAAAGCAAAATCCGATTATTATGAAGAAAAAATACAAGAATGCGGGCATGATAATGGCAGAGTATGGGAGCTAATGAAAGAGGCGGTAAATTTACAAAATAAAGGAGCACTAATGACAGAAATTAAAACAGAACACGAAGAGGTGTTAACGGATAAAAAAGATATAGCTAACTACTTCAATAATTATTTCACTAACGTAACTGAAAATATGGCATCTGCTATAATACCCTCAAAAAATATATCGGATCAAATTATACCAGAAGTTAACCAATCATTTTTTCTTATTCCAACAAATGCTCAGGAGGTAACTGCACAAAGTATGGCTTTAAAAAACAAAAAAATCCTGTGGTGATGACCGGATATCATCGAAACTTCTAAAAGAATGTGTTAATTATATAGCTAATCCTTTAGCACAACTTTTTAATCGATGTTTTAGCGAAGGTTATTGTCCAAATAAATTTAAAATTAGTGTAGTTAAACCGCTTTATAAGAGCGGAAATAAAGACCATGTCGGAAAATTATCGGCCTATATCACTCATATCTAATATTGCAAAGGTTTTTGAAAAAATAATTAAAATACGAATAGTATCGTTCATGAACAAACATCACATTTTATCTGATAGACAATTTGGATTCAGACAACATATGTCAACTGAAGATTCTTTTGCTTTTTTGATGGATAAAATATATAATGCAGTTGATCAATCCAAGCTTACCTTGTGTATATTTTTTGATTTGGCTAAGGCTTTTGATACCGTGAGTCATCCCAAACTATTTGTATGAATAACTGGAGTATTATGGTTTTCGTGGTATCGCATTAAACATGTTTAAGAGTTATTTCTTGAGTAGAAAACAGTATGTTTCTATAGACAATGTTTTTAGTGACCCTTAAACAATATTATGGTGTACCCCAAGGTTCTAGGTCCAATATTTTTCTTGCTGTGCATAAACGATCTGCTTTTATTAGACATAGACGGCACACTATTATCATATGCAGAAGATACTGTAGTGTTTTTAACCGGCAACAATTGGAATGAGGTTTTAAATAAAGCAGAAAAAATAATAACCCAAATAAAACTATGGCTTAACAACAATTTATTTTCTTTAAATTATGAAAAAACTTATTTTGTGCCGTTTACATCTTATAAAAGTAATTTACCGAAAATAGATTTTTTAACAATTCATAAAAGTGTGGAGTGTGATGTAACAAATTATATTATTACAATATTTAGGAATACTTATAGACAGTCATTTGAGATGGAATGAGCATATTCGATTTGTAATCAAAAAAATGAGAAAATTAATTTATTTTTTTAGAAGCTTAAAATATATTGTAAATAAAAAAACTTTGAAACTAATTTATTACGCATTAGTACAATCAAATCTTAGTTACGGAATTTTGGCATGGGGCGGAGCATCTAAAACAATTATAAGTGGTCTCGAAACAGTACAAAAGTTAATTCTTAAAATATATTTACAGAAATCTATCAGATACCCAAGTGTGCAGCTCTTTAAGAATGCAGAAGTGTTTAATTTACTGCAATTGTATAGTATAGCTATTATGAGACATTATTACAAACACAGGAACACAAACCGTGAACTTTTACAAATGCCAAACCATAATTACAATACAAGAATAATAACTTGTCAATACTCCTATACATATGGTGCAAGAAAAACATTAGGACAAAAATATTATCGTTTCTTATTGCCAAAATTGTATAATGCAATGCCAAAAGAACTGAAACAAAATACGCTTTACTCGTATAAGGTATTTATTCGAAAAGTTAAACGCTGGTTGCTCACGGTACCAAATCCACATTTAACTGCATTACTTGGTACGTTTTAATTATTAACCTTTTCACTGCGGCCGCTAGTTGCCGCGGGTTGGTTCCCTCCCTGCGGCGCTAATACGCGTCTCGCGCAGCTAACTAACTGTAAAGCGTTCTGCAATCAACAGTAAAGTTTGAAAATACTTAGCTGCGAAGCGTTCTGCTTCCAACAGCATACCCAAAATTAAAACAAGATTATCAACTAACTGTAAAGCGTTCTGCATTTCAACAGTAAAGTCTGAAAATACTTAGCTGCGAAGCGTTCTGCTTCCAACAGCATACCCAAAATTAAAACAAGATTATCAACTAACTGTAAAAGCGCACATATTCCTACAAATGACCAAGTTATTGGCCAACGAAATGGCTTTGCGATATTCCAGAATTTGCAATAGGGGAAATTGCCATTTTGCCATTTGCACATTTTTAAAGCTATTGTTTGTAAGTATTTTGCTAGATTTTCTTAATCTGTTAACTAAAACAGCTTGTAGTTTTAGCTGTTACACGCAGACGTTTCGTAAACACATCCGACACGAAAATGAAAAAGTCAGTGTAGGCATTCCTGGCCACTTCCAAAAAGGTTGGTCTCATTTATTCGTAAGTTATTCAGAATTTCTTCACTTACATGTACAATTCCCGATCCAAGTTCGTTTTTTGACTATGAATGTCGGAATGTAAGAATGTGTCACGTAACTTTGTGAAACCATGCCCGAAAATAAACTAATTAATAGTTAATATAGTAAATTCCAAATTTTTATGTACCTGGCGGATTATATGCTTATCTGTAAGTACTAAGGTATGGACATGCCCTCCGCCGATATAGCCGGGCGCTGAGCAGTGCAGTAGGTAATTTACTTTGTCCGTTTAATTTTATTATTCTAAGCAATCTATATTCTAAGCTTTCTGTTTTTCTACAAGTGGCTTATTGTTGATGAAGATAAACACAGATAAATTTTGCAGCATAATTATAGACTGAAGATTACATTACATTTTAATGAGCGTTTGCATTAGTTTAGTACAAGATATTACTGCAAATAATGATTATATACTTTCCTTATTTTATTGTTCTAATCTTTGAGGGGTGTTTGTTTGCAAAAATATGTGATTTAGTTAGTCGCAAGACTTTGAAAACGCGTCTTTAGTTTAAGCCACGTTTGAAATTGTAGAAGTGCCAAGTAATATTTTGAATTTCCATTATGCCTAAGCGTCATATAAATTACGAAGAACTTGTTTTAAATATATTGGAGTATTTTAATCTCGAAAAAGAAAATTTCGGGCCGCTTTTGCCAGTTTCGTGTGTTCAAGAACGGGTGTCTGCTGCATTAAAAATAAACGTCAACACTGTAAACGCGATTATAAAACGCAATAAAGAAAATGTTAATTGTGAAGTTGAGGATACTAATAAGAAATCTCGGAAGTTCAAATCTGAAGATATGTGTGACGCTTATAAACACGAAATTCGAAATACAATATACAGAATGTATTCGAAACGGAAGCATATAACGCTGGGTACTCTGAACGACGTACCTACACGACTACACGTACACCACTCAGTGGCGTAGCTACCATAGTGCTAGGCGGTGCCGTGCACCGGGGCCCCCAAGCTCAGGGGGCCCTCGGACCCTGACCAGCAAACCTCAAATTGAACTAGCGAAAAATTCTCCCACTTTCGGAATGTAAATAAAATAGGTTGCAACACGACTTTAATCATGGCAACTCATTTTAAAGAATACAGGGGAATTCCCAACAAGTTTCGAACTTCTGTTTTATTTTTAAGTTTTGGTTTCATTTTATTTATTTATTTTTACTAACTGTCTATATTCTAATTTTTGTTTAAAATCGTGCTTTTTTTGTTTTTTAGGATCTACAAGACATCTGAGTGCAACAATTCAAAATGAAATGATTGAGTGCTTGGGGACCACACTTGAAAATCATCTGCTAGAACAAATTAGAGCGTCGCCGTTTTTCGCCATCATAATGGATAGGACACAGGACATATCGAAGGTAGACCAGCTAAGCTTTGTTGTGAGGTATGCAGTAATAACTAGATCGGAAAATGGACAGCCAGTTGATATAGAAGTAAAAGAATCGTTTATAGGCTTTTATGCAGCCATCAAACATGGCGGTCAACCAGGTGACTTCATTATTTATCGAGAAAAATATTGATTTTAAAAAATGTGTGGGTCAAGGTTATGATGGAGCCAGTGTGATGAGCGGTGTGTATAATGGTGTACAACAACGGATTAAGAATATCCAGCCTAACGCGGAGTACGTACATTGCGCCACTCATAATTTAAATTTGGTGGTAAATGATGCCGTTAGCACTTGTGTGGAATTACAGGTATTTTTCGCAACGTTGCAAGAATTGTATAAATTTTTCGGCAATAGCATCAAACGTTGGGATCTGCTGTCAAAATTCACTGGCGAATCGGACACCAATCTAAAAAAACTAAATCCGACTAGATCGTCCAGTAGGGTCAATACGATATCTGCAATAAAACTTCGTTTTTTCGATATAATCAAAGCATTAACAGAAATAGTTCTCATGAATTCCAGTAAAGATGAGCGTAGTGAAGCAGAAAAAATTAAAACAAAAATGCTAAATTTCGAGTTCGTGTTGCTTTGCGAATTCATGCACCGTGTATTGAGTGACATCAATTATGCATCTAAAACTTTACAAAAATGCGATATCGATTTGGACGAGGCAAGTAGAGCTTTAGCAGAGACAAATGCAAAGATGCAAATTTATAGAAATGACTTCGAATCATTCAAGTGCAAAGCCAGTGAAACTGCAAGAAAATATGGCATAGATCCCCATTTTCAAGAAAAAATGCAAAGGAAAGTTAAAAAACATTTTGATGAATTAGCTTCTGATCACCGATTTCGAAACAGGGAAGAAATATTTAAAATTACTATTTTCAATAATGTACTAGACACAATAATAACTCAATTAAATGCACGTTTTACTGGTATGAGTGCAGTCAGTCAGATATTCAATTTTCTAACACCAACATTTTTACTGGATGTAGATGAAAGAACTTTATTACAAAAGTGTGACCAATTCCAAAGTAAATATTCTGATATAATAGGCCCCAACTTTTCTCTTCAATTTCTTAATATTTACCACCTAATTCTATCTAAATTAACCAAGGCATGGACTATTCACCAATTCTGTAAAGAAATAATGAGATTATATGGAGTGCTAGAATGCGACCTAACAGAAGTACGTATTTACAGCAATGTTACTGTTCCATACAATTCCTGTCACTTCTGCAGAAGCTAAAAGATCATTTAGCAAACTAAAAATAATAAAAAATTATTTAAGGAATACTAATGGGCCAAGCTCGACTCCGACATTTATCGCTAATAGCAATCGAAAACAAAGCCGCATCAAGCCTAGATTTAACCGAAATCGTTGATACTTTTGCAAAAACTAAGGCTAGGAAAAGATTATAAACTAAATTGTTATTTTGTTGTTAGTAGGTAGGTCTGACTTTCATATAATAAACTGGAAGAGATCCCTTAAACGGATAAATTCGCTTTTGTACATGGCTTAACTGTAGGTATATAAATTGTTTTTAATGTTTTATGTACAATAAAGTGTTTTACATACATACATACATAAACCTTTTGATTTGCTTCGTTTTATTGCTTAATACCAATATTATATATATAATATAAAACCTAACCAGTTTAGTTAGGGCCCCAGTTTTTTTTTGCACCAGGGCCTTTGGTTACCTAGCTACGCCTCTGGGTACAGCGTAGAAAATACAAAGCAAAAGTAACTTCTGATTTTCATTATTTTTTGCAAGAAGGAATGTTAAAAATATTTTTTTACCCTTTGACTCCCAGCGCTACTACAACATACCGTCAAAGAGTTTATATCCAAAATACCAAACATATTAATACTCTATTTATAAATTCCAGCTTTACTTCGTTAAAGTCCATATTTAATGAGTATCTGTATATAAAATACTTAATTACTTTAACAATACTTATTTATTTTAACTTTATACGTATTTCGGCATGTTTAAATGCCATTGTCAAAGGTTATATGAAAAAACAAACAGTTAGTGTTGTTATAGCAATAGAACTTGGTGACTTGATCTCGGTAATCATCTGCAGATGACTTGATTTCTTATGCCAAAATGTCCAATAGAGGAGAATTTAAGAGATCAATTTGCTCATTCATTAACGCTACAGTTTTTAAATGTTTGTGAATTTCAAAAGCTTCTAGTATATCTAATTAACATTGTGATGATAAACGTAAATTAGATATACTAGAAACTTTTGAAATTCACAAACATTTAAAAACTGTACCGTTAATAAGTGAGCAAATTGATCTCTTAAATTCTCCTCTATCGGACATTTTGGAATAAGAAATCAAGTCATCTGCATACGATTACCGAGATCAAGTCACCAAGTTCTATTGCTATAACAACACTAACTGTTTACTTTTTCATATAACCTTTGACAATGGCATGTAAACATACGTATAAGGTTAAAATAAATAAATATTATTAAAGTAATTAAGTATTTTATATACAGATACTCATTATATTAATACTCATTTTTTTGCAATTTTTTGTAATTTTTTTGTTTATAGTAAATTAAATATTAAGTACTTCCAAAAGATTAATAACACAGTTTCCTATTTAATTTATTTTGTAGAGCTCTTTAAAAAAATAATTATTAAATAATAACTTTTAATTTTATATTGTACCTTTTTTTATTGTTTAACTTTTAAAGCAACATATGAGCAAAACATCAAACAGGTAGTCGTACAACTGACGTTTTAAATTTTAAAACACGTGCGTGTTATTAAGGAAGGTTACGATCTCTGCTGACGGCGAGTTCGGGCGGTAGCTTTACAGACATCCCAGCTGCATGCCGAGGAGGTGCGCAAGTCATGAAAGTTCGAATGAGGTAGGATCGGCTGTAGTCGAACTCACCAGACGCTGGTGTAGCAGTCCACTATGTACACAACAACAAACATTAATTTAAAAAAAACGTGCATCGTTACCCGCAAATGAATAAAAATAAAAATGGAAAAAAGTTTAATTCTTCGGAGGATGGAAGACAAAACTACCTAAATTAAACACGCATTCTTATCCATTGCACCACCGCATGTTTCCTTATTTCCTGGAAAGCGCCTAAAATGTTACCGTCTTATGAATTAATATCTGGCAACGCTGAAAGTGACGGGGCTATGGTCCGTGGACGTTTCAATTCTGGCGCCATTCTATGGGTGCGTTCGTATGAGACAGCCGGTATTGTTCTGTATGAGACAGTGCGCATGTGACAATTCTTGGTTTGCGCATCGAGCGGTGTTGACTGGAGTGGATAGTGGAATATTCTTATGATGGTTGTGTGCCACATGTGGGTGAATCATAACAAAATTTAATAAACAAGTGTTGTGCTGTTATCCGAACGTTATCTATCAACAAAGACAATATACTGTTTAATAGTAATAGTTGGTAAGTCTCAATAAGATTGTAGGATAGTATTTATCATGATGTCTTTGCAACATACCGCGCACTTAATTTTCTAACCTCTCTAAGCTGACAAAGTAACATCTTTTAGGTGGTTTAATATATGTTTTGAGTAAACAAAGTGACTGTTGCAGTGTTAAACAAAACGTATTTTATTTCTTTTAACACAACAGGTGTTACGAATATGGATACGGACTCCCTTAGCTTTCGTTATGAGGAGCATTTTCCAGTCTTTGGATCTTCTGATTTTCTTGTAAGTGTACTGCAGTTATTTAGTTATTGTTAAATTAACCAATTACTCTCATAGAACATTGACGATGAATCTCAAAGTACAGAGGAGACAGCTTCGGACCGAAATTGTTGGGAATGGGAAGTCGAAAGAGAGTAAGTTATTCATATTTCACAGCAATCGTTTTTATCTTTTATACTGTTGAATTACAGATTGAATGGAGATGTAGCCTTAATTCCAATGTCAAGTGAACTAGGAATGAATTACTTATCCAACTCGCCACCTATCAGAGAAGATTTTCAAAAAATAATGAGCGAGTGGCAACACCTAATGAACATAGAGGTAAGCATATTTGATTGATTTCTATTATAAAAGATACGATTTTATTTCACCTAACAGGGAATAAGCAATGTAAAAGAGTATATGTTGTGAATATCTTGCTACGAAGTCAAAACGTCATATCTCAATTTTACACGGTTTTGAGTTAAGCGGATTGTAAAGTAAATCTTAATATTTACAGGCTTACATTTTACAACTACTACTACCACCACATAAACAATTATACAATTAATACAATAAACAATTGAAGAAACACGTACACTACGTCAATATCTGACTAGTTAGGCAATAACAATATGCAGATCATTCTAAACACTAATTCAGAAATTTTTTAATTATAATCGCAGCGGTTGAAGTTACTGTTCTCTAATAAATTTAATTTGTATGACATTAAACACATAAACTGAATAACAATTTTTTATTTGATCTGATAATTGATTATATCGTTTGACTCCATTGAAAGAACAGCATTCATTGCAGTTTTCTAGTTTACTATCTCATGATACGAATTTTCTATCCGCCCCGTGCATAGATCTAGCATCAGCCAACCGATGAATCGTAAATTCAGACTGCTGTAAATCAGTAAAGATTATTTTTATTGATATTAAATAATAGTTATTTGTGTAACAAAGGAAGAAAATTATACTTTTTTCCCTACATGTGCCGTACCGCACAAGGGAAAAAAGACACTTTCTTCCCGAGTTACACAATTGATTTTTCCGTTGACCCTGGATAACCTGGAAGTCATGGAAAAGTCAGGGAATTAAAATTTTAACCTGGAAGTCATGGATTTAATGCAAAATTTGGCAAAAGTCTTGATTTTACTCTTGATTTACAGTTAAAAACCTGATTTTCCTGCAGTAGTGTTAACATAATTTAAAAAAATTACCGATTGAATTTTTAAAACTGCTGCTTATAAAACAATTGCTGCTAAAGGTTTTTAAAATATCATTGAGGTACTTTTCTTATCCATACATATATAAAAGCACAAAGGGTTTTTTTCTCCGGTTCCTCCAGCGGCTGCCGCTTCACCAATTTGGACCATTTTTTTTTAAATGAAAGGTCTCTATCCACAGATGGAACATGAAACATTTTTATATTTTTATTCTACGTCGATTTTTTAATAATAATTATTTTAATTTATAATATATATGAAGGTCGGCTAGACGCGCGTCACTTGGGGCGTCATCTACAATAACGTCGCGTGTCATTATTGGAACTAATGTATCACGTGACTTGACATTTCGCCGGTTCTGTCAACGCTGTCTGTCAGTGCATTGTGTGCTGGGGTAACACTAGTCCTTGTTAAATTCCAAGGAACGTAAAATGGCTTATGATTAAGTGCAAGTGAGACCGCCACATACTGTCTTGTGAATTGATAAAAAAGTATAAACGTGATTATTTTTGCGTCTCTAATTTTATTGATTTTTTTTTTGTCGAAAGTCATGGGTAAGTATGATTTTTGGTCATGGATATCATGGAAAAGTCATGGATTCTAATTCTTGATAGTTAGTGGGAACCCTGGTTGACCAATGAGAAATTTGTCAAAAAACATTCATCTTAAAATTAAACTAAATTAAATTATATAATTTAACAGTTGTGTAAAAATTGACATTTGCCTTTGATAAACAAAATTCGCATTTAAAAGCGCCAGGAAAAGCTCAATTTGTCTCTTAACATAAATTTTAGTTATTACTTTCGTAAAGTATATTCCTGTTCAAGATAGACCGGGCGTAAACAAATGCACACGCTGTTCGCGTGAACCACTGCAGTAAGATACATTGAACAGGGCAGTATCGTTCAACACATGATGACGGGGCGCATGCTCCAGGAATAAATAATAGCGGGCAAGATTTGCATCCAAACACGAAACGAAAAAGTTTTCGCCCGCTCTTTCGTGGAAAATGAAGAGATTATATGCTCTCATTGATTTCATGCAAATTTTCGAATTCATGATTTTTAAAGAAATACATATTTTGGACTTTCAGGAACCCAAAAAGGTGGCTTTAAAAAAATGTCTGTCTGTGGGTGGGTGCGCTCTATAACTCCCAAACGGATAGTCCGATTTCGATGAGTTTTGGAATGTGGGGGTACATCAAAATTCGTGAGGGAAGAAGCTTGAAAAAAAACGAAACTTAAAGTGGAAGTTAACGATTTAGAAAAGTGCAATTTATTTTTATTAATGGAACATACGTCGACTTTTGCAAACAAACAGTATGTAAAAATAAAATCGATCCCCTAGAAACTTGGCGATACGATGTTCAAATAATCATTACGGGCTATACATTTAATCATGGATTGTGATACTACTAACAGTTTTTACGAAATTCGTTTTGAGGATTCTCTAGAAGTTGCTCGAAAGTATGTTTGTCTTTTTTTATGGAAAAAAGTTGTTTACAAATTTAAGGCTTAAGGCAGGGTGGCCACTTTTCTGGAAAACCGGGAAAAGTCAGGGAATTTAGATTTTTTTAATTTTGGTCAGGGAAATCAGGGAATTGTACCAATTTCAACGTAAAGTCAGGGAATTTCACGAAATAGTCAGGGAAAATTCTGTAAAATGCAATTATTTTAATATTTTAATTTTTGCCTGCAAACCGAAAACTTTGTTACCTAGGTATATGTTTATAAAATTTATATTTGTTTCATTTGGTTTTTCTTTAAAGTTTAAATGTTGTATTTTGTTACGCTTTGTGAAAAATTTCCATTTGCTATAAAGTAATTTAAGTTTACTTTGCTAATTTTTATGTTGGGTTACAATTTTGTTAAAAAAAGGCAGTTGAAATTGAAAAACAGTTTTTGTACCAATAAAATGAGTCAGGGAAAACTGAAGTTTATCAGTCAGGGAAAAGGCAGGGAATTTGAAAAGCAGTTTTAAGTGGCCACCCTGTAAGAGTATCACCTACTATGATTTTTTTCAACTTTTAGATCATCTTGAGCGTACGTAAAAATATTTCTGATATTCTTTCTGAACTAAAATTTGGTGTAGTAGTTTAATGCCGAAAATGGAATTAAATAATCCATTAGACTACGGTTGGAGCAAAGAAGAGGAAATGTTAAAACTCAGAATGACCACTATTGGCCCAATACCGGAGAATCTTCGCCAAGAATTTTTTTGTTTTGTAGTGATAAAACTTGTAACAGCGGCAAATGTGAATGTATAAGAGAAAGATTAAAATATGCCGAAAATTGTAAATGTAACTTGTTATGTAATAATTACATGGAAGAACAACTTTCAGACTCTGATAACGATTGAAACAATTTTTAAGTTTCTTTATTTTTCCAATGTTTAAACATTTTCTTTTAATTTTTAATATGTATGCGTTTATTTGTTTACATTTATAAAAAGTTTATTTTAATAAATAATTATATACAAATTGGTACATATACACGAACTAGTAAGTAGATAGTATTGAAATAAAATATTAGGATGAGTACAATAATATATGCTGTATATCCACAGCGCGCGCTAAGTGATAGTCGGCCACTCGCTATAAAATATTTTTTTCTGAATTTGTTGTTGATACCCGATTATGCATGACTTGGAGGATGTTTTTAAGAAAACAACTTTTTCAAAGTAGATGGTAAATAGCGAAACTCGAGGGGTTAATCATTTACGTATTCAGGTGTACACTAGCAGAGCATTCGAATACATATTCATCTGCATTCGCATCTTCCTGTGTATTCAACCACATTCGCGTGAATTCCTAGTGTACTCGCGTATTCATCGTGCATTCTCTTGTATTCGTGCGACCTTGGTTAATTCAATCATAACTTTTCCGACCGATTTTACCAGATTAGACTAGACTAGTTCTGAAGAAATTGAGCAGCCCTTACATCAGCTGCAATTGTGAGTAGAGGGAGTAGAGTGAGCAAAAATGCAGTGAACACTCGAGTGAACAACAGACAGTAAAAACCGAGTTTTTTTTTTATTTAACATGAGTGCATATTTACAATCTACTCTTATAAAACATAAATGAGTAATAATCGTGTGACATAGTTAGTGACTTGAGGGAGGTCCATCCATTAATGTTACTCTAGAATAAAAGGCTTAAACCTGGTTGGGTCGCGGTATGAGATCATGTGGCCACTGGCGATTTAGTCTTCTTGGTGCGACTGGTTCTTGGGCTAACTGATTCACAAGATCGTTTTCGTGTCCCACAAGAGTGTAGTGGTGAACAGTTGCTAATCTTCGGATTTCGCTGGATACATATGGAATCCCCAAGTCTTCATGGAGGGTCTGATCATTGACGTACCAAGGAGCGTTTGTCAACATGCGAAGCGTCTTCGACTGGAAGCGCCTCAGAATTTTAGTATTTGACGGTTTTGTGCAGCCCCATAGTTGGATGCCGAAGGTCCAAATTGGCTTCAAAATGGCTTTATACAGGAGAACTTTATTTTCTAGGGATAGCTGTGATCGCCTTCCAATTACCCAGCTCATTTCTTTAACTTTGAGGTCAAGGTGTTTTCTTTTTGTTTTTATGTGAGTTGTCCAGGTGAGTCTCTGGTCAAGGTGCATCCCTAAATATTTGACTTCTGACTTTACTGGTATAACTGAGTTGTTAATTGTATCTTGAGGACATACACTTCGCTTATTGGTAAAGGTGACTTGGGTGGATTTGTCGTTATTTACAGAGATTCTCCACTTGTTGTACCAATTCTGGAGGAGGTCGAGGTGATTCTGAAGATTTTCGGATGCCTCTAAAGGCACATTGCTGATAGATAGTAATGCTGTATCGTTAGCAAAGGTAGCAACCTCCGTGTTGGCTGTGGTTGGAGCATCTGAGGTGAACACTAAATACAGTAGGGGACCCAGAACTCTTCCTTGCGGTACTCCTGCAGAGATGTGCTGGTAATTCGAGAATGAATTGTTTATTCTGACTTCGAAGTTTCTGTCACACAGGTAAGATTTCAGTAAGAGGTAAATTTGGCTTGGGAAGATTGACTTGATTTTGTATAGTAAACCTAATTGGCATACTCTATCAAATGCTTGCTTGATATCCAGACAACCGAGTTAAAAGCATTCATACCGTAATATGCGAGGTTTTAAACGAACATGGCCTTCCTAATATTCACAACTATCCAACTGCCAATGCAATAGTTATAAAGAAATATTTTGAAACACGTGTAGCATCAAGTATTGCTTAAGTTAGAATGGTTCAACCACTTAAAGAAAATGCATCACCATTTTGCTTATGTATATATGGAACCGACAACAGATTTAAGGCTTCAGAGGTACTTCACAGGTGGGATTTTATTGTCAGAGAAGCAAAAAAGTACGATGCTAATATTTCGGGGATGTCGAGCGATGGCGACAGAAGATGTTTCAGCGCAATGAAATCTCACATGAAACTGGGAATTAAATGTAGGAATTTAAGTTTAGACGAGAGTTTAGGAAAAATTGGAAAATACTTTATGTGCGCGCTGGTTTCTGTTATCTGTATACAGGACACTGTTCGTATAGGCACTAAATTACGAAACCGCTTATTGAAAACGAGTGTAATTGCAAATCAGATTAAAAAATCAACTAAAAAGTTGTTAGGAAGAAATGTTACATGAGTGAACGACTTACAACTCTTAATAGAACCAAAGTCACGGAATTTGCTATGTAAAACACACATAAATATATCACCAAATGTTATAGATTTATTAAAACAGCGTGGAGCTCAAGCCACGGCCATTTTTTTTACAGATGATTCAAAATTGTGTTTTGGCATATAAGAATAAATAAGATATAGATGGAACATGGAGAACTTCATAACCAGCAATTGTTACATGTGTATAGAAATAAACGCACATGCAATTAATTAATGTCATAAAAAATTTGAGGGAAAGTAACTGCCCACAATATTTTTTACCTGGTTTTTTTAACAGCCAGACGTGTGAAAATTTTTTCAGAATGACAAGATCCATGACTTCTACCTACAGTACTATGGTAAATTTTAGTATGCTAGAAATTCTGCACAGGCTAAAGAGATTACTGTTACAAACTGAAATACTTTATTCAAAACAACAAATGATGGATTTCAAATTTCCACTTAAAAAAGATGTTAAATGCAGCGAGTTAAATATTTTACCCGGAGACGATGAAATTTGTGCCGCTATTGAATCTGCCAAAACATCTGTTGAAGAAGTATTTCTTCAGTTAAAAGTGAAGATATTTGAAACTGACTTTATACCGCAAATAAATACATGTGATAATCATGATTCGGAGGTCTCCGATGTAGACTTGGAGGAGATTGATGATGACCAAGCCCACAACGAAGACTGTGATATGGCCGACAGGGATAGCAGCAGGGATAACTTAAACTTAAATGCACCTAATGATATCGCTAATGCTTCTGACTTAAATTTTGATGTACCTGATGAACAGCCAGATGATAAATCAAAGCTTTTTGTGAAAGACACAAATATTAAATTATTTCAATAAAAAAGAGTACACTTAATGTATAACCCGAGGTATAACCTATTTGAACGATAAGTTTAAGTTTTTCGCGAAGTTTTTCGAGAAGTTTTTATACACAATTTTGTGTCCGTTTTATTTGTTTTTTATTTACTTTTTTTGTGGGATCTATAATCTATTTTTTGCTTAATAAATATATAATACACATTGTGACAACTTAAGTTGTATTGCCAAGGTCAAAGTTTTATTTATTTCTTTGCAGAATGTACAATTTATTTTTTGTTCAATAAATATATATATATATAAAATATTGTTACAACTATATTGTACTACAGCATTTACCTGTACCTAATAAATATTATTACATAAATGTTTATCGTGATTGTAACTTTATTGTAGTAATTTCTGCTCTCGTATTTAGACGTACTCTATCCAATATTTGTATGTATTCTCATGTACTCCCATATATTCATAGTATTCACGGGTATTCTTGAGTACACAAACGAATTCTTTGCTGTGTATGTACTTAGTCAGGTATTCGGTCGTACTCATTATGTACTTGCTGTATTCATGTAGAATCTGTATTCGGTGTACACTCATTTTTGAAATGATTAGCCCCTCGGCGAAACTACAAAAGTGTAAAAAAAAATTGCTTTATTGCAATTTAGATTTCGCAGGTCTTCTGTATACTTTATTAAAAGCGATAAAAGTTCATGAAATTTTCCACTTGATTGCAGAATTTCATTGCAAAATCTACAAAAACCGCAGCTCTTTATCAAAAATAGTTCCTTCTAAAAAAATAGTAAAGACATCAATGCACTGATACAACTCCTTGTAATTTTTTTTGCCACAGCTTTTGTCATGACCACCAAAAACAGTTGTAAATATTCATTTCGTTTGTAAAATTATCTCCAAAATCGAATGAGACTAGTTTAATATTTTTATACGTCACAATTACCCACATGCATAATTTGAGGCTGCTCCCGCTCCACTATTATACCTCTCGCAAATCGTTAGGGTTTTCACCTGGGCAGTGTCCATAAAGACAGTTTTTAAAGCAAAGTAACCAAACAACATATTTTATTTTTGTCATGACACTTTCGTTGATAAAATTGATAATAATTTACAAGATATATGCAAAAAAACGTAAAAGTGCACAAGTTTTCCAAGATGGCGGCAATTCGTCACTTGTAGTTTTTCAGGATTTTTTACACATTCCAACAGTAAGCTCATAGGAACATCTGTGCCAAATCTCAAAGCTTTCGTAATTATTTTTTAATTTTTGCTAATTTGACTGGCCTACATTATCCATTTTGGAAATAAAATCTGGATAAATGACTGATAGTTTGTTGGCCTAAACAAAATAATGGCTAATTGCTTATTCACTGCTCAGTCGCATGTCAGTACAGAAAATGTATGAGTGTGGCGGCGCCAGTTTTTTGTTTGAAGAAAAATATTCGTTATTCGCATTAGTTTAGAAAATAATAGGAGGGTGACACCTAAATGACGTGCCCTGTAATAGCGCTTAATACTGAATAAGTCTGTTATATTTTAAAACTATCCTCTATTAGTTCTTCAACCTCTTGAGAGATGCAAAATTGCTTCCTGGCAAAGTAATTGCTTTTCAAAGCTGTAAAAATAAAATTCATTTTTGTTTGCATGGTGACCACATAGAGTTTTAAGTAGCATGCTTAATTTGCTACATTGTCATTGACTGTTAAGGGCTTAACTTGAACAAAACCTGAGAAAGGTTTCTCCAAAAAATTGGTCTATTCGAGGTTATTGCACCATTAACTTTAAAATATTTTTTTATATTTTTTCATTGCCAGAATCTCTTTTAAAACCAGAAAATTCAAAAATAGGCATACTTTATATTTCTTCCGCTTCCTAGCTTCTAAATGGTGTAAGACATTGACAGATTTCTTTTTAGATGGCAGTTCTGTCTCTAAAACTAATTTGAATAGCCTAGATGGTAGTAATTTTGATATGACATTTGATATATCAGCGTAGCCAAGTTGTTAATGCAAAATCAATAACGCTGCTTTTCATAAAATAATTTACTTTATTTTGAAAATTTTATGTTTTAGATTCCTGATATAGATGAGTTACCTATAGACATGTCCTTGTCAATAGATGAAGAGAATATAACATACGTTGGTGATAAATCTCCTAACACTAATATTCCAGCATCTTCATCTCCATCATTACATTTGGGGTTCTCGTCTGATTCGCTACAGAAAAAAACAGATTTCAAAGTTAGCAGACCTTCAGGTAAAAAAATTGATATGAGTGCACAATGTTACATAGTAGAAGACGAATCTACAGCAGTAAAGGCCGAACAATCAGATGATGATGAAGAAGATGATGATGATGATGATGATGACAGCGAAGATGATGAAGACGAGGACTGCAGTAATGATGAAAAGGATAATTTAACTGATTTTGTTCAAATTAAAACTGAAGAAATTGACACAGAAATTAACGAACTATGCCCTAAACTGGAACCGCACTCACTGGAAGATTTAGAGCAGAACCTTATAGATTCTGGCAGTAATCGTACAGATGAGGAAAATGATTATGTAGATGTTAATGAATTTTGTCCCAAGCTAGAACCTCAATCACTAGAAAATTTAGAGCAAAACCTTATGGTAGATTCTGGCAATAATCTTACGGATGGGGAAAATGATTATATAGATGTCGACACTATCTCTAATCAAGGCACTCCTATATTGCAAGCAGGAGATCTTAATAGTCTTTTGGAACAGTTTGAGGCTACCGAAACTACTCAGTATTTTGAGCCAGCACTTGAGCCACCTGCAGATGAAGAACTCTTTGAATTTCAATCGTCCACACCAAGTGCAGCTTTGGCAGCTTCGTGCAGTGTAACTTCGAATTCTCAACTAAACACGCCAGTGCATACTAATGGTAATAATGAAGATGAATGTGACAAAAATAAACAAATATTGAATGCTCTACCACAGGAACTTATTATGAGGATAAAGGCGTCAAGTAAACGTAAAATGATACCTGTTATTGATCCTATTCCGGCCAAAAGACGTGGAATAAAGAAAACACAAGTTGAGGTATAGAATTTGATTACTGATTCATCTTAACAGATTTATTTGAATTTTTGATAATCGTGTAATATGTTATATTTAAAAAAAGTTGTTAGAAGTGAAAAAAGAAATACTTCATTTCCTAAAAATAACCAACAAGAAATTTCTCTAGGTTCCACAAGCTCCACAGGATAAAGTAGAGAAATGTACGAATCCGGAATCCATACAACTTGATCATGATTATTGCTGTTTGGTAACACCTTACCCCAAACATCCGAAAAAAGACTCTGGTTTTGAATCTGCAGAAGAAGATGAGCAACGTAACATTTTAAGAAATCAACCTACTGTTAAGGGTGCGGATGGAAAATTGATGGTATCGTTACTTAAAATCAATACTATTCGAAACAGTGTTATTCATGATAGCAATAACAAAAAGAAACGTAAACTTAATTTAGAGGAATATAAAAAACGTCGAGAAGGTGTTATTACGTAAGTACTTATAGTTTCGGAAAAAAATGTTACACATGAATTAATTAAAAAACAAAATGTATATATAACAGATGTTTTAGGAAATACTACAATTTTATTAGTGAAATTTGAAATATGTTTGTATTGCAATCTAGGACTGTATGTCAACTTTTCTTACAGATCATGTGATAATTCCCAAAATAATTCACCTAGTAACAGTGGCCGTAATTCACCACTAGTAGTAGAAAATGAAAATGAGCGTTTACTTAAGCATCAACAAAAATTAATGCAAATGGCAGCTGAAGTTTTAAAAACACCTGCAAAGAGTGCATGCAAATCTTCTCCTCCGATTACTGTCTCATCAGAAGAATTTGTGTCGCCAATACCTCCACTAAAAGACTTTACAATCCCACCTCCACCACGTATTCCACCTGACAATGTAGAAGTAAAGGTATTAGTTAGTATGGGTGTGAACACTGATAGTGATCATGTGACCTCAAAACAATTTGATGTACCTGTAACAGAATTAGAAGAAATTAAACCTCTCTTACAAAATGCTAATGCAAAAATTAGCAACAATTCATTGATTACTTCCGTAATAGAGAATATACAAAATAAGAAAAAAGCTCATGATACATCTACTTGTACACAAGACAAAACTAACAAACCAAAAAAGGAACAACAAGAGCATGGAGAAGATAAAACAATAGTATATCTTGACAAAAACAGACCACCTGTACTTACCATTAGTGTAGAGGTACAAACTGACATAGTTGTGGAAATAACAAGCAGAAGAGATAAAAGGAGACGAAATTCTAGTAGTAGTTCTGATAATCACGGAATGTCGGGCAAACAGAGAAGCAGTTCAAATGATTCACATTACTCTTATAGTTCACATTCTAGTTCTTCATCCGCTTCCAGGTGAGATGTGATACTTTCGAAGCGTACATTGAGTATTTTCTAAACGTGAGACAAACCCCGCTTTGTGTACTGAAAGCATAAAATTATATATTTTGGGTTTTTGCTAGCCCCTACTGTCAAAAACAACAAAAGATTGGTGCTGAAAAACTGGCCCCTGATTTTTTTTTCTTTTTTGTGGCACATGATATTTTCCCTAATGCTCTAGTATCACTATAGTATCTTCTACGATTTACAAAAAAACAACTTTAATTTAATACATTGAATGCTGTTTTGTTTGATAAAAGAAGTTGATAAAAGCTATGGGGTAACCATAGAATACAATTTTGAACATATTTTTAACAGTTTTTTGCAGACTTGGTATATTTTTTGATATTTGGTGTTCCCTAATCTGGTAGTATCTTCTTTTGTCTTATAATAAAACAAAAAGTAGCTTGATTGAGAGTTAGGTTGCAGGTATTTATAGTATGAAACTAGTGTGTGCAAGTTATCAATAAAAGACAACGTCATTTTGAAATTGTCTCGGCTTTCTGTGGTACGGGACAAGCAGACCTCGAGCTGATCATACCAAGCTCCAGTGCTGGCAGCAAACTTGCCGTTGCGGGGCATGTACAAAGCACATGTCCCACATTATAAGTAACAAACGAGGGGGGGGGGCTTATACCACAGGCTTGAATAATATAATTTTTTCTATAGCAACTGTTAAAACGTGCTATTATTAACTAAAATTAGAGGGAAAAGTAGCACTTTACCATCAAGGGTAGATAAAGTAGTACTTTAACAGCAAGGATAGATAAAGTCTTTTATTTTTAAACAAACTCTATAGCAACCAAAAAGTTATTAAAACCACCTACTCATTTTTTCGTGAAACTGTTTTTTTCCTGACACTTTTAAATTAAATTTATCATTGAATTTTCTTCATTTTTTGTCTTCTTTAACAATTGCTATAGAAAAAAATGTTGTATTCCACACGACGATAAAATTTCATTATCTTTTCGATGCTTATTAGCGTCTGGGCTGACGCCTCGACGCTAAAATCGCTCTCGAAGATAAAGTGCAATTTTATCATCTTGTACAATAAATAACTTTATTCATTTTTATAGAAGAATTTTGCTTGGGATTAAGATCACCAGCAACAAGACAAAACAGTTATAGGGAGTGATGATTATCTCCCTAATATTACCGCATCTTATATTTATCATTAACGAGTAGTGTATTTTAAACAAAATTGTTTTATCATGTTCCATTAATTAAATAAAAAGACAATAATTTTTAAATTTCAAAAATTTATAGAAGGCCTCACAAAGAAATTGGTATATTCGCCTAGAAAGTTTAAAAAATCGTGTGGCCTATTTTTAAGCAATGTTTTACGAAAAATTTACAATAAATCATATTGGCCGCCATTTTGAAGCTAGAGAGTTCCAAAGAAACACTTTTAACTTTCGGTTTCGAATTTATTTGTAAGCTTATTTTTCGATGAATTTTTTTATACCCTTGTGTTTCAAAGCTCATCAAAACTGGAGATAAGAGTGAACAAAGTAACGTACCCACAGATAGGCATTTTTTTTTTAAGTGAGAAAGTAAACTCACGCCTTGAAAAATTTTGTAGATCGAGATCACCATCTCCAAGAAGAATTTATAACAGAAAACGGTCTTGCGACACAGATCGAGAACGTGTACGAGAAGTAGAGGAAAGGCGTATTGTCTATGTTGGTGGTATTAGTTCAACCATGACTAAAGAAGCATTACGAAGACGTTTTCAACAGTATGGACCTATTATTAATGTTAGCGTACACTTCCGAGAGTATGGGTAAGATCTCATAATTATTAATGAAATTTAAAAAAGCTAATAAAATGCAGACAGTTTAGACATTCCATTGATATTGAAACATATATACAGGATATTCACGAGAACTGCATGTACATTGCTACCTCGCTTATTATTAAAGTTAAAGAGTCTGTCAAGTAGGCAAACTATAATTTTTTGTTGTGTTTCATAACTTGACTGGGTGAGTTTTAGCTTCCTGCTTTCCAAATACTTTTAATGTCGATTCTTGAGATCGTATACTAGTCATCTATCCATCTGCTCTTTCGGCAGCCTTTTGTTCTTGTTTCTATTGGTTTCCAGTTTTTTGCGTTTTTCAGATTTGTCCCAGCTTATTCCTAGTTATTTTAAAGTTTTTTTTCTACTGATTTCAAATCTGTAATCAGAAAAACAATTGTGCTTTGTGCATCACATTTTTAGGGTACCTATTTAATGAAACATGTTTTTTTTTAATGGAACACCTTGTTTGTATATTGCTATGTTTTTATAGAAAGAACATATTTCAACAAATATAAAAGTTTATAAAACTTATAGTGTCTAAACTTAAAATTGTCTTCCAAAATTTTGCAGTAATAGGAGGGTTGTATATTGAGGGCGCTGCAATCCATGTTGGGTATTTTATGTTCATACCTAGGTTTGGCAGTGGATGAGATTAAAAAAACAAATTTAATACTTAGCTTCGATTACAGAGCTATCAGCTGCCGAACCTAGGTAATAATATAACATACCCAACATCAATCAATGCAGCATCCCCAACATGCAACCTTCCCATTATAAAGCAATCAACAGCAGTGGTGTGGCATAGTGGGAGGGCAATTCATAAAGGTATTAAATTACAACAAACTGCATAAATAGCAAGTAATAACTCGTTCTATTATAGTATTTGATAGACTCATAAAAACCCTGTTTTTGCTTTTTTAAATGTGTTCTGTTAAGTTGATGCCGATTTCCGCCATTAAATTGATTAATCTTCGAAAAATACCCGTATTTGCACTTGTTTGTTTCTTTTTCATCATGGCCCTGTAAAGCAATGTCAAACATACCGCAAAATTTAATACAGCCTATTATTTTATTAAGAATGTATCAATTTTTTCTTACATTTTCATTATGCTGAATTATATTCAAACGATCTGCGCTGTTTAATTGACACATTATATTTATTTTCTCAAGCGTGAGAATTCGACAAATTTATTTGAATGTCTTGCACTTTTTGTCTTCTTATTTTTTCTCTAAGATGCTTAACATGCATATGCATATTTTATGGCTGAATCGTAAAAATTGTGTAAAAATTCAGTAAGGATCAGATTGGAAAATCATACAGCATCGTCTAAGCCAAATAAAGTCGTATCGTTGCATTTAAAAATAAATCGCTATTTAGACATTTGACGTCCAATCAAAAAACTGACTGCGCCAAGTTGTAGAACACCTTTCGAAACATACGCACACCAAAAATTTTCCTAATAATAAACTCGCCTAAAAAAAGACGTATACCTTGACTCAGCCTTATGTTAAACCATGTTTTTTGTGAATACATAAAAATATACAGGGTGGTGCATTAAAAGTAAAAAAATATTTCCTTTAAATATGTGAAAAACGTGTTACTATGATTTGCCTATTTAACTACTTAATAACAGTAATAATACGGCTCTAATCCAACTAATGACAACTTACCAGTATGGATCCTACTGGTCAGATTTGTAAAATTATTATTACTGTTGCACTGAGCAACCCACAAAAAATACATTGGAGTAGATAGATCGTAGATATATTCAGAAAACTACAATTAAGCTTAACAGACATTTGTAATTCTTTTCTGAATATAGCTAAAGACGTAACGCATGCTGGGCAAGGCAACCTATAATGTGTGTATTTTTTGGTTAAAGTCATACATAAGGTCACTGCTTTTGTCCAAAGCAGTTTATGAGCAAACTATATTGAATATTGACTTATATCAGGGACAACTATGGATTTGTAACATTTGCTTACAAAGTAGATGCTTATGAAGCTGTGGAACATGCTAATGATGACCCTACGTTACCTCACTATGATTTAAGCTTTGGCGGTCGTCGTATTTTCTGCAGAACTCATTATTCCGATTTAGGTAAGTTACGATTGAAAGCAGGTTTGTTTCTTAATTTAAAGATATGTCTCTATTTCAGATAACGTACAAGATGAAATGGGTTACGGTGCTGGTCAGATGGAAGATTCTTTTGATAATTTGTTACGTGAGGCTCAAGCTAAACTACGCAAAAGGAAATCATCCACATGACAAGAATATTTGCAAATAGTAATGGTGTGGTTGCCGTTTTTTATTTACGTTCATTAATTTGTAGTTAAATAGATAATTTTCATTTCAATTCAAACTACTAGCATGTTCTGCCATTTAGTTATTTGCCCGTAATTTATTTTACTTAACTCTGAACATAGTTTTAATTTTGTAAGTGTTTATGTTACAGGATAATTTCATGACAGATTTTATATTTAGTGACAGACGCTACGTAATGCGCTAGTCAAATTTGTTATATCCGTAGTAAATTTTTCACTACCATTTTATAACTATGGTAATATTAAATTTGTTCATATAGTGTTAATTTTCTTTCAGTGGATGAATGAATTTAAGAATACATGTTATTTTATATTTACTATTGAATTTCAGTTTGAAATCATTGCCTAAGCTAATTTTTAATATTATTAATAGTGGTGTCTATTAATTCAGCATCTTAAATGGTGTATATTATATTTTAACGTACATAAATTTTACTAGCAAATATGCTGCAAAATATCAACTGTTTATGTGTGACATCTTCCAGAAAACTTACCCCTCTAATTTTTTTGTGGGTATTACACCAAAAGTTAATTTTAAGTTTCTACATTACTTAAGAAAAAATATGATCATTATGGCAAAACCTATGTTATCAACTCCAGTTATATTTTAAATTATTGTACCATTATACAAATTAGTACATTTTTAATAATAACTGGTAAGTATCCTCTTGATGAAGTGAGCCATCTTATAATACAATACTCTATATCTCGCAGGGTGTGAAGGTTTAAATCAAGTTGATTTAAATCACTTGGGTTTTGCATGGGGTGCCGTTTTCATGTGAAATTTTCCAATTAGTGCAATAATGTGGCATTATTCAACAGTAAGCTTGAATAAAATAGAATAAAGTTACATAAAAGTGTTAACATACTTTATTTGAACTGCATACATTATAAAGTAATTTTTACTTCTGCACAAATCATAAATTTAAAAACAATTAATTTTGCATAATAATTTAAAGAACCGGAAGATTGGCGTAGTAGTTAACACAGGTGCTGCCATGCTGTTGGACACCAGTTCAAAACTAGGGGCGGCGACAATTTTTTACAAAATTCTGTGTCGTCCAGGTTGAGGATTGTATAGCTGTTAATGTGCTGATGCAAGGTAGGTGGGCTGGGGAAAGATCACAGAGTTGTTTATATGCCGCTCTATCTTTCTTTAAAAAAGTAATTTTAAATTTAAAAATAAGATACCAATAAGAGACCTCGCTTTTATGTTATTTATTAAAATAATCATTTAAAATTTGGAGTGGTTGATATATTGGTCCTAGTATTTGAAGTAGATTACGACTTTGTAGAGGCGGTTTCGCCGAAAGTGACAGCAATCTTCGTATTTTGAATGGAACGCCCTATACATTTTTTAATTTTAGAATTTGCGATGAAATTTTGCATATGATTGTAATTAACTTTTTCTGCCAAAAAATTGTTTGCTTCAAAAAATTTAGTTATACACACCATCATACAGGGTGGCCACTTTTCGGGAAAAGTCGGGGAATTTAGAATTTTATTTTTGGTCAGGGAATTGTACCAATTTCAATGTAAAGTCAGGAAATTTCACGAAATAGTCTGGGAATATTCTGTAAAATGCAATTATTTTAATATTTTAGTTTTGCCTGCAAAACGAAAATTTTGTTACCTAGGTATATGTTTATAAAATTTATATTTATTTCATTTGGTTTTCCATTTGCTATAAAGTAATTTAAGTTTAATTATTATGTTGGGTTACAACTTTTATTTAAAAAAAAGGAGTTGAATTTCGCTTTTGTACCATAAAAATGAGTCGGGGAAAACTGAAGTTTATTAGTCAGGGAAGCCAGGGAATTTGAAAAGCAGTTTTAAGTGGCCACGCTGTCTTATGCAAAATTTCATTCCGAATTTAAAAATATACAGGGTGTTAAGACAAAAACACATAATTCTGCAGTCAATATGTTATTAGTTTGTGCAAGAAACCACGGCTACTACATTTTTTTTAAGATAAATATTAGTATTAATCAAAAAAATTAATTTAAATTAAAATAATCGATATAAATAAACAAACAGCTTTTCTCTTTCTTATTTCTTTATGTTTGTTTTTTTACACCTGGATTTGTCGAAAACTGGCCACACAATTTTTTTCCAATTTATAAGCTATAATTTATATTTATAAAAGGAACCAGGAACAATTTGGGCTCCCCCTCCCCAATTCTGGTAATATCTGTTACAAATTTTTAGTCAGATCAACTGTTACAGAGAAATTTGACCTCAAAGTGTTGTGTGTGTGTAAACTGGGGCTGAAATAAAAAATTAAATTGTCAAAAAAATTAACCGTGCCATGATTTTAATTGCCAAACTGAAATAAAATTATATTATAATATAATATTATATTAAAATATATTGTTTTTAATCAAAAAGGCACTGATAATTTCAAAAAAAAAATTTCGAGTGCCTTTTTAATTATGCAAAAATTTCACCTGCATCTGTTAATATAATAATAATGGAATTAATAGAACAAGGATTTCAGAATGAGTATTATACAGTTGCTATGTTCTTGGATATAAAACAAGCATTTGATATGGTATGGCACAAGGGAATTATCTACAAACCTATGCAAATTCAAACACTATCCTTCTTGCTACTTGTAATTCAGTTGTTCCTGAACAACTTCCTCAATGGTTTTCAATAACGAAATATTCGAGCCCAAGCCTATGAAAACAGGAGTACTTCAACGATCAATTCTAGCCCCAATCGTCTTTCACATTTGCTTACACGATATTGCTGAAAACGATAACTCCACCCTTGCAATGTTTGCCGATTACACAGCCATAATTAGCCAAAGCAGAAATTTCTGAAGCAGTAGCACAACTTTAAAATACTGTTAACATAATAGAGGACTGATTCAAGAAATAGCAGTTTCACTTAAACCCATCTAAGCTAGAAGCCAAAATATTTTCTTTAACACTCAACAAACGCATATTTATTTAAAAAAATGAGGAAATTATCCATCTAAATGCCAAAGACAGCGCTGTCAAAATATCTAGGACTATGTCTAGACAAACGGCTAACCTGGGGATTTTGTATTAATAAAATAATTAATGCAACTCACGTACATTTAGTCTAACTTTACCGCATAATCAACAAAAATTCAGCGTGGGGCACTAATCTATTCCTCGGCTTATCAAACCACCGTGTACGTACCTTTGTTCTGTATGGAGTAATGCAAGCAGAACATACCTGATAAACATGCAGACCTTCAAAAAAAAAAGTTCCTCCCAATTATACTATTAAATACACCCTGGTTCATTAGAAGCCATCAATTACACCATGAAACAGGAGCTCCTACTCTCCATGAAGTTTATAAAAACAACCAAATGATGCTTCATCAAACTACAGATGAGCAAACCAACCGAACAATTCAGTGCTGGCAAAAAATAACCCATTAGTGCATAATGCATAGCGCTAAAAAGTGTTCAAACAGCCATACAAAGTTAAGTGACATACCGAATTGGCTTAATAATGATTTAATAAAATGATCTAATGTTCAAATTGCTAGTACTGTGTTTGGTGCAAAATTGTATTTCCATGCCAAACAAAGTGGCTGAGGTCTAGCGGTGCAATGTGGAACTACAATAAAAAGGAAGACAACGTGTATAGCCATGACATCAAATACACTTGTTTTAAGTAACAATTTAAAAATAAATACATTTAAAATGACTTCTAGCTCAAAGATATTTTGTTTGGTATCTTAGTGTAATGCCTATTGAAGTAGAAATTTCATTGCACTTATTTCCGCATAAAAGCCCAAAGTTGTGCAAGGCATGGACCATTGCAGCGAGAAGAATTCCCTGCTTTGCAGATACACTTTAACACTCGCACTTGGCTGTTGTGGTACTTAAAATAATATCAATTTCATGGAGAGTGAATAAAGTGCCTACATTTGTAAGAAGAATGTGTAAAGAATGTATAATAAATAAAGCGCGGAATTATATGCACAAAAAGTTGACAAAATATGCGCTTATATATGCAACAAAAATAAGTAAAATATGCACTAATTTGACTGATAAATGCACACTGTATATGCAAAAAAATCACATTATCATAAAAAACGAGATTTATTTGCAATATTACAAGACATAGGTATTATAAATAATATTTTTCTTGAATAATGAAACGTAAGTACTAAAATGCGCTACACTAACTTAATTAAAAAATTATTGAATTCATTAAATTTTCAAATTTTTGTAACAAATTATCAGATGTTTTTCTAGATTATCGACTGAAAACGATTGGCGTCTATCACTTAGAATAAGTTTATATGTGGAAAAGCTACGTTCGACATCTACAGATGTATTGGAGCATTTTTTAAAGTACCTACATATAATATGCGGCATCATATCTAAATCTGAGGGCTCACCTTTTAAAATGTTTGCTACTTCAACTAAAATTTGAAAGCCCTTATTTTTTTCTAGTACATCATGTAATTTCTTTGAAATTATACCCCTGATTGTAACCCTTACAGAATTGATTGAAATTTTCAAGTCATTAATTAATTATATTGCGCCTATAAGTAAAATGTTTTGACTTTCCAATTTCAAAATTGTTTCTGAAACTAAGCTATAGTTGCTTTTAATAAAAGCCAATTGGCGGGGTAATTCTTTTTCTTGTACTATTTTTTTAGATTCTGTTATGGCCGCCGAATCATCAGAAAATTCGCATACAATATTTTTAATTTCCTTAAAGTAGTTTGCATAATATAGCTGCATTTAACCAGGTACCCCATCTTGTTATTACAGCTTGTATTGAGCAATCTTTCTTTATAAACTTGAACCCTTAAGGGTGCTTTCAAAAACACCTTTTTCACATTTGATTACACTATTTACTAACGGAAACTGCAATCGAATTTCTTCGGAAACCCTGTTTACTCCGTGTGCTAAACATGTATTGTGAAAAAAATTTTCATAAAACACTTAAATTTTGAGCTGCCTTCACCATGTAAGGTACTGCATCTGAAAGCATTAAAACTATTTTATCTGATGGAATAGCTTCAGGCAAATACAAATTGCTTAACCCTTCCTGTATGAACCTGGATATAGTAATATTATTTGTTTTATCGAGTTCTTTCGTACTGATTAAGATTGATTTACTTAAACTATTTTCATTCAAAATTCCAACCATTAAATTTGCTATACATATATCGTCCACAACTATCAGTGGTTTCATCAACTACAAAATAAATATAATTGTTCCCTATATACTGCCTTATTTCGCTCATAATTTTTAAATACGTTTCATTGACATTTTTTTTCCTAATAGTACTCTCATCCGGAATACTTCGCTTGCAATCTTTTTCTAAGAAACACTTGAAATTAGGATTGCATAATTTCATCAGTGGTATTATTAGAACCAGTTAGGGCTTTGCACAAATCAGATTTGAAAATATCCTCTTCATTTTTCTTAGTACTTGCGGCTAAGGATTCTCGTAAAGATGTTTGCGACTTATTAGTAGATTTTAGTTTCGCACAGTTCATGTGATGCATTGGAGTGCCAACATGTTGCTCTATCAAATACTTTCTACCGCACGAAACCTATCAATTACAAAAACTGAATAAATATGTGAAATTATTTTAAGCAAAAGTAACTTACCACTTTACTACATGCTTTGCAAAACACAGAATCACTATACACCACTAGTTCGGGATATGATTTTATCCAAGATAAACATTTCGAGTTAGACATTTCGTTAAATAAAAATCACGCTTCACAGTATTAACTACTCAACATTCACCTTGCTGGTTTCAGGTGAAGTAAAGGTATATTTACCTGTTTATGATATTAACTTACCACCAGCAGTTTTAAGGGATTAAGTGTGACTCAGTAAAGTGGTTGGCTTGTAAGGGGGCTTATAAATTACCAGGAATTCTTGTATATGTGTAAATACCCACTGCTTATTCATATATTTCAAATATTCTAGACATGAATCCTCTGTTAAAATCGAAAGTACTGTCTCAGGCGGATTCTTAGAAGGCCATACTCAAAATACTTGTTTGCCCAGTGACAAAATTTTCCATACAGTTGAATAAAAGCACTTTTTAAAAAAGAAACGCTAAAATTGCCAAAACAGACATAAATATGCACTTTTTGTATAAATATGCATAGTTCTGGCTAAATATGCAAAAGTAAATTAGCATCAATCGATTGCAAATACACTTATTCGCCTAGATATGAAATCATTTTGATGTCACGCCAATACTAAAGAATATGCATTTTGCATATAATCCGCGCTTTAATAATAGACTATTATTATTATTAACACAGGTCGAAAATTTTATTACTCGCTTCTATTTCTAAAACCACACATTATAACGTGAACTGTCTTTAAAAATGCATGTCCGTCTTCTACTGATCGCCTTCGTTTATTTAAATATTGAAAAATATCCATTAGGGATACTTTTCTCTGAGCCATACTAATTTTCATTCTTTAAATTTTAAATAAAACATTAAAAACTTATCGCAAACCGTTTGTTTTCCTTCTAAAAGTCAACCATTTTAAATTTAACAGTGCCATATATTGCGGGTGGCGAACGCGGATAGCTCGCGACGGTTTAAAGATAAAACTGTTTCATCAACTTCTTCTTTAAAACGCCATAACTCTGAAACAAAGCACTGTACAGGTTAGCCTAAATTCGTTGGTTTTGCAGGCTATCTCGGTTTTTATTGCAGTTAGAAAGAAAAACTTATAGACATGTTACGTGGCAACTTTTTGAGTATATATCGATAGCGAAAACGGACTTTGCTATTTTCTGTCTGGCGCCAAATTTAATTTTTTTTTAAATATGAGAGAGTCTTGTATTTCAGTTATTTCAAAAGATACGAGTGTATAAGACACTTTTTACAGATGTTTATAAAGACTTTAACTAAGTAAGCAGATGTTAAAATCATTCATTTGTTTTTGAATTATTACACAAACTTATGTTATTTTAAACAGAAAACATAGTTGGCTGTGACTTCATTAGAAATGCATCTGTTTTGTGGTTCAGAAAATATGTACTTTGCTATAATGCCAAAGGTTTGGCGTAAACTGAGGGGGCGTAGTGGTTAAAAGCCCAGAGGGCCCCACTACCCTCCGGAACATAACAGTAAGCCAAACCTGGAGTGAATGGGACCAAGCCATGGGCCTCATTGGCTCGCAGTGCTGATGTATATGTATATATACTTATTTCCAATAGCAATCGACTACGTTTTGATGTTTTACTAATAAGCAGACTATGGATTTAAAACGTTTTTTTAAGAATCAGTGGAAACAACCGAAGTCAGTAAATACACTTTAAACAATTCTAAGATGTATCAAAAGTGGAGGAGAACAATCTGAGCATCCTTAAAGTTAATATCAATGTTTGTTATAAAACTGCTAAATTGCTTGTCTCTGCTTAATGGTATTACAGCCGGTGCTTAATGGTATTACAGCCGGTAAAGTTTTGTAGTAGATATGTTCAAAATATCCGGTTTAAACTTTTTTATTGGATGCTGAAACGGGAATTAACACCATAAAATAAAACGAACAAGCAGTTTTACTTAAAATTAAAACGCACTACCAGTTTTTGTGAAATAGTTTTTTGAGAATGGCACTAACTTTTTTTTACTTTCCTATACTTTCAGTATAGGGAAGTATTGATTTCATGCAAATTTTCAAAATCGAGATTTTGACGGAAATACATGTTTTGGGCTTCCAGGTTCCTAAAAAAGTGGTTTTTAAAAAATGTCTGTGGGTGTGTGGGTGGGTGGGTGGGTAACGCTAATATCTCCGGAACGGCTGGACCGATTTCGATGTGCTTTGGAATAAGGAGGTATATCAAAAATTCATCGACAAAATAAGCTTTTAAAAAAAACCGAAACCGGAAGCGAAAGTTAGACATGTTTTTTTGGTAGCATATTTTTCAAAAACTTAATTTTGGAAATTGGAATAGTAGAAATTATAAAAGGCCTTAGAACAAATCAAACGCTTTTTTACCGAACTCTCTAGCTTCAACATGGCGGCCGCTACAAATTTTTGAAAATTTCGACTTTAACGCCCATTTACTCAAAAACCAGTTGTTTGATTGGGATCAACTACATCTTGTTTGGTAGCCCCTTAAGGGTACTATACCATGAAATATCATTAATTTTGAAAATCGAAAAACGATCTCAATGGCACCACTCCAAAATTTTTGAAATTTTCAAAAAAAAATCTCAAAAACTGCCCACACGTTTTTGTTTAAACTTTTTAAGCTGATAGAGCTGGGAATCTTCTACAATTTGTTTTTTTGCGCATTGCTATAATTTCACTGTGACGCCCTCTATGAATTTTTGAAAATTGAAAATTGGTACCTTTTTATTTATTTAACGGGGGGCAATAAAATATTTCTGTTAATGTGAAATAGCTCACCATTGATAGCAAAATCCGAATATAATAATATTTTTTCGATAATTTCATATTTAGGGGGGCTACTGTTTCCCCTCCCCCCAAATTTTTTCGATAAAAAATTAAAAATCTGGTTTTTTATTTTGTTTGCTCTAGGAGAATCTTTTTACAAAAAATCGAATTTTTTGCCCCTTAATAATCTTTTTGTCCTTGCAAGAATTTCACATACCTACTTTCTACAGCAGTTGTATTCTTGTACTATAGTCATTTAATGTTCAGTGTAGGCTAACTTTTTTATTTTAATAGATAGACTCGCAAACCCAAGAGCAAAGTTGTAGGGCAAATTCTTCTCGATTGTTTTTATGAATTTTAATATGGCGGCCACGGTAAAAAATAACTTTTTTTTAAATGGAAACGTGGCATTTTGGCTTTAAAATCAGAAAGGTTTTGAAATTCTAAATACAAATTAATAAGAGTAATTTCTTGCTAAAAATAATACTTCTTGAGTTATTAATATATTTTCAAATATCAATTTCCGCCCTTCCGTTGATTCAGTCCGAATACTTTACCCAACCTTATGCTTGCAACGCAGCTGTCGGTCTTTCTTCAACCGCTTCAAGATGTTACAACTTATAAGAACTATTTACTTTAACTAGTCGTGTCTAGACAGGTGTATATCGAAAGTGTTGGAAAATATAAAACAAAATGTATTTAAATGTATAGGAAAGTCCAGGCGAAGTGTTTTGCTCATTTTTTCAATTACCACATTTACCTATTCCGTGTCATTTAACCAAATTCGTTGCAGGTATAATAAACATAACCTAACATTATTCTAACATAAACAGAGAAACCCAAATACCGTGAAAAATGTTTCTTATTAAAAGACTCGCACGTAAGAATGAAACCTGCATTTACCTAAAATAGTGGTTAAACAGCTTTTATTTTTAGGCCAGCTTCCTTATGCTTTTACTCAAATATCAAAACCAACATCTACTCGCACTACGAGTAATATGTCAGTATCAGGAGATGTTCCTGCATTTGATATGGAAAACCCGTTCGAAAAGGAAAAGCAGCAGTGTATTTTGTGCAAGCATAATGTAACTCCAGATTTTAAAAATGTCAAATTATTGTCACAATTTCAATCGCCCTACACTGGTAGAATATATGGACGGCACATAACAGGTCTTTGCGAAAATAAACATAAGGAAGTTGAAGCCGAGATCATTAAAGCACAGAGTGCAGGACTTATGGCTACATATCTTAAAGAAGCATGTTTTATTAAAGATCCTAAATTGTTTGATTCAGAAAATTCTATTAGACCACATAGATTTTAATTGTAAATTTAGCAAATAGTTTAAGCATAATTAATGTAGGTAGTTATAAAACACTATTTTGCATTATTAATAAATTGATAAAATATTAAAATCAAATAACTATTGTCTTTTAACAATTGTAGTATTCTGAAAATTAACTGACAAATTGTTAATTTGACAAAAACTGTTACTAGTAATTTTAATTTTACCTTTGACTTGTTTAGTCAATTTGCATATACAAGTCGCAAGTGAGGAGGCCATTCTTGACTATCAGCTTGGCGGCACCTAGCTTCAGCCACATCTCTCTTTGGGCTGGGTTGAGTTACGTTCAATCAGCGTGCTTGTTCATGTTAACAACGGTTCAACAAGAACAAGCTACCAGTCATAACATCAGGCTGTGAGCTCTAAATCTCCACTGGTGAAGGGAGGTTACCTAAATCTCTGCTAATTCTGCAGAATAGTGCCCGAGCTGAAACGCAGCTCACCCATCGAGCTGCACCAAGACAACTCTAACCAAACAGGCTTACCACTGCCACCACGAGTCTTTTGCAGTGACTCATTCAGGCACGGGCTGCCATTACCCCACGGGCTCGTACTTGGTATCTGGGATACCAGTCGATAAAGTCACCACCTGGATTTTTCAAAACAGCTGAAGCCGTTCCTACCAGTTGGGCAACACTGGTCAACGCCTAGTTAGGTCGGTAGCTTGTCTGTTCATAATTACCGGCATTGGGTGTACAAAAGCACCAACCCCCTGACACTTTGATAGTGGGCATGAACAGGAAAAGTGCACCCACTCTTAGAGCCCAAATCCCTAAGACCAGTAGCCACATCACTCCTTCCTGGAGCTCACCTTCACCTGCCTAAATCCTAAGACGTATCGAAAGTAAAGGAGAAAAATTTGAACATCCTTAAAGTTAATATCAATGTGTTTGTTATAAAACTGCTGTATTTCTTTGGTAAATGTTTTTTATCTGTAGTTTTAGTTTTTGTTCCTTTGTATTGTTTACTTAAAACTAGATAATGTTTATAATATATTTACTGACTTCAGTTGTTTTTATCGATTTGGAAAATATTTTTCAGAATTGAAGTCAGTAAATACATTTTAAACAATTTTAAGAAATATTGACTAGTTTTAAATGAACAATAATAAGTAACAAAAGCAAAACCACACATAAAAAATATTTAATAAGTAATTCAGCAGTATTATAACAAACGCATTGGTATTAGTTTTAACAATGCTCAAGTTGTTTTCCTCCACTTTTGATACGTCTTAGAATTCTTTAAAGTGTATTTACTGACTTCATTTGTTTCTACTGATTCTAAAAAACGTTTTAAATCCATAGCCTACTTATTGATAACACATAAAAATTAAGAAAAGTTGCTATAAATCGATTGGTATTGGAAATAAGTAGGTATAACAAAGTATATATTTTTTGAAACGCAAAGCAAAAGAGCCTTTTTAATGAAGTCACAGCGAACGATGGTGTCTATTTAAAAAACATAAGTTTGTGTTATAACTTCAAAATAAATAAATGATTTTAACGTTTGTTTAGGTATTTAAATTTTTTATAAAAATATCTGTAAAAAGTGTCTTTACACTTTCCTTCTATCTTTTGAAATTATCTGAAATATAAGACCATCTCATATTTTGAAAAATTCAATTTTGGCGCCTAGCTTGAAAACAAAAGAAGATAGCTAAAGTATGTTTTTGCTATCGAAAATACACTAAAAAAAATTGGCGCATAACATGTCTATCAGTTTATTTCTAATTTTAGGCCACCCTGTACTACACTCGGGTTCAATAAAAACGAACTACCTAGTATTTATTAAAAAAATCAATACATTTCTGAATATATACAATAAGTGCAAACATTAATGGATAATTATCCTCTTGCTGTATTCCACCTGCCTACTTCATTTGTCAGAGCTTTTTTTTTTATGGCTTGTCAGAATTTAGACAACAATTTGGCTTGACAGGTGCTACAAAGTACTCCACTTTTTTTTAACTGCCTATTTTTTTTTGTTAATTATATTGTTTATTACCCCGATTGCAGTTTCTTATGATTACCATACTTTTAAGTGCCGTAGCTTCTCAAACGCTGTAGGTGTTATAGTTGATGGGAGAAGTCACCGTTATGTGGCCAAAGTGCTTGACTTTAGCCATTCGACAGTGCAAAAAGTTCTTGAACAGTTCAGAGACACTAAAATGAATATGCATAGGCCAGGATCTGGTATGAAATGTAAGACAACTACGATTAATGATCATTTTGTCATTATCAGTACACTACCGAACTGCCATTCCACTTCAGTGCAGATAAGAAGTCAACTTCGAAAGGTTAATCATACAGATATAGGTGTCTGGACCGTTTGTTGAAGGTTGGCAGAGATGAACTGATTGCTTGTAAGCCAGCACACTGACTAAATTTGCTGCTATGCCACCAAGTAGCTAGGCTGCATCTTGCTCACAATCATTCGGCATGGGTATTAGAACAATGAAGCTCAGTACTACTTACTGATGAATTTAGGTTCTACGTACATTCACCAGATGGAAGAGAACCAGTGTGGAGGCGAGCTGGTGCACGATTTGCAGAGTGCACTTTCACCCCACGAGTGGGTTTTGGGGGAGGTTCTGTTATGGTGTGGACAGGAGTTTCAATGGACGCCGCTACCGAGTTAATGTTTAATAAAAGAGGATTGTTGACTCCACAACAATACATTGTAGAGGTTTCATTTATCGGCTGTAACTTCATGCTCATGCAGAGCAAGGCATAAGACGGCATGTAGTGAGGCTTGTCACTAATATGAACTGGCCAGCATGCTTTCCCAACAAGTATCCCATAGGACATGTTGGGAAAAGTGTGACAGAAGTCGGGCAGTTCCATCAGCTTTATTAAATGATCTCCGCATAGCACTTTGGAAGGAGTGGGTAAAATATTCCACAAGATTACCTTTGTGACCTGAATGGTGGAATGGGATGGTGTATGCAGGCATTAATTAGAGCTAGGGTAGGCAAAACGAAGTCCTGAACACGTAGAAAAGCTGTTTTCTCCAGACCAAGAACAACTACCGCTGTAATAGCCCAGCACTCCAGGTCTAAACTAATGTACATAACATTTTCACCACTCTCTTGAAGATTAGTATTTTCACATATAATCTATTAAGTGCGAATTTTGTTTTCTGGAAAGTTACCGACTGGACTGTCAGGTTGTTTTTAGCTACGAAAATCACCACAAGTCGAAGATGACTGGTGATTTCCTTGTATCAAAAAACAATGAGACATTCCAGAAGGTAAATTTCCTTAGGAAATCAAAACCAGCACGAAATAGAATCAACTAGAAACCGCATTTTATGTTTAGATCTTACATTTTAAAAATGACAATTATTTAAAAAAAATGTATTTACTTTGTGCGTAACTAAGGAAACATCGTAAACATGGGAGAAAATAAATTCACAGTGGTGATTTTTGGAAATCACCATGGTGAGATGAATTTATGTGAAATCACCATCAGATTGGCAGATAAGCTAAAAATATTCAAATCTGATTGAAAATATAAAATGCGATTTTCAGTAAAATTCCAAAAAATGATTTATGTCAAACTTTTATTTTAGCAAAACAAACTCGATTCTTACAAATATTACATTTGAAAACAAACAACTACCTTTGATACTTTAAAACACGCAGGTGTCTGCAACAAAAGCTAAATTTTCTTTTTCATGTGCCTGAGACAGTTTTGGTATACCTACTTTCGTTACCTTATTTTTCTTGTGCATATTATGTTTAAGCATTGTTATCAATAATATGGTTAATTAAATTACTTGAAAACCTTCACATTCTGTTTTACTTGCTTTAACGAATAAAACAAGCCTTGCTTTAACGTATGATAAAAGTTATGGCCTTCTAAATTGGGAGCTTTGACAGCAGGAGTTGTCAAAGCTTCCAATTTAGAAGGCCTCCATAAAAGTAAATTAATATCCATCGGTCAAAGAAAAAGTACTAGGTGGCCCGCTTTTATTGCACCTCAGTGTATCCTAGATTGCCATCAAAGTAGCTGATGTCTGGCGGTGATATTTGGAGTTACAATAAGAAAGAAGACAAAGTGTTTAGCCATTGGGATGCACCACACTTGTTTTAAGTGAAAATTTTAAAATAAATGCATACATACAATACAGTATCTTAGTGTAACGCCTATTGCAGTAAAGAAATTTCACTGCACTTATGTCCGCATAAAAACCCATAGTTGTACAAGGCATGGGCCACTGCAGCGAGCAGAAATTCCGGCTTTGCAGATACACTTTAAAGTGTTAACACTCCCAGTTGGTGACTTTTGTATTACTTAAAATGATAGTATTTTCAAGGCGAGGTGAATAAAGTGCCTACGTAGCTACGTTTGTAAACATAGCTGAAAATTTCATTCAATGTTTTCAATTTGTTGTTTAATAAGAATACTCCCAATAAAATGTATACAAAACTATTTCCTACTAGTACTAACATTCACTAAAGGTTCAAAAACTCCTAGCCCTACTGACATCTAGCGGTTGATTTAAGAAATGTATTTAAAAACCACTCAGTAATTGCCGAGCAGCTTAGGGCTCCCATCATAAACCTTGAAATAGTAGACTAATCATGCATACAGTCTCCACTCCCAAAAAGTGTACCTACAAAGCAGCCATCTTACGAGTCTCGTTTAATATTTTTTTGGTGTAATAAGTTTCTAAAGATTGCCTTTTTGAGCAAGCTGGTAACAAAAATTAGCTGAGACACGAATTATAGTGAATTATAGTCGATATGTCAAATTGTCAAACATGGTTTTGTCATGAATCAGTAAGTAAGTAAATGCCTATTTTGCAGCCACATATTGTGTAGTTCATTATTCTTATGCTATGTATTTCTTACACTTCTTGTAGGTGCGTACGAAAACTTGGGTGAACGAATTAAGATTTGACATGTAGTAAAGATACAAATCATTATACTTGTTTGAAGGGGAAGTATGGCACGCCGAATGGGACATACCTACATAAATAGCGTGTTATGATATAAATATATCCTGTTAGGGTATAAAATAAGACAATATAGTGAATTTTTTCTTGTTAGGATATAAAGTTTCTTAGTACATAAAGTTTTCTTGTTAGGATATAAAATTTACTTGTTACCACATAAAAGTTTCTTGTTAGGATATAAGTTCTTGTTAGCAGATAAAGTTTTCTTGTTAGGACATAAAATTTCTTGTAAGGACATAAAGTTCTTGTTAGCACATAAAATTTTGTCGTTAGGACATAAAATTTCTTGTTAAGACATAAAGTTCTTCTTGTTAGCACATATAGTTTTCTCCTTAGGATATAAAGTTTAAGCGCGCATGTCGATGCGAATCGAAGGCGTGCCACATGACTTGTCACTGTACTCCTCTCGCTCGCGGCTTTATAACATGGAAATGGTTATAAGCAGGTACTGCTGCTCTAGGTACTTCCCCGGCAATACCAATTGACGTGTACATCAGCTGACGGAGTATACGTGGTCATTTCTTTGTGAGTGTTGTTTCTGATAAATTCCTTTTGGTAAGTAGATAGATATACATATGATTTTATACTTAATAATGTGTTCAGTAATTTGAAGGTTGTTTCAATTATGACAGCTGAGTTTCAATTAATATTTACCTAGGCATGTACCAAGGGATAGCTGAACATTAAAACAAAACCATCAATAAACTTTTAACAAATCCTTTATTTCGAACATTGGAAGTAAAAAAGTTCGATAGTTATAAATTATGTTTAAAAAATTCGTAAAACAGATAATCACATTATTTATGTCTTTAAACGTCAGTGAACTTGGTGTAACTTACCAGCAACAGGCAAGGCTAACTGGAACTATTAAATTGGTCCGGTTAATTTGAATTTTGATCGGCCCTACTATGCTAGAGTGATAGGAGATATAAACAATTAAAATATTTTATTACCCAAATTACACGTATATGCGCGTCCACTCTGGACTATATTTTATTTCATTTAATAATTACTTTAGGAATTGGCCCTCAGTCAGCCCGGCCCTTTGGCACCAGAAGGTTGTAGGCCCTGTCAGCAAGTATTTTAAATATTACTGCGTCAAAATTTAGGCCGAATCGTTAAGCCACTCTTGTAACTTTTTCTCAGCAGAGAGAGCGACAACATTAGAGCCCAACCATGTTTAGTCTCCAGGTCCGTATTTAGCTACTTATATATGTATAGAAAGAGGAATTTATAATTTCCCTATGTTTAAAATTTTGTATTTTAGAATTTACCTTCTTTGTATATTATGATAATTTTCTTTGCAGGTTACTGGTTTTTCTAATATGAGTAGACAAGGTGATGTTATTTATGATTATTTTTCTGAACTCATGCGAGACTTTGACGAAGCCCGTAGAAATAGTTTTATTGATGATCCAAATGTTTTGGAACAATGTCATGCTAGATTGGAAGACCACTGCCGTACCATCAATGTTTTAATTCTAGCTGTAGATGTAGAGGAATTAAAAAGTCTTTTATTGACTGTGTACGATTGTGTATGGAGATTATATACCGATTGTGAGAGAACGTTAGAGTCAGTGATGCCCACAACATCGAACTTGCCCATCACTAATAGTTACATGTGCCCTGTGACAAGAAACGGAATTGTAGGCAGGCCAAAATTTAATATCATTGGAGATCAGATAAGCATTTTACGATCCACGGGACTGGATTGGATAAGTATTGCGATGTTTTAAATGTTTCAAGAAGAACCCTCTATAGGCACCGACAGTCACAAGATTTTGATGAACCAGTATCGGTCATGTCAGATTGTGATTTAGATGAAGTAATACGTGGACTTTTAACAGAAATGCAAAATGCGGGAGAAGTGTACGTAGTTGGAGGTATTTGAGCAAGAAATTAAAATTACCAAGGTGGAGAATTTATACGTGAACGGTTAAATATACTAGACCCCATTGGTAGAACGTTACGAAGACGAAATGTAATCCGTAGAAGGGCTTATAATGTAAAAAGACCTAATTACTTATGGTACGTACAATTTTATAAATTACAGTATTATCAGTTCAATTTAGTACTTATCAGATTACTACAGTAGTTCCCTGTGGCAGCGTGGTAAATTTTCTCTTTCGTAAAGTAAATACAGTGAGTTTTTTTTTTGTATACATATCAGCTATGTATACTTTTATAAAAACCATGTCAATGCATAGCAATCTATAGGCAACCAACTATACACTAAATTTAAAAGCTTCAATTTTTGAAAAGAATAGTCTGCTGTGGAAACAGTAATCAAATTGTTTAATGTCAAATTAATAGCAATTAGTTTTGATTTTTTGAGTTTAGCATAAAATTGTGATTTTTTAATACATTTTAAATCACAATTTTATGCTAAACTCAAAAAATCAAAACTAATTCCTATTAATTTGACATTAAACAATTTGATTACTGTTTCCACAGCATACTATTCTTTTCAAAAATTAAAGCTTTTAAATTTAGTGTATAGTTGGTTGCCTATAGATTGCAGTAAAACAATGCATTGACATGGTTTTTATAAAAGTATACATAGGTGGTATGTATACAAAAAAGAAAAACTCAGTGTATAGATGGAAACATATTTGTAATAAAGCAAGCTGAATTTTTTAATGCTATACTGCGCCTAACCGCCTTTCGATTTGCGACTGAGGCAACTGTGTTGTAACAGGTACCTACTTGTTTTATAGGCATATAGATTCCAATCACAAGCTGACATCTTTTCGATTTGTATTTCATGGATGTATAGATGGTTACAGCCGTTGCATTGTATATGTAGAGTGTCTCAGTAATAACAGAGCAGATAGCGCCTTACAATTATTTGAAGACGGTGTAAGAAGTTTTGGTTTGCCAAGTAGAGTTAGAAGTAACAGAGGTACAGAAAATATCCTCATCGCAAGGTATATGTTGGAACGACGTGGACTAAATCGAGGATCTTTTATAGTTGGACGTTCAGTGCAGAATCAGCGTATAGAAAGATTATGGGCTGAAATAAATCGTATTGTATCGAAACAATTTAAGGAAATATTTATTGCTTTAGAAAATGAAGAGTTGTTAGATGAGAATGACGAATATGATTTATTCTGTCTACACTATGTTTATCTTCCAAGAATACGTAGACGTTTACAACTGTTTGTTAGGCAGTGGAATCTTCATAGCTTGAGGACAACACAAGGAAGATCACCACTTCAACTTTGGCAGCTGGGAGTATTGCAGCAAAATATTATTATAGTAACGAAGATCCTGCATATCCAAGGAATCAGGAGTTGTATGGAGTTGATGATAGCGGAGTTGATGATAGCGGTCCACTTCCACAAATACAAACAACAAATAATATAGTAGTACCAGATTTGGAAATTGATTTTACAGATATCTATATGCAATTGTTTTCTGAAGCTGTTCCCGACCCACTAGTAGACGATGGTTACAATGGAATTGCACATTACTTTGACATTTGACGTCTGATGAAAAATCTGACTGCGCAGGGTTATAGAACACCCCTCGAAACATATGTATACCAATAAACTCATTAAAAAGAAGGTGTATAGCTTGACTCGGCCTGTATATGCTAGTCGGCTTGCTACAGTAAAGGAAAACATATTTGAAGATAATCTCTAACTTTAGTAATACAATAATCAAAATCTCGTAACACGACGCAGTGTCTCTAAGGAACCGAAGCATAGCTAGCTTTATGCATAGCCAAATACCATACCATTTTTTATACCAAAGGTCATGTGGTTTGAAAATTTCTCATATTCTTGATGAACCACTGGCAACTGTAACTCAACAGAACATGTATTGCTTTTGGGATATGGGCACATATCTCCATGAAGAAATGTTATTGATGGTTGTTCTCTAAATCCTAATGGAGGTATTTTATCAGAACCTGTTGCGAAAGCCATAACCTCACAGAGGGTAGTTTCAGATTTATTGTCTGTAAAAAATAGTTATTCCTGTTAATGAAATGGAAGTGTTACATCTAAAGCATTTATAAACTGACGAGCAATAACATTGGATTAATACGTTCATGAGATTTAAATTTCAATTAGCACAACAATATCAGGTGCATCTAGTGATTTCGAATAAAACTTTACCTTTATCCTGCAGTATGTAAATCATACAGTTGTTCAAACTATTTGTTTCTTTCATGCTCAGAAACTCACTCAATTTGTACATATTTCATTCAGGCTTTGATAATTTGCAAATTGGAAAACATACAAACCCCATGAAAAAATTCACACCATAAATTTAAGTAACATGTGCTGCTCATAAATATTAACCAGCGATGATAAACAGAAAAAAAGTGGTCGAATTTTCACACATTAAATCAGGAATAGTCTCTGGGTAGCAATGGTAGTTATTTAGCTACTGCTTACCCACCTTCACAGTCTTGAAGAAAATCTCTCCAGAACCCAATAATTTGATTTTCAGAATTTTTGTTATTGCTGCCAGCTTCACTATGCATAATTAAAAATAGTTTATCAATTTGACTTGCTGTTAAGTTGCTATTTTCAAAGCACATAATAGGATGAAAAATTTCTGGAAATCTTGGTATATTCTCAAAAACGTGCAATACTGATAAGCCCTCTTTAAATTGATCTATGGACGGCCGCAGACGATGAATGGCATAGAATTCAATTGCTCCTAATAAAATGCACAGTATTATAATATAATCTTGGTAAAATGCAAACTTATCCTAGCAACTCAACCATTAGGTCTCCATAGAATTATCGATAACATGATTTTCATTTTGTTTCTACAAATTATTGAAACTGAATTAAGCATAATAAAATTATACTAATATAATTTACAAATTACTTACCTTTTACAATTTGTTCCTTTTTGTGAAGATCACCAACGTATGTGCAACCCGCTAACTGCAGGAAAGGACTTCGTCCAACAGCTTCTTTTAAATCGTCTAAAGTGACTGCATTCTGTGCTGCTAATATTTGTGTATGAATATCATAATCTGTTATATCTGCCATTGTAGGCTGAGCTGCTTCGTATCCTTTAGTAAGACAAATATACAAATTTTCTGAAAAGAATTCTGGACCGGGTCCTCCGTGAACGAGGGACATTGATATGATTCTACCAACTTCAAAATAATATCGCTTCTGCAGATTATCGTTGTCTAAGGACAAGGTCTTTGCATTCTCTGAGCCTTCAAATATGTTACTATTTTTCATATAGTTTAACAACAACCTCCATAATTCTCTGGTTGGACCACCATTATCAATCGCTCCCTCCGATACATCATTTACATCTGTAAATTTTACGTAAGGCTTATTGACTGGAGAGAAAGATCTTCTGTGCATTGCACGCAGTGCACATTGAAAACTGTGTTCTCTATTAATGTTAAATGTTGTGGTAGCTTCAGAATTTACTTGTTCCTGTAGTTGTTGCATAATCTGTGTTAGTATCTGATCATCGGTACTGTCACTTTGCAGGCTGTTGTGAATAGCAGTGGCAATATCATTATCGAAATTATCTTCTGCATCAATTAGAGTGGTGGTTAAGCTAGTTTCAGAACAGAGAGGTATAGGTAATTCCTCCACACTGCTGTTACTATCAATACTTGTTTCGTCACCTGATATATTTTGCTTAGGTCTAACATAAATTATTTTCTGGGCAAAATTTTTGCATACATTAACACCGTCCCATTCTTCACCAGGTGCCATGGTCGGTTTTACTAATTTTCCAGACATAGGTAGCAGAAGTTCTATTTCAACATTGCTTGGTAATTTCCCTGCAAAAACCTCTCGTATGTGGTTTTCAACGCAGCTCTTGTCCCAGTTTTTTTGAAATCGCACTGAAAGGACTCCGAACCCCCTATCAAACGCTTTTGATTTTGTTTCCCCTTTAAAGGTATTTGTACATGTTGAATTAGTTAAAAGTATAACATCTTTGCTGAAATTGCAGTATGGTTCTTTATACTTCCTTTTCCTGGTGGATCTTGAGCTTGGCACAGTCGATAGTGATGTGCTGCGATGAGGCGTTGTGGTTGCCTAGTAACACACAAACGTTGTAAAACATTTATCTTGAAACTTGCAATTCATTCATTCAGATTTTGAAATAAACAAATGCTGCAGCAAGTAGATACAACAAATAGGACTGATCAGTAGACTGGATAAATTTATGAAGAATAATCCAATAATCTACAGGGCGTTTAAAAATTACACCGCCAAACTTCGGGAGGTGATTCCTTAGGTCATTTTAAGAAAAAACGTTTCTATAGACGTCGCGTCGGTCCGGAAACGCTTCGTTACGGAGTTACAGCCCTCGGAAGTTACACCTTTCCAATCACTTTTTTGTTGATAATTTCAACAATAGTTACATTATCGTTTTGAAAATTTTTATGCTGACAGTTCTTATCTAGTTGATTGTTTATGCTTAATTTTGTTTTCATACACGCACCAGAGGCGTATCATATGGGCGGTCGTGCGTTATTATTGTCGATATTTTCTACATATTTACACTATTTTTATTTTTGTCTTAAAAATCCCAATTGCCATACAAAAATACACAAAAAAGGTACTCTGGTTGAAATTTAATAAACGCAACCGTTTTCGAGATAATTCAATTTTTATCAAAATCTACTGACCAAGAAAATTTGGATTATTCATATTATGTGGATGTAACTCTCAGAGTAGATTTAAGACAGCAAAACAATAAAACAAGTTCATATGGATATGGATCATAAAATGCTTCATTACAGAGTTACAGCACCTTCGAGTTTTTTAACAGTTTGTTAAACAATAGGGTTTTTCCAATTAAGAATTGTTAAGAAAAATGTGATCAATTTCAAAATGGTAATGCAACTATTGTCGAAGTTATCAACAAAAAAGTGACCACATAGGTGTAACTTCAGAGGTTTGTAACTCCGTAACAAAGCGTTTTCGGACCCACATCTTGAGGAAATTTGTTTATTAAAATGACCTAAGGAATCACCTGCCGAAGTTTGTCGGTGTGATTTTTAAACACCCTGTATATTAGGATAGGGGGAGGGCTACAAAGTACTATTTACCCCTAGCCCCGCATAAGTCAAATCAATTAAAATTTAAAAATGTAATTCAAACCAAAACAAATCAACAAAAAAATTTCTTTCTTCTTCTTCATTGAAGAAGCGTTTATCGTTTTTAAAGGTCTTTGCAATGATGTGCTTTTTGAGGATGAAAGAGTGACAATTGGTCGATTCTCCCTGTCTCTTTAATAATTTCCCGAACTTTCAACTTGATAGCTCAATTGCTGTAGGTACGAGATATTTGAGGGCAACGTTTTCGCTGGAATACCGTGTATAATATATCATCATAATCTATCCTCATGTACCCGAAGGTGTCAAGGTCTTTCATATAGTATTTCATATTTACTTACCAATGGTCGTACAGATGGAAAAAGTCGACGAATTTCATCAGCAACATTTTGTTGTTGAGGTTGAATCGGTGTAGGACAAAGAGCACTTTGCTGTTGTTGAACAGCTGTTATTGTTAGCCCTGCTCTAAATGAAGGATTCCCCAAAATTGCGTTGATTGTATTATTTAGATCTTCAGCCATCCTGGGAACCTACCATCACGTAAATATTGAAACTCAGCTGTTATAATTGAAACAACCCTCAAATTACTGAACCACATTATTAAGTATATAAGCATATGTAGTATATCTATCTACTTACCAAAACGGGTTGATAGTTAAAGCAGCAATTTATCAAAAACACTCGGTCAGCTGATGTACACATCAATTGGAAATGCAGGCTTCTAGGGGGAAGTACCTAGAGCAGCCATAACTGCGAACGAGTATTGAAATAGACTGAGCATAAGATGATCTGGCCACGCACTTCGGCTCCATTCGGGTGTTCCTAATAACGTCAGCACCATGGCGAGTCATGTGACACGCGTTTGCTGCGCATCGACGTGCGCTCTAAAACTTTATATCCTAACGCGAAAAGTTTATATTTTAACGCGAAATATTTCATATTCTAACGTGAGAAATTATATATCCTAACAAGAAAATTTTATGTCCTAACAAGAAAACTTTATCTACCAACAAGAACTTTATGTCCTAACAAGAAACTTTTATGTGGTAACAAGTAAATTTTATGTGCTAACAAGAAATTATATATCCTAACAAGAAAACTTTATGTACTACTAAGGGGCAGTTGTACAATTCGAGTTTAACTCAGGTTCAGAACTGAACCAAGTTCAACGCCATAATATTGGTTGTACAAACATAGTTCAGAACTTGAACCTGAGTTAAACCACCGTAGAACCTGAACCATCAAAATCGACCGTTTAAACCAAGGTTAGTATGACATAACCAAACATTTTTATTAAAAATTGCGAAATGGAAGAGTTAGCGGTAAAATGTTATTTATATATAATTATAAATATGCATTCTGGAAAACAAATTTCACTTAACTTTTACTAATTTTAGTATGCATTAAGTATAGTATTTTTTAAATAGGCTAGTTGTCTAGGAAATTATATTCCAATGTTTTATATGTACTTCTAACTTTCGGTAATTAGCGAATTCGGAAAGTTCTTCAGAAAATTTGATTTGTACAAACAAATTTTTCTTTTCAAAATCCCCCTTATGCGTGTAGTTAAAATTATAACTTTCTTATTCGATTAGTAGGTATTTTGTTTTTTCGTGTAATATCTACCAAAATTTTCTTGAACGCTATTATCTAAAGTTACTTTATTTATTTTAATATGGTTACTACATAACAATTTTTGCTTTTCGAGCTACGTCAGTACATCTAATTGCTGTTCACCACTAATTACTTTTAAAGGGTTTTTAATATTTGCGAGTTTCTAATGTAGTTATGCTAATGAAGTTCATTCATTCATTCCTTTATTATTTTATTAAAACCAATTAAATATGTTTATATTGAAAATTAAATTCCGCGAAAGAAACTCGCGAATGTTAATGACACACACTTCTAATAGATGAAAGTTAATTGACCTCATTAAGAAGGTTAATTAGCTGCTAATGACCTCATTAACAAGTTAATTACCTCATTAAAAAGCAATTAACGATGCCTTACTCCTAGTGTTAATGAGGTCATTAGCCGCTAATTAAACTTTCTAATGAGGTCAATTAACTGTCATCTATTAGAAGTGTGTGTCATTAACATTCGCGAGTTTCTTTCGCGGAATTTTATTGTCAATATAAACATATTTAATTGGTTTTAATAAAATAATGAATGAATGAACTTCATTAACATAACTACATTAGAAACTCGCGAATATTAAAAACCCTTTAAAAGTAATTAGTGGTGAACAGAAATTAGATGTACTGACGTTACTCGAAAATCAAAAATTGGTTTGTACACAAAACAATACCCGAGAGGTTTGTAGTAACCGTATTAAAATAAATAAAGTAACTTTAGATAATGGCGTTCAATTTTCTAGTAATAAATATAAATGTAACTGCCCCTGTTAGGGAATTTACTATTGCCAACTGCCGTTCACGGGACTACAGCATGAACTCCGTTTGTACAACGCTTTCAGGACTGAACCACAGTCTTTATTGAACTCTCGTTTACTTGAACTAGTGGTTAACCGTTGATTGTACAACTGCCCCTAAGAAACTTTATATCCTAACAAGAAAAAATTTACTATATTGTCTTATTTTATACCCTAACAGGATATATTTATATCATAACACGCTATTTATTTATGTTCCATTCGGCGTGCAATAGTAAAGCAATGTGCTATGAGGCATATATAAAAAATATAATACGTTTATCTGTGAGGGGGGATACGAGACTCGTAAGATGGCCGACTTGGGTACATATATTTAAGCAAGCATACTCGGTCTATTGTTTTTCTACGTTGTTGGTGGCTCTTATTTAGACCATACCTCAACTACCCTGCTGCGTCTGCCGAACGCAACCACCACCGATTAGTTTTACCCGTAAGTTTTCAGCAAGTGTAGTTTGCATTGAATGCACCCTGTATGGTATGAATTCCCAGTTAACCTAAGGTGTATTAAGAATTATTTGTATAACCTTGACAGCATCTGTTGATTATTCTAATACATGTATTAATTTGTATAGTTTAGAAATGACTAGCAAGAATAAAATGGGAAAGAACGCAGATATTGTAGCGTATAGTGAATCGTCTATAAGAAATAATTCTTCTGTAGTGGAGTACTGTCGTACATCCATGGCTGCTCTTTCAGGTTGTACAGCTGGTATGATTAGTTCATCAATTGAAACAGATATTTAAAATTCTACATTCTATCATCTCTGTTGTAGGTTTGTTGGGTTTAACAGGTTTGTATGGAGCTGGATTTTACATCTTTGCTGTTACTGGACTCTGGGTAATGTTACTTTTGAAGGCAGGACCAAAATGGCAACAATACTTCATTTCACGAAAAACTTTGTTAACAAATGGATTTTTTGGACAATTATTTACATATGTTTTATGTTGGACATTTATTTATGGAATGGTTCATGTGTATTAGGAAATTAAAACTGTATTAAGAGTAGTTATGTATTTAATTAAAAAAATTTATATATATTGTACCTATGAAAGTTTTGGTTTTAATTTTCTAAGAACTATAATAGCAATCGAAGCATATTGCCACACCGAATCACCTCACATCGAAACCTTGCCAACGCGAATACTCTTCATATTTACCTAAATATGTTCATTATTTAATATAGTTTAATTTTTCATTAGAGATACCGGTTGTTGAAGATCTGCCACTATATTCAAGTATAAATAAATAATTTATATCGACTATTCAAAAGTAAGGAATAAAATTCATATTTCTGCAGCGCATTGGTTTTTGAAAAAAGTACTCGGACAATTAAATTGATTTAAATATAACTGCATCTCCAACGTCAACCTCCCTCCGCATCCCCAGCCACCTCTACTTACATTTTTTAAATAGCGACATATACTTTGGGCTCGTAAAACTTGCAAAAAACTGCATTCAAATCTACCATCATAAATGAACTGGGATGATTGAAAGAAAAAATGCACATTTTTCATGTTTGGTTATTAAGACGTTAATATCAACTAACCAAAGACATAACAATTTATAACCAATGTTAGAAGAGCCCTCTTTCAGCATGACTTCTAATTTTGTCACCACATTCCAGCATCATCAATATTCCAATTCTCTGTCTTTCTAATAATTGAGGCAATTTTTTCTGTTAGACTTCGCTAAATTGAAAAATTACAACACCTTGTATTTGGGAAACAAAAGGGCATTAAAAACAACTGAACAATAATATATAAACAATATGACATGGTCCACCTTATAAATTATTGTTATGTCTGGTTACTTGATCTTAATGTCTTCATAAAAAAATACGAAAAATGTGCATTTTTTCTTTCAATCGCTATAACTAGAGCTGGGAATATTTATCGATAATATCGATTTAATTGATAACTTTGAATAGCGATAATTTTAAAACAAATATCGACAGAAATAAATTTAATCCAAGAAATATTGGAGTTACTAGACAACTAGACATACACTAAATTGATTATGGTGATTGACGCAATTGTTGCAACAACTGAAACATATCAACTCATATTGACTCGCAACTTAGATCGCCTATACTACTTCAAACTGAAGGTAATCCTTTTTTTATTAAAAGGGCTATAAATAGTAATACATGCTTTTAGTTTAGATTAGGAGAAAAGTCAACGTCAACACGTAAAAATTCCCTTGTTCTTACGTATATACAATTTAAAAAATAATTAGGAAAGAAATAAATCGTGGTAATATTGACATTTATAATATCGATATTGATGATAATGTCGGTATTATCGGGAATATAGCGATACTATCGCTATCATCAATATAAATTCATTGTTGATATTCGATATTAAATTTTCAATATGGCCCAGCCCTTGCTATAACTTAAAAACAAACCATCCCAGTTCATTTATGATGGTAGATTTGAATGCATTTTTTTGCGGATCCTAATATCGAACTGATAAAAGTTTAAGACGATCGGCGTTTTGCGTTTTTAAAAAATAATCTATTTTCAAACTTTTCAAAAATTCCTGAAAGGCGTCATAGTACAATTCAAAAAAATCGTTTAAGCAGTTTTTGAAAAATATTTTTTCGAAAATTTTCAAAATTTTGAAGCAGCGCCATTGCGATCGCTTTCGGATTTTCAAAATAAATTTATATCGTCGTATACTACCCACGAGGGACTCTTAAATAAGTGGCAGCTGATTCCGATCAGACAACTAATTTTTGAGTAAATGGGCGTTATAGTCGAGATTTGGAAAAAGTTATAGAAGCCGCCATTTTAAAGCTAGAGAGTTCGGTAAAAAAGTTTTCGAGTTGCCTTAACTTCTTCTATCAGATTCCGTCCTCAAATTTTCAAAATTTGGTTTTGAAAAAAATGCTACCAAAAAACATGTCTAACTTCCGTTTCGGGTTTTTTGAAAAAGCTTAATTAGAGCTACAATTTTTGATTTTGATTCCTCTTGATTTAAAATTTCATCAAAATCGGTCCAGTACTTTCGCCTGTAGAGGCGTCACACGCCCCCCCCCCCCTCCCGACAGACATTACGTTCGTTCTTCTATATCTCCAGAACCCCTTAACCGGTTTTTATAAGATTTTACGTGTGGACGTTTTTTAGTTGCAGGTAGTTCTTCATAATGTCGCTAATCACAACTGGAACCGGAAGCAGAAATTACCTATAGGTACCTGTTTTTTTAGTATAGATTTTTTTCTAAATACTGTTTTGACATTTTGAATACATAGCGTTGCAGTGCATCTAAAGACAAATCAAATGCTTTTCTTCCAAATAGTGAATCTTCAAAATGAAGGTCGCTACGAATTTTTGAAACTTTTAAGTTTAATGCCTGATTACTCAAAAACAAAATATCCAATTAATACAAATTATCATATAATTTAATAGCCCTTAATAAGTATGATCAAGTGATTTAAACATATATTTGTAAATACGAATATTGCAAATATACTAGCCGCTCAAAATTTTGGACATTTTCAAAAAAAAAATTCACAAAAACTGCCTACGCCTTTTTTTAAACTTCCTTATCCGATAAACCTTACAATGAACTACAAATATGTTTTTACTTATCTCACAAGTTTTACTATGACCCCTTCCATGAATTTTTGAAAATTTTCAAATTGATTAATTATTTATTCAAAAACGCAAACGCCAATCGTTATTAACTTTTATCAGTTCGATAGGTTATTTGAAGTACTTCATTAGGATTTGCAAGAATTTTTAATTATTTTAAAAATTAAGAAAAAAAAACGATACTGTTTAATATAAACAACGTGTTTTCCGGCAGCTACGTGATTTTAACTATGCCTATCGATTAGCTTTAATAAAAAAAATATTTTTCATTCTGTGCATATTTTTGATAGCTCTTAAAATAAAGTTTTTACAGCGATTCTGTTGTCGTGCTTCTATCCTATGCGGCTAGCGGAAGTTATAGCGCTATACTTATACGGTACACGATATCGTATTGTACAGGCTGTCGTAAGTTCAAGTCGACCTGGGGCGTTATTTTTTGATGTTTTTTGCTTGTAATTTTTGTAAAAACAATGTTATTTACTCAGTTATTGGCGCGCAAAAATTTTAAACGTAAAAGGTATGGAAAAATACCAACGCGCAACAAAATACGAATTTTATTCCTTACTTTTAATAAGAGTATTGGTGTTGTTTATTTAAAATCTTCCATTTTGTTACTACAATGTGCCGGATGTCCCAGAATAGGCGGACTAGGCAGTTGCCTAAGGCTGCAAAAATTTAGGGGAAAAACAAAAAAATGATAAAAAAAATTTCGATGTTACATAGATAGTAATTTAGTAAGTTATTAAGCGCTAAAAATAATTGATTTTTGCAGATATCTGAATAGAGAATAACGCGTTTTTAATTTTTGTTGCCCATAAAGAGCAATGCATTTGACGTTTCTCACATATTAAAAGAAATATATAACCGCTACAGATAAGTTAACAAAAATAAATGTATCGATAGTTTTCGACACATACTTTACGGCGATATACGTAACTGCAATTTTTTAAATTATGCTTTTTTGGCCAGAACAATTTTGGACAAATTTTTGTAATATCTGATATTAGTTTGTGGATACCAATAACAAAACCCTCACTAGAAAGTGAAAAAATATTATCATCGTTTTCTAGAACTGGAAACTGGTGCGTTGTGAATAATCAAAATAAAATTTCTAGGGTTTTCATAGTTTTTTCTGAAGCTGAACGAAACGATAATTTTACCAAGACAATGATGCTTTTTGATAATATGAATTTGGAAGGAATAAATATTAAAATCAATGGTACCCAACATCCTATATATGAATATCAGGTGAATAATGAGGATTTACAACGTTTGCACGCTGCATTCCTTTCATGTAATTATAAAAAAGATTTGGACGAAGGCACGTCTGTTAGTTACAAAGAATTTTGTAGACTCTATTTAGTTGTTGCTTTTGATGTAACGAAAGAAAATGATGAAACTTTATTTAGTAAACCGAAACTTCTGAACTAGAAGTAACTGGACATTAAGAGATTATCAAAATATTAATTACTATATACAGGGTGAATAAAAAGTAAGGAACAACGATGCTAAAGTCTTAAATTTTTTTAACCTCAAAATATGCGAAATAATTTCAAATGGAAGCCTTCCAATTTTCATATCTATATCTCAAACCGTTTTAGCAGGAGAGCGTTGGTTCCATCTTTAATAGCTACCCGGTATATGCTGTAGTTGAATCACAAAGAATTGCAAATATGAATATTATAGATGAAAAGATTTACTTAGAAATGAAGTAGAGAGTTTTTAATTAAATAAATGAATGATGCCAGGCAAAGCCAGTCTAGAGGCGTATCTGATTATAGAGTATATTTATCACCTAATCAAATAAAAAAACTGAAAAGTTGTAAAGAAAACAGAATAGATTGTCATATAAGATTCGATTTAACAGAAAGATCAAATAAAACTATTAAATTAAGAGAAAAACAGATTGATGAAATTAAAAAATGTAAAAAAGAAAAGAAAAAATATTGTGGTATCAAATTTTCTCCGACGCAGATAGGTGGATTTTTACCTGCTTTAATTCCAGCAGCAATAGCTGTAGCAAAGGCATTGGGATTAGGTCCAGCTGGTTATGCTGGTACTAAATTACCGCAAAAAGCTTTTGGAGATGGGGTAAAGAACAAAAAAAGACACATGGAGAAGGAATAAAATTGATAGGAAAAAAGGTTAAGTAATGTAGAAATATCTGATATAATGGAAAATGAGAAGAATTCAATGAATTTTCGAGGTATTTTTGCGATTGACATGTTACCAAAAAAATAGAAAAGATGAATCAGGTACCTATAATTAATTTTCAACCATCTAATAAAATTGTTATGGTTCACACTGGGTGTGTTATATAAACAAACCATATTTAAGAAATATTTTATATTTTGACAGTTTTGGACTTGCTCCACCAGAAAAAATTAAAACATATTTATTAAGTAGTGGAAAAAATATTGCATGGAATAGCACACAATTACAAATGAATTCTTCTGTTTTATGTGATTATTATTGTTTACATGTGATCATTAATGTAAACAAAGGTAAAGATTTTTATAATATATTATACTCTTTTAAACAACTACCATGCAAATCAAATGAAAATTGTTTGCTCTATAAATAATGGGAACGAAAAAAATTGAATTATTGGATTTAGTGGCAAATAAAGAATATGCTATTATTAGTGTTTGGAACGAAGAAACTATTGGACCAGGAGATGGTATAACATTAACCCTAAGTGATGATACTGAGCAAAGCATATTGTACTTGACAGAGCATGATTTATACTTAGACCACTTAAACTTTTTAGATTTGTTTAATACTGTTTCATACTTAATTAAAACAAATCAAAAGTCTGATGAAATCAGCCCAGAGACGAAGTCGAAGTTAAAATTTAAGCGATGTGTTTTTTGCTTTAGATCTGATAGAACCAAGCCCACAAATGTAATTTCAATATTCGAAATCGAAGAATGCAGTGCACTAGTCCCTTCCAGGGACTGCCTGGGCATCAAACAGACGCTGACGCCATTCTACCATCCTCAAGCCAACCCGGTGGAGAGGAAGAACAGGGATCTCAAACCACAGTTAGCAATCCTAGTAAAAGACGCACACAACACATGGTCTTCCAAGCTCCCAGCGATTAGATTCGCCATGAATACTGCAAAATGCCAAACAACGGGGTGCACAGCGGCATACCTAACATTTGGAAGAGAACTCCGAACCACGGACGATGTCACCCGTGATCAACGAGCCATCATCCAATCAGAAACGTTCATTCCTGAAATCACACCATACCTACTTCGCCTCACGGACACGTTACGAGAAGCCAAACTACTGGAAGAGCAAAACCAAGACACGAGCATATTGTACTTGACAGAGCATGATTTATACTTAGACCACTTAAACTTTTTAGATTTGTTTAATACTGTTTCATACTTAATTAAAACAAATCAAAAGTCTGATGAAATCAGCCCAGAGACGAAGTCGAAGTTAAAATTTAAGCGATGTGTTTTTTGCTTTAGATCTGATAGAACCAAGCCCACAAATGTAATTTCAATATTCGAAATCGAAGAATGCAGTGCACTAGTCCCTTCCAGGGACGGTTCTCATGAATGAGCGCGAGCGAATATTTAAAACTGATGAATAACTTCGCTGAATTCAGGCCTAAATCAATATTATTATTATTAATCTATTACAAATGGAAAAATACGTAGAAAAACAAACGTATGTATATAGAAAAAATTACAAATATTTTTATAAAATTGGAATTGGGTTATCTATAAGTAAATTATTATTTAGTGCATCTGGATTATCTTCTTTAGCTCTAACTCCACTTTGTGTTAACGGTGACTGGTGACATTAAAAGAAATACGTCAGCATGAGTGACCCTATTCTCGGAGAAGGTATTATTGATGGCGAAGGTGGAGAAGGCGCCAGCGGCCTCCAAGGAAATGGCAAAGCGGAGTCGTCAGATTTCGCAGGATTTAATGGAGATGAAGGTAGAGCAACATCTAATTGGATTTGCATGGAAAAGATGTTGAATATCATGATGGCGGAAAATTGCCGTCGAGATGAAATGCTGTGCAATGTGATGGAGAGGCTAACCTCGCCAAGCACTATCCCAGAAACTTCAGCCAACGCAAATCACAGGGAATTGCATGTTATGCCAGACCTTTCAAAAGTTATTGGGTGTTTTGACGGAGACAAAGATGCTAGCGCTTCAAACGATTGGCTGACAAACGTTGAGACGAGTGCGAAACTGAATCGATGGCCAGATTCGTACGTTTTAGAGACTGCACGCGTGCATTTGACTGGACCAGCTAAATTTTGGTACAGTTCTAAACGGGAGTTAATTATAACCTGAGATTCTTTTAAGGCGACGTTCAAAAAGACTTATAAGAGAGCGGACAAATTAGCGGATCGGTGAGAACGGATGAGAGCGCGTCGGCAAGGACGTAGTGAAGCGGCACTAGCCTACTTTTACGAAAAGGTCGCGCTATGTAAAAAATTAGATCTTTCTTTCGGGGAGAGTAAAGAAGAAATTTTGGCCGGGTTATATTCACGTGACGTGGCGGTTAGCGTGGTAATCAAAAACCACGAGGACTATGATTCATTGCTGCACGATATTTTGATGGTGGTGAACATTAGGGCGGGCACGTCATGTGAGAAATCGATTCCTGGGGTCCGACCGCAAGCCAGAGGTGAAGTGCACCGTTCGGAAGGGACCGATAAACTCAAATATGTGAGTGGACGCGAACGACTGGAGGGCGAAAGGCGAGTGTATTTGTAGGTGAGGATGCGCGGAGACGAAATCCGGATCGCGGTTCGATTGTTGGCGGAACTGACGGTTGGAGAAACGGTGTTTCGCGCGGTGGAG
>OY284491.1:42660029-42881696 GCA_958336395.1 Ctenicera cuprea | reverse complement strand
AATACAAGTGATAAAAAATTAATGAAATTATGCGACACGAGATGGGTTGAAAGACATGAATCTATTCAAAGATTTCGAATCAGTTTACAAAATATAATCGATTCATTAGATTTAGTTTCAAACTGGAGTGAAAGAGAATCGTCTGTCAAAGCAGAATGTTTAAAGAATTCTATTTTAAAATCAAATTTTATAGTAACTCTGTGTTTCTTATCTGAAATATTAGCAATAACAGTAACATTAAGTAAAACTTTACAAAAAGAAACCCTTGACATTGAAATAGCTAATAAATTATCAATTTCCATAATTGAATTATTACAGGAGAAGAGGCTAAATGCGAAAAATTGCTTTGAAGAAATATTTAAAGATATTATTGAAATTCACAAAAAATTAGACATTACAATTTCTCTACCAAGAAGAGTGGGTAAACAAATACATAGGGCTAATATTGAAACAGAAGATCCACTAGAATACTATAGAATAACTACATACATACCAATTTTAGACAACATAATTGAAGATCTAAAATTTCGGTTTAACGATAAAGTATTTAACGTTTTAGAATTAAATTTGCCAGTACCTTCAATATGTTGTCCGAAATCGAACAAAGATATTAAAATGAGCCTTAAAAATATTGCTAAATATTTAAGACCATTTATAAATGAACACAAAGATTTAATTGCTATTAGATTGAATTCGGAATTTAATTTATGGATTAAATATTGGAAAACGTTTGGAACGGAAAACCCAAAATCGGATCTACTAGAATCTGCGTTAGCTGCTTACGTTAAATGTAATGACAATATGTTTCCACTAATAAAAGTTGTGTTACATATATTGTCTAATTTACCTGTAAGTGTAGCTTCAACGGAAAGGAGCTTTTCTGCTTTAAAACGGCTGAAAACTTGGATTCCTGCAAACATGGGTGATGACTTACAGGACTAGCCCTTTTACATATTCATCGACATTTTGAATTAAATGTTTCGAATGTGATCGACCGTTTTGCTAAATCAAAAAAAAACGAAAACTGTATTTTGTTTTGTAATTACATTATAATCTATTATCTCTTATTAGGTTTTATCATTATTATGTGTTAGTTATTGTATAAAAATGTAAATACAAGTGTTTTTAGAATTCATTTATTATTATTATATTATATGGTGGTTATTGTATAAAAATAGACCGTTTTGCTAAATCAAAAAAACAAGAACTCGATTTTGTTTTGTAATTATATTATAATCTGCTATTATTAGGTTTTATTATTATTATATTATCTAACACATTGTGTTAGTTATTGTATAAAAATGTAAATAAAAGTATTTTTAAATTCATGTTTTACTTTAATACACTTCGCACACAGGAACGGAGTGGCCATAAGTTGAACTGGGCGAAATCCGGTGGGGCGTCATTGTCGTCCATCAGGTCCTATTGTCAAATTGTGTATTTTGCGCGTCAAATCTAGTTTATCAGTATTTACCCCCCCCCCCCCCCCCCACACACACACACAATTATTTTCCAGATTCGCCGTTGTGCGCAAGTCAGGAAAGCACCAATAAGTAGGATCAGTTGGGAACAGTTGACCGGCTAGACGCTAGTCTTTCGCAGGCTTTGATGATTTGGCGTGCTTAGATCACGTTTGGCGTTTGCAAGTGTTCGTTAATAGAAAGTAGTTATCTGTACACGCTTCTTCAAATTTAAAAGTCGCGCCGATATGAACTTCGTGTAGCATAATGCGCACTAGGCTTCCAAGTGCCAACAAGGAAGTGAAATGACTGTTTCATTTACTAGACTGTGCCCCAAGGTTTATTGGTTAATAAACCTTGAACCGTGCAACGCGCTTCTGCACCATGTGACTACAGCTCTAAACTCACTCCACTCAATCAAGCCCGCTCCGCGATTAAATAACCGAATGCACCGTTGTCCTTTTTTGCAGTGACGGCCAAGCCAATATATCTACCACCTTGTTCATAACTCCAACCCATAAAAATCGCCTATATATACGCAACGCGCATGTTCCTACCAGGCGCAGTTTGTTGTGGGCAAGATGGCGGGATTGAGCGAGTTGTCTGTATCGGTATGTTGCATCAACATTTAGACTTATTTTTGTAGTGATTTTGTTACCGTACTTGTTTAAATGACACCATATACAGAATTCATAACAGACATGTACATTGCGACATTTTAACATTCCTATAATTATTCATTGCAGCTGTAGTAACTACCAGAAGAATGTTCTTGGCGGGTAATTTGAATTTAACTTATTCTTCCCAGTAGTTTTAACCCGTTGAATTTGAAGGTGTTTCACTTAAATTTGACATCCATGCATATCCTTTCTTTGTTTTAAATGTAATCACAACGAACACCTAGCATTTACCGTACGAGTCCAAACATAATCTTTAAAATTTCAATGGAACCCGAACCATTCCTATTGCAATTGATGAATTATAATTATAATAAAGGAAATAGTTAATATACCTTAAAATTTTAAATCGGTAATAGGGTAATAGCACAAATAAATAATTCATAAGACCACCGACTCAATTACGCAAAGCGTAATCGTCGCCACTAAAAATAGTGCAAAGAACAAGATTTTACATGGTGCATAAGTTCACATTTTAGCATTTTAAAAGTAGATAAAAGTGGATCTGTTCAAGCACGTATACTGGCATGCGGGGAAGGACTACGAACAGTAACCACCACAGACGCTTTACTAGGATTTTATACATTGAAACTATTGAAAACCAGTATACATATCTTAAACATATTACGAGTAATAACATAATAATAAATGTTTATTGTATTGAAACAAATTTACATATTACCTAGATAGTTTATTTCATATTTCATTTAAGGTATATAATCAAAGATTTTATAAATACGTTTTCTTTTAAGAAAGATCAGAGTCACATCCAGCAACTCTATGATCTTTCCGGACGGCCATAAACTGGGCACCGTCTACCTGCTTTTGAATCTTACCTCCTAAATTGAACACAGGGCACCTATTCACGACTCGTGCGTCAAATTTTTCGTATACGTATATGACGTCATTGCATACAATTTTATATGGGATGACGTCATATACGTATACAAAAAATTTTAAATACGAGTTGAGAATAGGCCCCCTCCAGATTAGAAATTTTGTTTACAACTGAACTGGGCACTTTATCGGTTTAAGGAAAATTTTGAGTTTGCTCACTTGCAGGTCATTAATAATAATTAAATCATAAAATTAATTTTTCTTTCATTACGAAAATTATTAAAATTTTAAATTAAACTACCATTAAGACGGCAGACTTGTTTTATTAAGTGTAAGAAAACATACATACCGAAATACAAATTAAAAATTAAAATTAGAATTATTTGTTCTGCAAAAAAGCACAACTATATGTATACTATTTTTGTGTGTAAAAATACCCCAAACATTTTAAAAAATTAAAAAATAGTGTGCCTACCTATTTCATTATACTGACTGTGCTTACAAATTCATGTCGGCGTCTTCTTTTAGGATCCTTAATTCTAGTTGTTTGATAAATGCTTTGTAATTTAACATATTAATCAGTCTGAAAATCAAGTAAAACATTAACGAATATATACAGTGACGGGTGCGTTTTATAAAAATGGCTATTAAACTAGGAGTGAAAAGATTGACATGCATATTAAATTTGTAGTTCGATCCATGGTCGCACTAAAACTTCCTCAAAAAAGTGTTGGAAACAGAGCATCAGGATCTGTATAAGTATACCCACTAAAAATAATCAGAGAACTAAGCAATTCTTGCATCAAATCGATTTTGTCAGTATTTATTGGGGTAAATTAACGGTTGGAATTTACACCATTTTATAAACATAAATCTGATTGGCTAAAGACTAGAGATAACGTTAATGACCTGTAACGATGACCGAGTGCCCAGTTTAGGTAACTTTAAAAGGTAAAAGTAGTTCAAAAGATTAAGGGACTAATAAGAAAGCGAGCAATATATCCCCGCCCATCTTTCCCCACCCCATTTATCCGGATCATCACATAACGGCTATACCGGGTGTCCCAATTTTGCGAAATTCTTTGACGACACCTTTGTTAATTAAGTTATCAAAAAGATATTGTACATGTGGGTCACTTGACAAATTTTTTACATTTTAAAATTATTTTCGTTTATACAGGGTGTTCCACATTAGACGGGCATACCAAACTTATGTTGGTTTGTAAATTGCACACCCTGTATATTTTTGCATATTCCTATTTGCCTCTATGAATGTATTTTGTTTTTAAAATTTTGTTGCGGCGTTGCCAAGTTATTTCACTTTTTTAAACAAATTTGACATTTGCAGACGTCACTGATAAAACTTGCACAAGACGTACTTCCACAACATTTTTAGCTAAGTTTTAGTCAATGCCATGTACTATTCCACAGATATTTTAAAGTTGAAATTGGGTTATACAGGGCGCTTGTTACAACTTGAATGAATCATAACTCGATTTTTTTAAATATAACACCCTATATATGTTTACATAGTTGGATAGAGTTTTCTGCACTCTTTAAATTTTATTAAATAATGGTTATACCTATATCTAACGGTTTTTGAGATAACTAGATTCTAAGCAAAAAATCCAGGTAATTTCTAGAAATACGGACATCATAGGAGGCATTGACACCTGTTTTTGTTTTGTTTTGGAAGAAACAACTGCGAACAGTGTTTCAATTCATGTAAGAAATTTGTTTTTTATAAATTTTGTAATGTTAGATTGCCTAATCTTCCATATTTTAAATTTTGAACTACGATGTGGTTAGATTGACCTTTGCTTAAAAAATATTTTAAGCAAATTCCAAGCACTTTTAATTAGGTAGTATTCATACTAAATTTTATTAATATAAATTAAAGCAAACACCAAGGTATCGATGCCTGCTATACCTATGATACCTAGATTTCCAGAAATTACCTGATCATAGGAGGACAGATACACGTCTTTTGCTTAAAAGAATTAATTTTAATTTGATTAGACACGAATGTCACAATGAAGTTTACAAATTAAAAATGTTAAGATCTTGTTTCAAGTAATATTTAAACACATGTCAATCAAACCAAATCTTGGTTGAAGATTCAATGCATGGAATGAGAAATTAGGCACTTTACCATTTCAAAATTTATAAAAAACAATTTCCTTACATGAATTGAAACAATGTTCGCAGTTGTTTCTTGCAAAAAACAAAGAACAAACAGGTGTCAATGCCTCCTATGATGTCTGTATTTCTAGATAAAGCGCCGAAAACTATCCAACTATGTAAAAATATATGGGGTGGAGTGAAGTGGAATAATTTGGCAACGCCACAACGGAATTTTAAAAACAAAAGACATTCACAGAGGCAATTAAACGGCTAATAGGAATATGCAAAAATATACAGGGTTTGCAATTTAAAAAGAAAAGTTTGGTATGCTCTTCTAATGTGGAACACCCTGTATAAACGAAAATAATTTTAAAACGTGCAAAAATTGTCAAGTAGCTCACGTGTACAATATCTTTTTGATAACTTAATTAACAAAGGTGTTATCAAAGAATTTCACAAAGTTGACACCCGGTACACTGGTGTACCCCCTTCCCCGCGTGTCCAGGGTCTTTAAGTTAGTTGTCGAAACATTTTTTTAGCAATAATCTGAAAAAAATTGCTCTCCGTAGTCTACCCAGACATTTTACAAAAAGGCGAATTGTGAATTTACGTGTTACGAAATATTTTGAAAAATGGTGCCCTATACTTGAAACTGTAGTTTGTTTCTAAGTGTACATTATTGCAAATAAAAAAATTGTTTGTTTACAACATTTTTCAATTTTGTGTAATTTATTGCTGTTAGCATTAGCAATGGCGACTTTAAGTGAACGTGAAAGAATTGAAATCCTTATAATGCTGGGTTATGGAGATAGACGTAGAAGTTTACAAGACGTTTGTAATTTATTTAATGATACGCATCCAAATAGAAATCCAATTTCTAAATCTGTTGTTGGTAAAACTTTACAACGTTTTGAACAAACGGGTAGCGTTAAAAATGTACCAAAGATTGATAGACCTACAACATCGACAAGTGATGATAAAAAACTGGATGTTTTATTGGCTGTATCTGAAGATCCCCATTTACCAACCAGGCAATTAGCGGCCAATCTCAATATTTCACAGTCTTCGGTCGTTTCAATTTTAAAAAGTGAAAAGTATAAACCCTATAAGGTACACTTTATACACGAGTTGATGGAGGATGATTTTGATAGGAGACTCCAATTTTGTGAGGAAATGTCAAATATTTGCAATAATAATGAATATTTTGTCAACAATATTGTTTTCTCTGACAAAGCTACGTTTTGCCTTAATGGTGAAATAAACAGACATAACTGCAGATACTGGTCATCGGAAAATCCTCATTGGGTTTTGGAACACCATACGCAGTATCCTCAAAAGGTTAATGTTTGGGCGGGCATTCTAGGGGGTCATATTATCGGTCCCTTTTTCATCGATGGCAATTTAACTTCGGCTCTGTATTTGCAGTTATTGCAAAATCAAATTATACCTGCTTTTGCTACTCTCTATCCCCATGAAAACAATGGACACCTCCCCAATAACAGTATCTGGTTCCAGCAAGATGGCGCCCCACCACATTATGGTGCAAATGTTCGTCAACATCTGAATAACGTGTTTCCAAATAGATGGATTGGGAGACGAGGAAACATTGAGTGGCCAGCCCGTTCGGCGGATTTAAGCCTTTTAGATTTTTTTCTTTGGGGATACGTAAAAAACAAAGTTTATAAAGATAGGCCCAATAACATACAACATTTAAGAATCCGAATTACCAGAACGATGGAAGAAATTCCCCGTGAATTCTTAGAAAATTTTCTTCGGGGTTTTGTAAATCGATTGGCTCATTGTCAAATTGTAAATGGAGGACAGTTTGAACATTTAATTCACTAGAATTAAGTGTTTATTCGTATTTATTTATGCTTTACTTGTTTTTGTTAATGTTTTTGTAGTTTGTAACATCATTGTATTTTTTTTGTCGTTGTTTAATTTAGTTATTAATTTCTTTCTAACAATAAGATTTTGACCGACAACTTTGTTGCAAATAATTTTTCATAAAATAAAAATATTGAACTCGCTCGCCTTTGTTTATCGCTTAACTTTTGTTTATCATGGCTGCATCGTTTACTAATTGGGAAGTTAATTAATTGTAAATACTTCAACTTTAACGGGCATTTTCTCGAAGAAATGTTATGCAAACCCAAAAAATTTTTATACCATTGTAAAGAGAAACGAATTCTCTATCGAATAGTAGTATAACATTAATAGGTTGCCATTTAAAAAAATATCGCGTAAAGTGATAACTCAAAAACAATTGAATAATAAAATTTTTCGTGTATATCAATATGTAGATAAAAATTTCATAAAAAACTTTTGTATTGAACATTTTCTTATAAAATGAATATTAACGACAGCAAATCGGTGTCTCCATACTTTTAACTCTCTTTGTATATTTAAAATAAACGCCATAAAATTCAACATAAATTTAAAAGTAACAAAACTTAGAAAACATTTTCAATATTTAGTATCTACTTAACTATAAAAACCTTTTTTTCTTGCTTTTGGCTCAGCAAATTTGTCAATAATATATAAGAAATTTAGATCTCGTGTAACTTAGTTTACAATTGACAAAAAACTAAGAAGCTAAGCTGCTTAATCTACTCTGGGACAAAGTAGTTCTTGGATAAAATTAAATAAGTGCTAACACCTCTATTCTCCCCACTATTATTTAATATAATTATAAAACAGCTACAATATAATTGTAGCTTATTATTTATTATATTAAATAATAGTGGGGAGACTAGTGTTTGAATTTATTTAATTTTACCTACTACTCCTTAGTACTCCACTCAAAAGGAAAAAATGATCCATTCTATTTTATTACTCCTTACGTAGATTTTAATCACTCGCAGCTTTTAGAAAATAACTTGGTCAAAAATAAACTAAAAACAGTGCACACTTCAGAAAATGAAGTATGCAACACACAATTTAATATTAGTTCTAACATGTTTTTTACAGAACTGATCTATTCTACTTGTTTTTTAAAATCATTTCTAAAATGAATCATTACTTTTATCAAATTTTCGATCAAGTTTTTGTTGTATTCTTCATTTAATGCAAGACCAAGTTTGCGAAGTTGATCATCAGAAGCAGTTTTTAATGTTTTTGAATGGGAATTAACAAAAACAAATTGATTCACAATCTTGATTGTTTATAGTAAGGCGGGGCTTATCCTTTGCAGTTCTCCATGATATAGTATAAAGGATGGTATGCTACAGCGTACAGTTTGAGAGCAATTGTGTGACGTCATCAAGTGTAAAAACATCGGCAAATTTAAAAATTAATTCGCGGCAATCTGCACCGGTTGATTTTAATTGTTTTTTTTTATAACATATAAATATAATAATTTAGCTATGATAAAATTTAAATAAAAATCCTCTGGGAAACTAAAATATTTCACATTGGGTGTACCTGTGCTCATAATAATATAATGTATAATAAACAAAAAATTATTGCATAGAACTTCATAATAAAATATATAAAGTAAAAGAAAATCACTTTAAACACTAATTTGTTGACAAGCACCTAACCGCTACATCATTGCACATGATATTTAAAACTGACAGAAGTAAAAACATATTCTTAAAAGGTTAACTCTAAAGTATCATTTTGAACTTTGTGTATTTTTTTAAAATTTAAAATATACGAATAAACACAGCTAAGTCCTTCTACATCAGTTCTAAAATTTAACGCATTCGGATTATTATTAATGTGGACCATTTCTAAAAAAAGTCTGCTTTTATAATTATGTTCGATTTCCAAAATTTTAACGCTATTGAAGTCAATCATGTGGTTACGTTCTTTCGAATGAATTGCCAAAGCACATGATTTTTTACCAATTTTGGCATCGCTTCTGTGTTGCGTAATTCGCGATTTCAGCAATAGCTTGTTTTCAAAAATCAAAGACAAAACTCCTATGTTGAGTAATTCGGACATTGTTTATTCCATCCCTTGTGGGGAATGTGATCAAATTTACATTGGACAGACGTGTCAATGGCTGAAATCGCGAATTACGCAACACAGAAGCGATGCCAAAATTGGTAAAAAATCATGTGCTTTGGCAATTCATTCGAAAGAACGTAACCACGTGATTGACTTCAATAGCGTTAAAATTTTGGAAATTGAACATAATTATAAAAGCAGACTTTTTTTAGAAATGGTCCACATTAATAATAATCCGAATGCGTTAAATTTTAGAACTGATGTAGAAGGACTTAGCAGATGACCAGTTTATTTTACGTTTTCCTATAATAATAATAATAAACATTTTATTTCTGACGACTTACAACGTAAGTATAGAACAAAGTCAGTTTACAACATAATACATAAAAAGAAAAAAAAAAGAAAATATAGGCATAAACAGGAAAAGTCAGGGAATTTAGAATTTTTTTACTTTCCTATACTTTCAGTATAGGGAAGTATTGATTTCATGCAAATTTTCAAAATCGAGATTTTGACGGAAATATATGTTTTGGGCTTCCAGGATCCTAAAAAAGTGGTTTTTAAAAAAATGTCTGTCTGTGGGTGTGTGTGTGGGTGGGTAACGCTCATATCTCCGGAACGGCTGGACCGATTTCGATGTGCTTTGGAATGAGGAGGTATATCAAAAATTCATCGACAAAATAAGCTTTTAAAAAGAATCCGAAACCGGAAGCGGAAGTTAGACATGTTTTTTTGGTAGCATTTTTTTCAGAAACGGAATTTTGGAAATTGGAATAGTGGAAATTATAGAAAGCCTTAGGACAAATCAAACGATTTTTTACCGAACTCTCTAGCTTCAACATGGCGGCCGCTACGAATTTTTGAAAATTTCGACTTTAACGCCCATTTACTCAAAAACCAGTTATCTGATTGGAATCAACTACATCTTGTTTGGTAGCCCTTCAAGGGTACTATACCATGAAATATCATTAATTTTGAAAATATAAAAACGATCGCAATGACATCACTCCAAAATTTTGGAATTTTTCAAAAAAAAATTTCTCAAAAACTGCCCACACGTTTTTGTTTAAACTTTTTAAGCTGATAGAGCTGAGAATCTTCTACAATTTACTTTTTCGCGCATTGCTATAATTTCACTGTGACGCCCTCTGTGATTTTTTGAAAATTGAAAATTGGTACCCTTTTATTTATTTAACGGGGGGCAATAAAATATTTCTGTTAAAGCAAAATAGCTCATCATTGATAGCAAAATCCGAATATCATAATATTTTTTTGACGGAAATACATGTTTTGGGCTTCCAGGATCCTAAAAAAGTGGTTTTTAAAAATAGTCTGTCTGTGGGTGTGTCTGTCTGTCTGTCTGTGTGTGGGTAACGCTCATATCTCCGGAACGGCTGGACCGATTTCGATGTGCTTTGGAATGAGGAGGTATATCAAAAATTCATCGACAAAATAAGCGTTTAAAAATAATCCGAAACCGGAAGCGGAAGTTAGACATGTTTTTTTGGTAGCATTTTTTTCAGAAACTGAATTTTGGAAATTTTAATAGTGGAGATTAAAGAAGGCCTTAGGACAAATCAAACGATTTTTTACCGAACTCTCTAGCTTCAACATGGCGGCCGCTACGAATTTTTGAAAATTTCGACTTTAACGCCCATTTACTCAAAAACCAGTTATCTGATTGGAATCAACTACATCTTGTTTGGTAGCCCTTCAAGGGTACTATACCATGAAATATCATTAATTTTGAAAATATAAAAACGATCCCAATGACATCACTCCAAAATTTTGGAATTTTTCAAAAAAAAATTTCTCAAAAACTGCCCACACGTTTTTGTTTAAACTTTTTAAGCTGATAGAGCTGAGAATCTTCTACAATTTACTTTTTCGCGCATTGCTATAATTTCACTGTGACGCCCTCTGTGATTTTTTGAAAATTGAAAATTGGTACCCTTTTATTTATTTAACGGGGGGCAATAAAATATTTCTGTTAAAGCAAAATAGCTCATCATTGATAGCAAAATCCGAATATCATAATATTTTTTCGATAATTTAATATTTAGGGGGGCTACTGTTCCCCCTCCCCCCCAAAATTTTCGCTACAAAATTAAAAAATTGATTTCTTCTTTTGTTTGCTCTAGGAGAATCTTTTTACAAAAAATCAAAAAATCGAATTTTTTGCCCCTTATTAATCTTTTTGTCCTTAGAAGAATTTCACATACTTTCTACAGCAGTTGTATTCTTGTACTAGTCGTTTAATGTTCAGTGTATGCTACCTTTTTTATTTTAATAGATAGACTCGCAAACCCAAGAGCAAAGTTGTAGGGCAAACTCTTCTCGATTGTTTTTAAGAAAAAAACTTGAGTTTCCAATTTTAATATGGCGGCCACGGTAAAAAATAACTTTTTTTTAATGGAAACGTGGCATTTTGGCTTTAAAATCAGAAAGGTTTTGAAATTCTAAATACAAATTAATAAGAGTATTTTCTTGCTAAAAATAATACTTCTCGAGTTATTAATACATTTTCAAACATCAACACGCTTCCTTACTCGTGCCGCCGGTTCATTTCAGTTCGGTTGTTTTACATGTACTCAGTTGCGGAGCCAGCGTGGTAATGGTACGTTTAAGTTACGCTCTTCAGGCTTGAAGTTTTTATAAACGCTGTTTACTTTTACTAGCCGGGTCTAGACAGGTGTACATTAAAAGTGTTGGAAAATATAAAACAATGTTATTTTATAAGTATAGGAAAGTCCAGGCGAAGTGTTTCGCTCATTTTTACTTTCCTATACTTTCAGTATAGGGAAGTATTGTTTTCATGCAAAATTTCAAAATCGAGATTTTGACGGAAATACATGTTTTGGGCTTCCAGGATCCTAAAAAAGTGGTTTTTAAAAAATGTCTGTCTGTGGGTGGGTGGGTGGGTGTGTGTGTGTGTGTCTGTGGGTAACGCTCATATCTCCGGAACGGCTGGACCGATTTCGATGTGCTTTGGAATGAGGAGGTATATCAAAAATTCATCGACAAAATAAGCTTTTAAAAAGAATCCGAAACCGGAAGCGGAAGTTAGACATGTTTTTTTGGTAGCATTTTTTTCAGAAACTGAATTTTGGAAATTTTAATAGTGGAGATTAAAGAAGGCCTTAGGACAAATCAAACGATTTTTTACCGAACTCTCTAGCTTCAACATGGCGGCCGCTACGAATTTTTGAAAATTTCGACTTTAACGTCCATTTACTCAAAAACCAGTTATCTGATTGGAATCAACTACATCTTATTTGGTAGCCCTTTAAGGGTACTATACCATGAAATATCATTAATTTTGAAAATCGAAAAACGATCTCAATGGCACCACTCCAAAATTTTTGAAATTTTCAAAAAAAAAATTCTCAAAAACTGCCCACACGTTTTTGTTTAAACTTTTTAAGCTGTTAGAGCTGAGAATCTTCTACAATTTATTTTTTTGCGCATTGCTATAATTTCACTGTGACGCCCTCTGTGATTTTTTGAAAATTGAAAATTGGTACCCTTTTATTTATTTAACGGGGGGCAATAAAATATTTCTGTTAAAGCAAAATAGCTCATCATTGATAGCAAAATCCGAATATCATAATATTTTTTCGATAATTTAATATTTAGGGGGGCTACTGTTCCCCCTCCCCCCCAAAATTTTCGCAACAAAATTAAAAAATTGATTTCTTCTTTTGTTTGCTCTAGGAGAATCTTTTTACAAAAAATCAAAAAATCGAATTTTTTGCCCCTAAATAATCTTTTTGTCCTTAGAAGAATTTCACATACTTTCTACAGCAGTTGGAAGTGACTAGAGTTCTAAAGGTTCTATGCATTTCTATTGCGCACGCATTCAATAGCCACTTATTTAACAATAACGGGTAGGTCAGGAATAGCATGGTTGGATATGCGGGTGTGTTCGAGTGTACTGCCGTTTTACTGCATAAGTAGTTGTGGGTCGAGCCTCGGTTGGGGCCAAAAATTTTTTTTTATTTTATAGTTTTTTTTTAAACACTGCTTTTGCGTTTCTAGACAGGTGTATATCAAAAGTGTTGGAAAATATTAAACAATGTTAATTTATAAGTATAGGAAAGTCCAGGCGAAGTGTTTCGCTCATTTTTACTTTCCTATACTTTCAGTATAGGGAAGTATTGATTTCATGCAAATTTTCAAAATCGAGATTTTGACGGAAATACATGTTTTGGGCTTCCAGGATCCTAAAAAAGTGGTTTTTAAAAAATGTCTGTCTGTGGGTGGGTGGGTGGGTGGGTGGGTGGGTCCGTTACGCTCCATATCTCCGGAACGGCTGGACCGATTTCGATGTGCTTTGGAATGAGGGGGTATATCAAAATTTCACCGACAAAATAAGCTTTTAAAAAAAAACCGAAACCGGAAGCGGAAGTTAGACATGTTTTTTTGGTAGCATTTTTTTCAGAAACTGAATTTTGGAAATTTTAATAGTGGAGATTAAAGAAGGCCTTAGGACAAATCAAACGATTTTTTACCGAACTCTCTAGCTTCAACATGGCGGCCGCTACGAATTTTTGAAAATTTCGACTTTAACGCCCATTTACTCAAAAACCAGTTGTTTGATTGGGATCAACTACAACTTGTTTGGTAGCCCCTTAAGGGTACTATACCATGAAATATCATTAATTTTGAAAATCGAAAAACGATCTCAATGGCACCACTCCAAAATTTTTGAAATTTTCAAAAAAAAAAATCTCAAAAACTGCCCACACGTTTTTGTTTAAACTTTTTAAGCTGATAGAGATAGGCATCTGCTACAATTTTGTTTTTTACTCATTGTTATAATTTCACTGTGACGCCCTCTATGAATTTTTGAAAATTGAAAATTGGTTCCCTTTTATTAATTTAACGGGGGGCAATAAAATATTTCTGTTAATGTGAAAGACCTCACCATTAATAGCAAAATCCGAATATCATAATATTTTTTTGATAATTTAATATTTAGGGGGGCTACTGTTCCCCCTCCCCCCCAAAATTTTCGCAACAAACTTAAAAAATTGATTTCTTCTTTTGTTTGCTCTAGGAGAATCTTTTTACAAATAATCAAAACATCGAATTTTTTGCCCCTTAATAATCTTTTTGTCCTTAGAAGAATTTCACATACTTTCTACAGCAGTTGTATTCTTGTACTAGTCGTTTAATGTTCAGTGTAGGCTAACTTTTTTATTTCAATAGATAGACTCGCAAACCCAAGAGCAAAGTTGTAGGGCAAATTCTTCTCGATTGTATTTAAGAAAAAAACTTGATTTTCCAATTTTAATATGGCGGCCACCGTAAAACATATCTTTTTTTTCAATGGAAACTTGGCATTTTGGCTCTAAAATCAGATAGGTTTTGAAATCCTAAATACAAATTAATAAGAGTAATTTCTTGCTAAAAATAATACTTCTCGAGTTATTAATACATTTTCAAACATCAACACGCTTCCTTACTCGTGCCGCCGGTTCATTTCAGTTCGGTTGTTTTACATGTACTCAGTTGCGGAGCCAGCGTGGTAATGGTACGTTTAAGTTACGCTCTTCAGGCTTGAAGTTTTTATAAACGCTGTTTACTTTTACTAGCCGGGTCTAGACAGGTGTAGATCAAAAGTGTTGGAAAATATAACACAATGTTAATTTATAAGTATAGGAAAGTCCAGGCGAAGTGTTTCGCTCATTTTTACGAATGCGTTCGTGTACGGTACGTCATTTCGCTGATATCTCTCGAACCCGTACTTCGATTTTGATGAAAATTGGGATGCAGAGCTATATCAAAAATTCATCGACAAAATAAGCTTTTAGAAAGAATCCGAAACCGGAAGCGGAAGTTAGACATGTTTTTTTGGTAGCATTTTTTTCAGAAACGGAATTTTGGAAATTGGAATTGTGGAAATTATAGAAAGCCTTAGAACAAATCAAACGTTTTTTTACCTAACTCTCTAGCTTCAACATGGCGGCCGCTACGAATTTTTGAAAATTTCGACTTTAACGCCCATTTACTCAAAAACCAGTTGTTTGATTGGGATCAACTACAAGTTGTTTGGTAGCCCCTTAAGGGTACTATACCATGAAATATCATTAATTTTGAAAATCGAAAAACGATCTCAATGGCACCACTCCAAAATTTTTGAAATTTTCAAAAAAATATTTCTCAAAAACTGCCCACACGTTTTTGTTTAAACTTTTTAAGCTGATAGAGCCGAGAATCTTCTACAATTTATTTTTTTGCGCATTGCTATAATTTCACTGTGACGCCCTCTGTGAATTTTTGAAAATTGAAAATTGGTACCCTTTTATTTATTTAACGGGGGGCAATAAAATATTTCTGTTAAAGCAATATAGCTCATCATTGATAGCAAAATCCGAATATCATAATATTTTTTTGATACTTTAATATTTAGGGGGGTTACTATTCCCCCTCTCCCCAAATTTTTTCGATAAAAAATTAAAAATTTGGTTTCTTGTCTTGTTTGTTCTAGGAGAATCTTTTTACAAAAAATCAAAAAATTAAATTTTTTGCCCCTTAATAATCTTTTTGTCCTTCGAAGAATTTCACATACTTTCTACAGCAGTTGTATTCTTGTACTAGTCGTTTAATGTTCAGTGTAGGCTAACTTTTTTATTTTAATAGATAGACTCGCAAACCCAAGAGCAAAGTTGTAGGGCAAATTCTTCTCGATTGTATTTAAGAAAAAAATTTGAGTTTCCAATTTTAATATGGCGGCCACGGTAAAAAATAACTTTTTTTTAAATGGAAACGTGGCATTTTGGCTTTAAAATCAGAAAGGTTTTGAAATTCTAAATACAAATTAATAAGAGTAATTTCTTGCTAAAAATACCACTTCTCGAGTTATTAATACATTTTCAAACATCAACACGCTTCCTTACTCGTGCCTCCGGTTAATTTCAGTTCGGTTTTTTACATGTACTCAGTTGCGGAGCCAGCGTGGTAATGGTACGTTTAAGTTACGCTCTTCACGCTTGAAGTTTTTATAAACGCTGTTTACTTTTACTAGCCGGGTCTAGACAGGTGTACATTAAAAGTGTTGGAAAATATAAAACAATGTTAATTTATAAGTATAGGAAAGTCCAGGCGAAGTGTTTCGCTCATTTTTACGAATGCGTTCGTTCACGGTACGTCATTTCGCTGATATCTCTCGAACCCGTACTTCGATTTTGATGAAAATTGGAATGCGGAGCTATATCAAAAATTCATCGACAAAATAAGCTTTTAAAAAGAATCCGAAACCGGAAGCGGAAGTTAGACATGTTTTTTTGGTAGAATTTCTTTCAGAAACGGAATTTTGGAAATTGGAATAGTGGAAATTATAGAAAGCCTTAGAACAAATCAAACATTTTTTTACCGAACTCTCTAGCTTCAACATGGCGGCCGCTATGAATTTTTGAAAATTTCGACTTTAACGCCCATTTACTCAAAAACCAGTTATCTGATTGGAATCAACTACATCTTGTTTGGTAGTCCTTCAAGGGTACTATACCATGAAATATAATTAATTTTGAAAATACAAAAACGATCACAATGACATCACTCCAAAATTTTGGAATTTTTCAAAAAAAAATTTCTCAAAAACTGCCCACACGTTTTTGTTTAAACTTTTTAAGCTGATAGAGATAGGCATCTGCTACAATTTTGTTTTTTGCTCATTTCTATAATTTCACTGTGACGCCCTCTATGATTTTTTGAAAATTGAAAATTGGTACCCTTTTGTTTGTTTAACGGGGGGCAATAAAATATTTCTGTTAAAGCAATATAGCTCATCATTGACAGCAAAATCCGAATATCATAATATTTTTTCGATAATTTCATATTTAGGGGGGCTGCTGTTCCCCTTCCCCCCAAATTTTTACGATAAAAAATTAAAAATTTGGTTTTTTGTTTTGTTTGCTCTAGGAGAATCTTTTTACAAAAAATCAAAAAATCGAATTTTTTGCCCCGTAATAATCTTTTTGTCCTTAGAAGAATTTCACATACTTTCTACAGCAGTTGTATTCGTGTACTAGTCGTTTAATGTTCAGTGTAGGCTAACTTTTTTATTTTAATAGATGGACTCGCAAACCCAAGAGTAAAGTTGTAGGGCAAATTCTTATAGATTGTTTTTAAGAAAAAAAATTGAGTTTTTAATTTTAATATGGCGGCCACGGTAAAAAATAACTTTTTTTTTAATGGAAACGTGGCATTTTGGCTTTAAAATCAGAAAGGTTTTGAAATTCTAAATACAAATTAATAAGAGTAATTTCTTGCTAAAAATACTACTTCTCGAGTTATTAATACATTTTCAAACATCAACACGCTTCCTTACTCGTGCCTCCGGTTCATTTCAGTTCGGCTGTTTTACATGTACACAGTTGCAGGCGGAGCCAGCGTGGTAATGGTACGTTTAAATTACGCTCTTCACGCTTGAAGTTTTTATAAACGCTGTTTACTTTTACTAGCCGGGTCTAGACAGGTGTACATCAAAAGTGTTGGAAAATATAAAACAATGTTAATTTATAAGTATAGGAAAGTCCAGGCGAAGTGTTTCGCTCATTTTTACTTTCCTATACTTTCAGTATAGGGAAGTATTGTTTTCATGCAAAATTTCAAAATCGAGATTTTGACGGAAATACATGTTTTGGGCTTCCTGGATCCTAAAAAAGTGGTTTTTAAAAAATGTCTGTCTGTGGGTGGGTGTGTGTGTGTGTGTGTCTGTCTGTGGGTAACGCTCATATCTCCGGAACGGCTGGACCAATTTCGATGTGCTTTGGAATAAGGAGGTATATCAAAAATTCATCGACAAAATAAGCTTTTAAAAAGAATCCGAAACCGGAAGCGGAAGTTAGACATGTTTTTTTGGTAGCATTTTTTTCAGAAACGGAATTTTGGAAATTGGAATAGTGAAAATTATAGAAGGCCTTAGAACAAATCAAACGATTTTTTACCGAACTCTCTAGCTTCAACATGACGGCCGCTACGAATTTTTGAAAATTTCGACTTTAACGCCCATTTACTCAAAAACCAGTTATCTGATTGGAATCAACTACATCTTATTTGGTAGCCCTTTAAGGGTACTATACCATGAAATATCATTAATTTTGAAAATCGAAAAACGATCTCAATGGCACCACTCCAAAATTTTTGAAATTTTCAAAAAAAAATTTCTCAAAAACTGCCCACACGTTTTTGTTTAAACTTTTTAAGCTGATAGAGCTGAGAATCTTCTACAATTTATTTTTTTGCGCATTGCTATAATTTCACTGTGACGCCCTCTGTGATTTTTTGAAAATTGAAAATTGGTACCCTTTTATTTATTTAACGGGGGGCAATAAAATATTTCTGTTAAAGCAAAATAGCTCATCATTAGTAGCAAAATCCGAATATCATAATATTTTTTCGATAATTTAATATTTAGGGGGGCTACTGTTCCCCCTCCCCCCCCAAAATTTTCGCTACAAACTTAAAAAATTGATTTCTTCTTTTGTTTGCTCTAGGAGAATCTTTTTACAAAAAATCAAAAAATCGAATTTTTTGCCCCTTAATAATCTTTTTGTCCTTAGAAGAATTTCACATACTTTCTACAGCAGTTGTATTCTTGTACGGAAGTGACTAGAGTTTTGAACGTTCTATGCATTTCTATTGCGCACGCATTCAATAGGCACTTATTTAACGATAACGAGCAGATTCGGAATAGCATGGATGGATATGCGGGTGTGTTCGAATGTACTGCCGTTTTACTGCATAAGTAGTTGTGGGGTCGAGCCTCGGTTGGGGCCAAAAATTTTTTTTATTTTATAGTTTTTTTTAAAACACTGCTTTTGCGTTTCTAGACAGGTGTATATCAAAAGTGTTGGAAAATATTAAATAATGTTAATTTATAAGTATAGGAAAGTCCAGGCGAAGTGTTTCGCTCATTTTTTACGAATGCGTTCGTGAACGGTACGTCAATTCGCTGATATCTCTCGAACCCGTACTTCCATTTTGATGAAAATTGGAATGCAGAGCTATATCAAAAATTCATCGACAAAATAAGCTTTTAAAAAGAATCCGAAACCGGGGGGCGGAAGTTAGACATGTTTTTTTGGTAGCATTTTATTCAAAAACTGAATTTTGGAAATTTTAATAGTGGAGATTATAGAAGGCCTTAGGACAAATCAAACGCTTTTTTACCGAACTCTCTATCGTCAAAATGGCGGCCGCTACGAATTTTTGAAAATTTCGACTTTAACGCCCATTTACTCAAAAACCAGTTATCTGATTGGAATCAACTACATCTTGTTTGGTAGCCCTTCAAGGGTACTATACCATGAAATATCATTAATTTTGAAAATCGAAAAACGATTTCAATGGCACCACTCCAAAATTTTTGAAATTTTCAAAAAAAAAAATCTCAAAAACTGCCCACACGTTTTTGTTTAAACTTTTTAAGCTGATAGAGATAGGCATCTGCTACAATTTTGTTTTTTGCTCATTGTTATAATTTCACTGTGACGCTCTCTATGAATTTTTGAAAATTGAAAATTGGTACCCTATTATTTATTTAACGGGGGACAATAAAATATTTCTGTTAAGGCAATATAGCTCATCATTGATAGCAAAATCCGAATATTATAATATTTTTTTGATACTTTAATATTTAGGGGGGCTACTGTTCCCCCCCCCCCCCCCCCCCCCCCAAAATTTTCGCTACAAAATTAAAAAATTGATTTCTTCTTTTGTTTGCTCTAGGAGAATCTTTTTACAAAAAATCAAAAAATCGAATTTTTTGTCCCTTAATAATCTTTTTGTCCTTAGAAGAATTTCACATACTTTCTACGGCAGTTGTATTCTTGTACTAGTCGTTTAATGTTCAGTGTAGGCTAACTTTTTTATTTTAATAGATAGACTCGCAAACCCAAGAGCAAAGTTGTAGGACAAATTCTTCTCGATTGTATTTAAGAAAAAAACTTGAGTTTCCAATTTTAATATGGCGGCCACGGTTAAAAAACACTTTTTTTTAAATGGAAACCTGGCATTTTGGCTTTAAAATCAGAAAGGTTTTGAAATTCTAAATACAAATTAATAAGAGTCATTTGTTGCTAAAAATAATACTTCTCGAGTTATTAATACATTTTCAAACATCAACACGCTTCCGTACTCGTGCCTCCGGTTCATTTCAGTTCTGTCGTTTTACATGTACTCAGTTGCAGGCAGAGCCAGCGTGGTAATGGTAGGTTTAAGTTACGCTCTTCACGCTTGAAGTTTTTATAAACGCTGTTTACTTTTACTAGCCGGGTCTTGACAGGTGTACATCAAAAGTGTTGGAAAATATAAAACAATGTTAATTTATAAGTATAGGAAAGTCCAGGCGAAGTGTTTCGCTCATTTTTACTTTCCTATACTTTCAGTATAGGGAAGTATTGATTTCATGCAAATTTTCAAAATCGAGATTTTGACGGAAATACATGTTTTGGGCTTCCAGGATCCTAAAAAAGTGGTTTTTAAAAAATGTCTGTCTGTGGGTGGGTGTGTGGGTGTGTGGGTAACGCTCATATCTCCGGAACGGCTGGACCGATTTCGATGTGCTTTGGAATGAGGAGGTATATCAAAAATTCATCGACAAAATAAGCTTTTAAAAAGAATCCGAAACCGGAAGCGGAAGTTAGACATGTTTTTTTGGTAGCATTTTTTTCAGAAACGGAATTTTGGAAATTGGAATAGTGAAAATTATAGAAGGCTTTAGAACAAATCAAACGTTTTTTTACCGAACTCTCTAGCTTCAACATGACGGCCGCTACGAATTTTTGAAAATTTCGACTTTAACGCCTATTTACTCAAAAACCAGTTATCTGATTGGAATCAACTACATCTTATGTGGTAGCCCTTCAAGGGTACTATACCATGAAATATCATTAATTTTGAAAATCGAAAAACGATCTCAATGGCACCACTCCAAAATTTTTGAAATTTTCAAAAAAAAAGATCTCAAAAACTGCCCACACGTTTTTGTTTAAACTTTTTAAGCTGATAGAGCTGAGAATCTTCTACAATTTATTTTTTTGCGCATTGCTATAATTTCACTGTGACGCCCTCTGTGAATTTTTGAAAATTGAAAATTGGTACCCTTTTATTTATTTAACGGGGGGCAATAAAATATTTCTGTTAAAGCAATATAGCTCATCATTGATAGCAAAATCCGAATATCATAATATTTTTTTGATAATTTAATATTTAGGGGGGCTACTGTTCCCCCTCCCCCCCAAAATTTTCGCTACAAAATTAAAAAATTGATTTCTTCTTTTGTTTGCTCTGGGAGAATCTTTTTACAAAAAATCAAAAAATCGAATTTTTTGCCCCTTAATAATCTTTTTGTCCTTAGAAGAATTTCACATACTTTCTACAGCAGTTGTATTCTTGTACTAGTCGTTTAATGTTCAGTGTAGGCTAACTTTTTTATTTTAATAGATAGACTCGCAAACCCAAGAGCAAAGTTGTAGGGCAAATTCTTCTAGATTGTATTTAAGAAAAAAACTTGAGTTTCCAATTTTAATATGGCGGCCACGGTAACAAATAACTTTTTTTTTAATGGAAACGTGGCATTTTGGCTTTAAAATCAGAAAGGTTTTGAAATTCTAAATACAAATTAATAAGAGTATTTTCTTGCTAAAAATAATACTTCTCGAGTTATTAATACATTTTCAAACATCAACACGCTTCCTTACTCGTGCCGCCGGTTCATTTCAGTTCGGTTGTTTTACATGTACTCAGTTGCGGAGCCAGCGTGGTAATGGTACGTTTAAGTTACGCTCTTCAGGCTTGAAGTTTTTATAAACGCTGTTTACTTTTACTAGCCGGGTCTAGACAGGTGTACATTAAAAGTGTTGGAAAATATAAAACAATGTTAATTTATAAGTATAGGAAAGTCCAGGCGAAGTGTTTCGCTCATTTTTACTTTCCTATACTTTCAGTATAGGGAAGTATTGTTTTCATGCAAAATTTCAAAATCGAGATTTTGACGGAAATACATGTTTTGGGCTTCCAGGATCCTAAAAAAGTGGTTTTTAAAAAATGTCTGTCTGTGGGTGGGTGGGTGGGTGTGTGTGTGTGTCTGTCTGTGGGTAACGCTCATATCTCCGGAACGGCTGGACCGATTTCGATGTGCTTTGGAATGAGGAGGTATATCAAAAATTCATCGACAAAATAAGCTTTTAAAAAGAATCCGAAACCGGAAGCGGAAGTTAGACATGTTTTTTTGGTAGCATTTTTTTCAGAAACTGAATTTTGGAAATTTTAATAGTGGAGATTAAAGAAGGCCTTAGGACAAATCAAACGATTTTTTACCGAACTCTCTAGCTTCAACATGGCGGCCGCTACGAATTTTTGAAAATTTCGACTTTAACGCCCATTTACTCAAAAACCAGTTATCTGATTGGAATCAACTACATCTTATTTGGTAGCCCTTTAAGGGTACTATACCATGAAATATCATTAATTTTGAAAATCGAAAAACGATCTCAATGGCACCACTCCAAAATTTTTGAAATTTTCAAAAAAAAAATTCTCAAAAACTGCCCACACGTTTTTGTTTAAACTTTTTAAGCTGTTAGAGCTGAGAATCTTCTACAATTTATTTTTTTGCGCATTGCTATAATTTCACTGTGACGCCCTCTGTGATTTTTTGAAAATTGAAAATTGGTACCCTTTTATTTATTTAACGGGGGGCAATAAAATATTTCTGTTAAAGCAAAATAGCTCATCATTGATAGCAAAATCCGAATATCATAATATTTTTTCGATAATTTAATATTTAGGGGGGCTACTGTTCCCCCTCCCCCCCAAAATTTTCGCAACAAAATTAAAAAATTGATTTCTTCTTTTGTTTGCTCTAGGAGAATCTTTTTACAAAAAATCAAAAAATCGAATTTTTTGCCCCTAAATAATCTTTTTGTCCTTAGAAGAATTTCACATACTTTCTACAGCAGTTGGAAGTGACTAGAGTTCTAAAGGTTCTATGCATTTCTATTGCGCACGCATTCAATAGCCACTTATTTAACAATAACGGGTAGGTCAGGAATAGCATGGTTGGATATGCGGGTGTGTTCGAGTGTACTGCCGTTTTACTGCATAAGTAGTTGTGGGCATAGGCGTGCACAGACTTTTTCTTTAGGGAGGGCCACATTGGCTCTTGAAGAAAATAAATAACCATACTATTTTTTTAAACTGAAACTTTATTTGACATGAAAAACAGTAAGACAGTATTTTTGTAAAAACATAAATTAACATTAACATCTTATTCTTACAATCTCATTCTTCGTGTTCCTGACGTAAGGGTTTTAAACTGATCTATAACTAAATCATAATCAACATTTTTTGTTTTATCTTGCTCAATAAATTAAAAAAGCAATGAATTTAATCGCTCCTGTGACTTGCTGTTTCTTAATTTTGATTTTACTTGAACCATCTTAGAAAATGGGCGCTCACAGGAGCAACTTGTGACAGGGATAACAGAAAAATGCTTTAAAGTTGTAAAGAAATTATTGTATACTCTAAACCGGTCAGAATCAATCAGCCAAGTAATCCACTCATTTATATTAAGTTACTTCCTCTAGGGACGGATTCATCATGCTTAATAAGGTTGCATTCAGCGATTGGTTCATCTTTTTTAATTCCAAACCGTTTTTCAAGTAAAGTAACAGTAAGATCAAAGTCGCAATTTAAATTTAGTAGTTCACCTACACATTCTATTATCTGAGTCGTTTCTTGACTAAAACGTTCATCAATTCCGAAAACAAGAGAATCCAGGAATGGGTACAAGGAATTTATTTTAACATCATCTTTTTTGATTACAATTTCATGCTGATTTTTACAGTTTTCATCTATTTTACGGGAAACCTTTCTCCGTTTTATTTCCGGAATTGTAATATTCTGTTTGGCGCATATGTTCTCGACTTCCTTGTAGATTTTGTCAAAAAAACTCGTATCAGTTCTCAATGATTGCAAACTTGATTTTAAATTTCTGACACAGTTTAAAGCAAGTAATAAGTTTAAATTTTTCATCTGTAATGCTTTGCTTACTTTAAGGATCATTGTTAAAATAGGAGTGACCATATGTAAACAGACTATGAAATCGAACGGTTTTAGCTGTCAAGCATGAACCTGTCGCGACATGCGTTGTGCGCAAGCGTTCGTAGTAGAGCGCAGACGGGCAGATGGCTTTGCACTTTAGAGGAGGCCCTCTTTAGAGGGGGCCATGGCCCACCCGGCCCCCCCCCGTGTGCACGCCTATGGTTGTGGGGTCGAGCCTCGGTTGGGGCCAAAAATTTTTTTTTATTTTATAGTTTTTTTTAAAACACTGCTTTTGCGTTTCTAGACAGGTGTATATCAAAAGTGTTGGAAAATATTAAACAATGTTAATTTATAAGTATAGGAAAGTCCAGGCGAAGTGTTTCGCTCATTTTTACGAATGCGTTCGTGTACGGTACGTCATTTCGCTGATATCTCTCGAACCCGTACTTCGATTTTGATGAAAATTGGAATGCAGAGCTATATCAAATATTCATCGACAAAATAAGCTTTAAAAAAAAATCCGAAACCGGAAGCGGAAGTTAGACATGTTTTTTTGGTAGCATTTTTTTCAGAAACGGAATTTTGGAAATTGGAATAGTGGAAATTATAGAAAGCCTTAGAACAAATCAAACGTTTTTTTATCGAACTCTCTAGCTTCAACATGGCGGCCGCTACGAATTTTTGAAAATTTCGACTTTAACGCCCATTTACTCAAAAACCAGTTGTTTGATTGGCATCAACTACATTTTGTTTGGTAGCCCCTTAAGGTTACCAAACCATGAAATATCATTAATTTTGAAAATCGAAAAACGATCTCAATGGCACCACTCCAAAATTTTTGAAATTTTCAAAAAAAAAGATCTCAAAAACTGCCCACACGTTTTTGTTTAAACTTTTTAAGCTGATAGAGCTGAGAATCTTCTACAATTTATTTTTTTGCGCATTGCTATAATTTCACTGTGACGCCCTCTGTGAATTTTTGAAAATTGAAAATTGGTACCCTTTTATTTATTTAACGGGGGGCAATAAAATATTTTTGTTAAAGCAATATAGCTCATCATTGATAGCAAAATCCGAATATCATAATATTTTTTTGCTACTTTAATATTTAGGGGGGCTACTGTTCCCCCTCCCCCCCAAAATTTTTGCTACAAAATTAAAAAATTGATTTCTTCTTTTGTTTGCTCTAGGAGAATCTTATTACAAAAAATCGAATTTTTTGCCCCTTAATAATTTTTTTGTCCTTGGAAGAATTTCACATACTTTCTACAGCAGTTGTATTCTTGTACTAGTCGTTTAATGTTCAGTGTAGGCTAACTTTTTTATTTTAATAGATAGACTCGCAAACCCAAAAGCAAAGTTGTAGGACAAATTCTTCTCGATTGTATTTAAGAAAAAAACTTGAGTTTCCAATTTTAATATGGCGGCCACGGTAACAAATAACTTTTTTTTTAATGGAAACGTGGCATTTTGGCTTTAAAATCAGAAAGGTTTTGAAATTCTAAATACAAATTAATCAGAGTAATTTCGTGCTAAAAATACTACTTCTCGAGTTATTAATATATTTTCAAATATCAATTTCCGCCCTTCCGTTGATCAGTTTGAATATTTTACCCAACCTTATGCTTACAGAGGGCAGCGGTCGGTCTTTCTTCAACCGCTTCAAGATGTTACAACTTATAAGAACGATTAACTTTAACTAGTCGTTCTAGACAGGTGCATATCGAAAGTGTTGGAAAATATAAAACAATGTTATTTTATAAGTATAGGAAAGTCCAGGCGAAGTGTTTCGCTCATTTTTACTTTCCTATACTTTCAGTATAGGGAAGTATTGATTTCATGAAAAATTTCAAAGTTGAGATTTTAACGGAAATAGTCGAGGGGGGGTCCATGGACCCCAAAAAAGTAATTTTTAAAAAATGTCTGTCTGTGGGTGGGTGGGTGGGTGGGTGGGTGGGTGGGTGGGTGGGTGTGTTACGCTCCATATCTCCGGAACGGCTGGACCGATTTTGATGTGCTTTGGAATGAGGGGGTATATCAAAAATTCACCGACAAAATAAGCTTTTAAAAAAAAACCGAAACCGGAAGCGGAAGTTAGACATGTTTTTTTGGTAGCATTTTTTTCAGAAACTGAATTTTGGAAATTTTAATAGTGGAGATTAAAGAAGGCCTTAGGACAAATCAAACGATTTTTTACCGAACTCTCTAGCTTCAACATGGCGGCCGCTACGAATTTTTGAAAATTTCGACTTTAACGCCCATTTATTCAAAAACCAGTTATCTGATTGGAATCAACTACATCTTGTTTGGTAGCCCTTCAAGGGTACTATACCATGAAATATCATTAATTTTGAAAATATAAAAACGATCGCAATGACATCACTCCAAAATTTTGGAATTTTTCAAAAAAAAATTTCTCAAAAACTGCCCACACGTTTTTGTTTAAACTTTTTAAGCTGATAGAGCTGAGAATCTTCTACAATTTATTTTTTTGCGCATTGCTATAATTTCACTGTGACGCCCTCTGTGATTTTTTGAAAATTGAAAATTGGTACCCTTTTATTTATTTAACGGGGGGCAATAAAATATTTCTGTTAAAGCAAAATAGCTCATCATTGATAGCAAAATCCGAATATCATAATATTTTTTCGATAATTTAATATTTAGGGGGGCTACTGTTCCCCCTCCCCCCCAAAATTTTCGCTACAAAATTAAAAAATTGATTTCTTCTTTTGTTTGCTCTAGGAGAATCTTTTTACAAAAAATCAAAAAATCGAATTTTTTGCCCCTTGATAATCTTTTTGTCCTTAGAAGAATTTCACATACTTTCTACAGCAGTTGGAAGTGACTAGAGTTTTGAACGTTCTATGCATTTCTATTGCGCACGCATTCAATAGCCACTTATTTAACAATAACGGGTAGGACCGGAATAGCATGGTTGAATATGCGGGTGTCTTCGAGTGTACTACCGTTTTACTGCATAAGTAGTTGTGGGGCGAGCCTCGGTTGGGGCCAAAAATTTTTTTTTATTTTATAGTTTTTTTTAAAACACTGCTTTTGCGTTTCTAGACAGGTGTATATCAAAAGTGTTGGAAAATATTAAACAATGTTAATTTATAAGTATAGGAAAGTCCAGGCGAAGTGTTTCGCTCATTTTTACGAATGCGTTCGTGAACGGTACGTCAATTCGCTGATATCTCTCGAACTCGTACTTCGATTTTGATGAAAATTGGAATGCAGAGCTATATCAAAAATTCATCGACAAAATAAGCTTTTAAAAGGAATCCGAAACCGGAAGCGGAAGTTAGACATGTTTTTTTGGTAGCATTTTTTTCAGAAACGGAATTTTGGAAATTGGAATAGTGGAAATTATAGAAAGCCTTAGAACAAATCAAACGTTTTTTTATCGAACTCTCTAGCTTCAACATGGCGACCGCTACGAATTTTTGAAAATTTCGACTTTAACGCCCATTTACTCAAAAACCAGTTATCTGATTGGAATCAACTACATCTTGTTTGGTAGCCCTTCAAGGGTACTATACCATGAAATATCATTAATTTTGAAAATATAAAAACGATCGCAATGACATCACTCCAAAATTTTGGAATTTTTCAAAAAAAAATTTCTCAAAAACTGCCCACACGTTTTTGTTTAAACTTTTTATGCTGATAGAGCTGAGAATCTTCTACAATTTATTTTTTTGCGCATTGCTATAATTTCACTGTGACGCCCTCTGTGATTTTTTGAAAATTGAAAATTGGTACCCTTTTATTTATTTAACGGGGGGCAATAAAATATTTTTGTTAAAGCAATATAGCTCAACATTAATAGCAAAATCCGAATATCATAATATTTTTTTGCTACTTTAATATTTAGGGGGGCTACTGTTCCCCCTCCCCCCGAAAATTTTCGCTACAAAATTAAAAAATTGATTTCTTCTTTTGTTTGCCCTAGGAGAATCTTTTTACAAAAAATCAAAAAATCGAATTTTTTGCCCCTTAATAATCTTTTTGTCCTTAGAAGAATTTCACATACTTTCTACAGCAGTTGTATTCTTGTACGGAAGTGACTAGATTTGTGAACGTTCTATGCATGTTTATTGCGCACGCATTCAATAGGCACTTATTTAACGATAACGAGCAGATTCGGAATAGCATGGATGGATATGCGGGTGTGTTCGAGTGCACTGCCGTTTTACTGCATAAGTAGTTGTAGGGTCGAGCCTCGGTTGGGGCCAAAAATTTTTTTTATTTTATAGTTTTTTTTGCGTTTCTAGACAGGTGTATATCAAAAGTGTTGAAAAATATTAAACAATGTTAATTTATAAGTATAGGAAAGTCCAGGCGAAGTGTTTCGCTCATTTTTACGAATGCGTTCGTGTACGGTACGTCATTTCGCTGATATCTCTCGAACCCGTACTTCGATTTTGATGAAAATTGGATTGCAGAGCTATATCAAAAATTCATCGACAAAATAAGCTTTTAAAAAGAATCCGAAACCGGAAGCGGAAGTTAGACATGTTTTTTTGGTAGAATTTTTTTCAGAAACGGAATTTTGGAAATTGGAATAGTGGAAATTATAGAAGGCCTTAGAACAAATCAAACGTTTTTTTACCGAACTCTCTAGCTTCAACATGGCGGCCGCTACGAATTTTTGAAAATTTCGACTTTAACGCCCATTTACTTAAAAACCAGTTGTTTGATTGGGATCAACTACATCTTGTTTGGTAGCCCCTTAAGGGTACTATACCATGAAATATAATTAATTTTGAAAATCGAAAAACGATCTCAATGGCAGCACTCCAAAATTTTGAAATTTTTCAAAAAAAGATTTCTCCAAAACTGCCCACACGTTTTTGTTTAAACTTATTAAGCTGATAAAGACAGGCATTTGCTACAATTTTATTTTTTTGCTCATTGCTATAATTTCACTGTGACGCCCTCTGTGAATTTTTGAAAATTGAAAATTGATACCCTTTTATTTATTTAACGGGGGGCAATAAAATATTTCTGTTAAAGCAATATAGCTCATCATTGATAGCAAAATCCGAATATCATAATATTTTTTCGTTAATTACATATTTAGGGGGGCTACTGTTCCCCCTCCCCCCAAATTTTTTCGATAATAAATTAAAATTTTGGTTTTTTGTTTTGGTTGCTCTAGGAGAATCTTTTTACAAAAAATCAAAAAATCGAATTTTTAGCCCCTTAATAATCTTTTTGTCCTTAGAAGAATTTCACATACTTTTTACAGCAGTTGTATTCTTGTATTAGTCGTTTAATGTTCAGTGTAGGCTAACTTTTTTATTTTAATAGATAGACTCGCAAACTCCAGAGCAAAATTGTAGGGCAAATTCTTCTCGATTGTATTTAAGAAAAAAACTTGAGTTTACAATTTTAATATGGCGGCCACGGTAAAAAATAACTTTTTTTTAAATGGAAACGTGACATTTTGGCTTTAAAATCAGAAAGGTTTCTAAATTCTAAACACAAATTAATAAGGGTAATTTCTTCCAAAAAATTATACTTCTCGAGTTATTAATACATTTTCAAACATCAACACGCTTCCTTACTCGTGCCTCCGGTTCATTTCAGTTCGGTTGTTTTACATGTACTCAGTTGCAGGCGGAGCCAGCGTGGTAATGGAAGGTTTAAGTTACGCTCTTCAGGCTTGAAGTTTTTATAAACGCTGTTTACTTTTACTAGCCGGGTCTAGACAGCTGTACATCAAAAGTGTTGGAAAATATAAAACAATGTTAATTTATAAGTATAGGAAAGTCCAGGCGAAGTGTTTCGCTCATTTTTACTTTCCTATACTTTCAGTATAGGGAAGTATTGATTTCATGCAAATTTTCAAAATCGAGATTTTGACGGAAATACATGTTTTGGGCTTCCAGGATCCTAAAAAAGTGGTTTTTAAAAAATGTCTGTCTGTGGGTGTGTGTGTGTGTGGGTGGGTGTGTGGGTGTGTGTGTGGGTGTGTGGGTAACGCTCATATCTCCGGAACGGCTGGACCGATTTCGATGTGCTTTGGAATGAGGAGGTATATCAAAAATTCATCGACAAAATAAGCTTTTAAAAAGAATCCGAAACCGGAAGCGGAAGTTAGACATGTTTTTTTGGTAGCATTTTTTTCAGAAACGGAATTTTGGAAATTGGAATAGTGAAAATTATAGAAGGCCTTAGAACAAATCAAACGTTTTTTTACCGAACTCTCTAGCTTCAACATGACGGCCGCTACGAATTTTTGAAAATTTCGACTTTAACGCCCATTTACTCAAAAACCAGTTATCTGATTGGAATCAACTACATCTTATTTGGTAGCCCTTTAAGGGTACTATACCATGAAATATCATTAATTTTGAAAATCGAAAAACGATCTCAATGGCACCACTCCAAAATTTTTGAAATTTTCAAAAAAAAAGATCTCTAAAACTGCCCACACGTTTTTGTTTAAACTTTTTAAGCTGATAGAGCTAAGAATCTTCTACAATTTATTTTTTTGCGCATTGCTATAATTTCACTGTGGCGCCCTCTGTGATTTTTTGAAAATTGAAAATTGGTACCCTTTTATTTATTTAACGGGGGGCAATAAAATATTTCTGTTAAAGCAAAATAGCTCATCATTGATAGCAAAATCCGAATATCATAATATTTTTTTGATAATTTAATATTTAGGGGGGCTACTGTTCCCCCCCCCCCCCCCCCCCCCCCAAAATTTTCGCTACAAAATTACAAAATTGATTTCTTCTTTTGTTTGCTCTAGGAGAATCTTTTTACAAAAAATCAAAAAATCGAATTTTTTGCCCCTTAATAATCTTTTTGTCCTTAGAAGAATTTCACATACTTTCTAGAGTTCTGAACGTTCTATGCATTTCTATTGCGCACGCATTCAATAGCCACTTATTTAACAATAACGGGTAGCTCCGGAATAGCATGGTTGGATATGCGGGTGTGTTCGAGTGTACTGCCGTTTTACTGCATAAGTAGTTGTGGGGTCGCGCCTCGGTTGGGGCCAAAAATTTTTTTTGTTTTATAGTTTTTTTAAAACACTGCTTTTGCGTTTCTAGACAGGTGTATATCAAAAGTGTTGGAAAATATTAAACAATGTTAATTTATAAGTATAGGAAAGTCCAGGCGAAGTGTTTCGCTCATTTTTACTTTCCTATACTTTCAGTATAGGGAAGTATTGATTTCATGCAAAATTTCAAAGTTGAGATTTTAACGGAAATAGTCATGGGGGGGTCCATGGACCCCAAAAAAGTAATTTTTAAAAAATGTCTGTCTGTGGGTGGGTGGGTGGGTGGGTGAGTGGGTGGGTGGGTCCGTTACGCTTCATATCTCCAGAACGGCTGGACCGATTTTGATGTGCTTTGGAATGAGGGGGTATATCAAAAATTCACCGACAAAATAAGCTTTTAAAAAAAATCCGAAACCGGAAGCGGAAGTTAGACATGTTTTTTAGGTAGCATTTTTTTCAGAAACGGAATTTTGGAAATTTTACTAGTGGAGATTAAAGAAGGCCTTAGGACAAATCAAACGATTTTTTACCGAACTCTCTAGCTTCAACATGGCGGCCGCTACGAATTTTTGAAAATTTCGACTTTAACGCCCATTTACTCAAAAACCAGTTATCTGATTGGAATCAACTACATCTTGTTTGGTAGCCCTTCAAGGGTACTATACCATGAAATATCATTAATTTTGAAAATATAAAAACGATCGCAATGACATCACTCCAAAATTTTGGAATTTTTCAAAAAAAAATTTCTCAAAAACTGCCCACACGTTTTTGTTTAAACTTTTTAAGCTGATAGAGCTGAGAATCTTCTACAATTTATTTTTTTGCGCATTGCTATAATTTCACTGTGACGCCCTCTATGAATTTTTGAAAATTGAAAATTGGTACCCTTTTATTTATTTAACGGGGGTCAATAAAATATTTCTGTTAAGGTGAAAGACCTCACCATTAATAGCAAAATCCGAATATCATAATATTTTTTCGATAATTTCATATTTAGGGGGGCTACTATTCCCCCTCCCCCCAAATTTTTTCGATAAAAAATTAAAAATTTGGTTTCTTGTTTTGTTTGCTCTAGGAGAATCTTTTTACAAAAAATCAAAAAATCGAATTTTTTGCCCCTTAATAATCTTTTTGTCCTTAGAAGAATTTCACATACTTTCTACAGCAGTTGTATTCTTGTACTAGTCGTTTAATGTTCAGTGTAGGCTAACTTTTTTATTTTAATAGATAGACTCGCAAACCCAAGAGCAAAGTTGTAGACAGGTGTATATCGAAAGTGTTGGGAAATATAAAACAATGTCAATTTATAAGTATAGGAAAGTCCAGGCGAAGTGTTTCGCTCATTTTTACGAATGCGTTCGTGAACGGTACGTCATTTCGCTGATATCTCTCGAACCCTTACTTCGATTTTGATGAAAATTGGAATGCAGAGCTATATCAAAAATTCATCGACAAAATAAGCTTTTAAAAAGAATCCGAAACCGGAAGCGGAAGTTAGACATGTTTTTTTGGTAGCATTTTTTTCAGAAACTGAATTTTGGAAATTTTAATAGTGGAGATTAAAGAAGGCCTTAAGACAAACCAAACGATTTTTTACCGAACTCTCTAGCTTCAAAATGGCGGCCGCTACGAATTTTTGAACATTTCGACTTTAACGCCCATTTACTCAAAAACCAGTTATCTGATTGGAATCAACTACATCTTGTTTGGTAGCCCTTCAAGGGAACTATACCATGAAATATAATTAATTTTGAAAATATAAAAACGATCGTAATGACATAACTCCAAAATTTTGGAATTTTTCAAAAAAAATTTTCTCAAAAACTGCCCACACGTTTTTGTTTAAACTTTTTAATCTGATAAAGATAGGCATTTGCTACAATTTTGTTTTTTGCTCATTGCTATAATTTCACTGTGACACCCTCTGTGAATTTTTGAAAATTGAAAATTGGTACCCTTTTATTTATTTAACGGGAGGTAATAAAATATTTCTGTTATAGCAATATAGCTCATCATTGATAGCAAAATCCGAATATCATAATATTTTTTTGATAATTTCATATTTAGGGGAGCTACTGTTCCCCCTCCCCCCAAATTTTTCGATAAAAAATTAAAAATTTGGTTTCTTGTTTTGTTTGCTTTAGGAGAATCTTTTTACAGAAAATCAAAAAATCGAATTTTTTGCCCCTTAATAATCTTTTTGTACTTAGAAGAATTTCACATACTTTCTACAGCAGTTGTATTCTTGTACTAGTCGTTTAATGTGCAGTGTAGGCTAACTTTTTTATTTTAATAGATAGACTCGCAAACCCAAGAACAAAGTTGTAGGGCAAATTCTTCTCGATTGTATTTAAGAAAACAACTTGAGTTTCCAATTTTAATATGGCGGCCACGGTAAAAAATAACTTTTTTTTAAATGGAAACGTGGCATTTTGGCTTTAAAATCAGAAAGGTTTTGAAATTCTAAATACAAATTAATAAGAGTAATTTCTTGCTAAAAATAATACTTCTCGAGTTATTAATATATTTTCAAATATCAATTTCCGCGCTTCCGTTGATTCACTCCGAATATTTTACCCAACCTTATGGTTGCAGCGCGCGCAGCGGTCGGTCTTTCTTCAACCGCTTCAAGATGTTACAACTTATAAAAACTATTTACTTTAACTAGTCGTGTCTAGACAGGTGCATATCGAAAGTGTTGGAAAATATAAAACAATGTTATTTTATAAGTATAGGAAAGTCCAGGCGAAGTGTTTCGCTCATTTTTACGAATGCGTTCGTGAACGGTACGTCAATTCGCTGATATCTCTCGAACCCGTACTTCGATTTTGATGAAAATTGGAATGCAGAGCTATATCAAAAATTCATCGACAAAATAAGCTTTTAAAAAGAATCCGAAACCGGAAGCGGAAGTTAGACATGTTTTTTTGGTAGCATTTTATTCAAAAACTGAATTTTGGAAATTGGAATAGTGGAGATTATAGAAGACCTTAGGACAAATCAAACGCTTTTTTACCGAACTCTCTATCGTCAAAATGGCGGCCGCTACGAATTTTTGAACATTTCGACTTTAACGCCCATTTACTCAAAAACCAGTTATCTGATTGGAATCAACTACATCTTGTTTGGTAGCCGTTTGAGGGTACTATACCATGAAATATAATTAATTTTGAAAATCTAAAAGCGATCGCAATGGCACCACTCCAAAATTTTGGAAATTTTCAAAAAAATATTTCTCAAAAACTGGCCACACGTTTTTGTTTAAACTTTTTAAGCTGATAGAGATAGGCATCTGCTACAATTTTGTATTTTGCTCATTGCTGTAATTTTACTGTGACCCCCTCTATGAATTTTTGAAAATTGGAAATTGGTACCCTTTTATTTATTTAACGGGGGGCAATAAAATATTTCTGTTAAAACAATATAGCTCATCATTGATAGCAAAATCTGAATATCGTGTTATTTTTTTGATAATTTAATATTTAGGGGGGCTACTGTTCCCCCTCCCCCCAAATTTTTTTGATAAAAAATTAATAATTTGGTTTTTTGTTTTGTTTGCTCTAGGAGAATCTTTTTTCAAAAATCAAAAAATCGAATTTTTTTGCCCCTTAATAATCTTTTTGTCCTTAGAAGAATTTCACATACTTTCTACAGCAGTTGTATTCTTGTACTAGTCGTTTAATGTTCAGTGTAGGCTAACTTTTTTATTTTAATAGATAGACTCGCAAACCCAAGAGCAAAGTTGTAGGGCAAATTCTTCTCGATTGTATTTAAGTAAAAAACTTGAGTTTCCAATTTCAATATGGCGGCGACGGTAAAAAATAACTTTTTTTTTAAATGGAAACGTGGCATTTTGGCTTTAAAATCAGAAAGGTTTTGAAATTCTAAATACAAATTAATAAGAGTAATTTCTTGCTAAAAATAATACTTCTCGAGTTATTAATACATTTTCAAACATCAACACGCTTCCTTACTCGTGCCTCCGGTTCATTTCAGTTCGGTTGTTTTACATGTACTCAGTTGCAGGCGGAGCCAGCGTGGTAATGGTACTTTTAAGTTACGCTCTTCACGCTTGAAGTTTTTATAAACGCTGTTTACTTTTACTAGCCGGGTCTAGACAGGTGTACATTAAAAGTGTTGGAAAATATAAAACAATGTTAATTTATAAGTATAGGAAAGTCCAGGCGAAGTGTTTCGCTCATTTTTACTTTCCTATACTTTCAGTATAGGGAAGTATTGATTTCATGAAAAATTTCAAAGTTGAGATTTTAACGGAAATAGTCGAGGGGGGGTCCATGGACCCCAAAAAAGTAATTTTTAAAAAATGTCTGTCTGTGGGTGGGTGGGTGGGTGGGTGGGTGGGTGGGTGGGTGGGTGTGTTACGCTCCATATCTCCGGAACGGCTGGACCGATTTTGATGTGCTTTGGAATGAGGGGGTATATCAAAAATTCACCGACAAAATAAGCTTTTAAAAAAAAACCGAAACCGGAAGCGGAAGTTAGACATGTTTTTTTGGTAGCATTTTTTTCAGAAACTGAATTTTGGAAATTTTAATAGTGGAGATTAAAGAAGGCCTTAGGACAAATCAAACGATTTTTTACCGAACTCTCTAGCTTCAACATGGCGGCCGCTACGAATTTTTGAAAATTTTCACTTTAACGCCCATTTACTCAAAAACCAGTTATCTGATTGGAATCAACTACATCTTGTTTGGTAGCCCTTCAAGGGTACTATACCATGAAATATCATTAATTTTGGAAATCGAAAAACGATTTCAATGGCACCACTCCAAAATTTTTGAAATTTTCAAAAAAAAAAATCTCAAAAACTGCCCACACGTTTTTGTTTAAACTTTTTAAGCTGATAGAGCTAAGAATCTTCTACAATTTATTTTTTTGCGCATTGCTATAATTTCACTGTGACGCCCTCTGTGAATTTTTGAAAATTGAAAATTGGTACCCTTTTATTTATTTAACGGGGGGCAATAAAATATTTCTGTTAAAGCAAAATAGCTCATCATTGATAGCAAAATCCGAATATCATAATATTTTTTCGATAATTTCATATTTAGGGGGGCTACTGTTCCCCCTCCCCCCCAAAATTTTCGCTACAAAGTTAAAAAATTGATTTCTTCTTTTGTTTGCTCTAGGAGAATCTTTTTACAAAAAATCAAAAAATCGAATTTTTTGCCCCTTAATAATCTTTTTGTCCTTAGAAGAATTTCACATACTTTCTACAGCAGTTGTATTCTTGTACGGAAGTGACTAGAGTTTTGAACGTTCTATGCATTTCTATTGCGTACGCATTCAATAGGCACTTATTTAACGATAACGAGCAGGTTCGGAATAGCATGGATGGATATGCGGGTGTGTTCGAGTGTACTGCCGTTTTACTGCTTAAGTAGTTGTGGGGTCGAACCTCGGTTGGGGTAAAAATTTTTTTTTTATTTTTTAGTTTTTTTTTAAACACTGCTTTTGGGTTTCTAGACAGGTGTATATCAAAAGTGTTGGAAAATATTAAACAATGTTAATTTATAAGTATAGGAAAGTCCAGGCGAAGTGTTTCGCTCATTTTTACGAATGCGTTCGTGAACGGTACGTCATTTCGCTGATATCTCTCGAACCCGTACTTCGATTTTGATGAAAATTGGAATGCAGAGCTATATCAAAAATTTATCGACAAAATAAGCTTTTAAAAAGAATCCGAAACCGGAAGCGGAAGTTAGACATGTTTTTTTGGTAGCATTTTTTTCAGAAACTGAATTTTGGAAATTGGAATAGTGGAAATTATAGAAGGCCTTAAAACAAATCAAACGTTTTTTTACCGAACTCTCTAACTTCAACATGGCGGCCGCTACGAATTTTTGAAAATTTCGACTTTAACTCCCATTTACTCAAAAACCAGTTGTTTGATTGGGATCAACTACATCTTGTTTGGTAGCCCCTTAAGGGTACTATACCACGAAATATAATTAATTTTGAAATTCGAAAAACGATCTCAATGGCAGCACTCCAAAATTTTGGAATTTTTCAAAAAAATTTTTCTCAAAAACTGCCCACACGTTTTTGTTTAAACTTTTTAAGCTGATAAAGATAGGCATTTGCTACAATTTTATTTTTTGCTCACTCCTATAATTTCACTGTGACGCCCTCTGTGAATTTTTGAAAATTGAAAATTGGTACCCTTTTATTTATTTAACGGGGAGTAATAAAATATTTCTGTTATAGCAATATAGCTCATCATTGATAGCAAAATCCGAATATGAATATATTTTTTCGATAATTTCATATTTAGGGGAGCTACTGTTCCCCCTCCCCCCAAATTTTTTTGATAAAAAATTAAAAATTTGGTTTTTTGTTTTGTTTGCTCTAGGAGAATCTTTTTACAGAAAATCAAAAAATCGAAGTTTTTGCCCCTTAATAATCTTTTTGTACTTGGAAGAATTTCACATACTTTCTACAGTAGTTGTATTCTTGTACTACTCGTTTAATCTTCAGTGTAGGCTAACTTTCTTATTTTAATAGATAGACTCGCAAACCCAAGAGCAAAGTTGTAGGGCAAATTCTTCTCGATTGTATTTAAGAAAAAAACTTGAGTTTCCAATTTTAATATGCCGGCCACGGTAAAAAATAACTTTTTTGAAATAGAAACGTGGCATTTTGGCTTTAAAATCAGAAAGGTTTTGAAATTCTAAATGCAAATTAATAAGAGTAATTTCTTGCTAAAAATAATACTTTTCGATTTATTAATATACTTTCAAATATCAATTTCCGCGCTTCCGTTGATTTTAGTCCGAATAGTTTACCCAACCTAATGCTTGCAGGTCGGTCTTTCTTCAACCGCTTCAAGATGTTACAATTTATAAGAACTATTTACTTTAACTAGTCGTGTCTAGACAGGTGCATATTGAAAGTGTTGGAAATATAAAACAATGTTAATTTATAAGTATAGGAAAGTCCAGGCGAAGTGTTTCGCTCATTTTTACGAATGCGTTCGTGAACGGTACGTCAATTCGCTGATATCTCTCGAACTCGTACTTCGATTTTGATGAAAATTGGAATGCAGCGCTATATCAAAAATTCATCCACAAAATAAGCTTTTAAAAAGAATCCGAAACCGGAAGCGGAAGTTAGACATGTTTTTTTGGTAGAATTTTTTTCAGAAACGGAATTTTGGAAATTGGAATAGTGAAAATTATAGAAGGCCTTAGAACAAATCAAACGTTTTTTTACCGAACTCTCTAGCTTCAACATGGCGACCGCTACGAATTTTTGAAAATTTCGACTTTAACGCTCATTTACTCAAAAACCAGCTGTTTGACTGGGATGAACTACATCTTGTTTGGTAGCCCTTTAGGGGTACTATACCATGAAATATCATTAGTTTTGAAAATATAAAAACGATCGCAATGACATCACTCCAAAATTTTGGAATTTTTCAAAAAAATATTTCTCAAAAACTGCCCACACGTTTTTGTTTAAACTTTGTAAGCTGATAGAGCTGAGAATCTTCTACAATTTGTTATTTTGCGCATTGCTATAATTTCACTGTGACGCCCTCTATGAATTTTTGAAAATTTAAAATTGGTACCCTTTTATTTATTTAACGGGGGGCAATAAAATATTTCTGTTAAAGCAATATAGCTCATCATTGATAGCAAAATCCGAATATCATAATATTTTTTTGATACTTTAATATTTAGGGGGGCTACTGTTCCCCCTCCCCCCCAAAATTATCGCTACAAAATTAAAAAATTGATTTCTTCTTTTGTTTGCTCTAGGAGAATCTTTTTACAAAAAATCAAAAAATCGAATTTTTTGCCCCTTAATAATCTTTTTGTCCTTGAAGAATTTCACATACTTTCTACAGCAGTTGTATTCTTGTACGGAAGTGACGAGAGTTTTGAACGTTCTATGAATTTCTATTGCGCACGCATTCAATAGGCACTTATTTAACGATAACGAGCAGATTCGGAATAGCATGGATGGATATGCGGGTGTATTCGAGTGCACTGCCGTTTTACTGCATAAGTAGTTGTGGGTCGAGCCTCGGTTGGGGCCAAAATTTTTTTTTTATTTTATAGAGTTGTTTTTAAAACACTGCTTTTGCGTTTCTAGACAGGTGTATATCCAAAGTGTTGGAAAATATTAAACAATGTTAATTTATAAGTATAGGAAAGTCCAGGCGAAGTGTTTCGCTCATTTTTATTTTGGTCAGGGAAATCAGGGAATTGTACCAATTTCAACGTAAAGTCAGGGAATTTCACGAAATAGTCGGAAAATTCTGTAAAATGCAATTATTTTAATATTTTTATTTTTGCCTGCAAAACGAACATTTTGTTACTTACCGAGGTATATGTTTATAAAATTTATATTTATTTCATTTCGTTTTTCCTTAAAATTTAGATGTTGTATGTTATGCTTAATCTAAGTTGCAGGCTTCCGCGGCCGTTGTTAATAACAGCTAGGCTTCCGGGTTGGAGCCGCGTCATCGGTGCATGAACTGCCGACGTTTCGTCCTCGGTTCCACGGGACATCTTCAGGGCTGTGGTCACTTTGGGATCTGGAACACAACTGTTGTGTTCCAGATCCCAAAGTGACCACAGCCCTGAAGATGTCCCGTGGAACCGAGGACGAAACGTCGGCAGTTCATGCACCGATGACGCGGCTCCAACCCGGAAGCCTAGCTGTTATGTTATGCTTGTTGAAAAATTTCCATTTTCAATAAAGTAATTTAAGTTTACTTTGCTAATTTTTGTTGGGTTACAAATTAAAAAAAAAACAGTTGAAATTGGCTTTTGTACCATAAAAATCAGTCAAGCAAAACTAGGGAAGTCAGGGAATTTGAAAAGCAGTTTTAAGTGGCCACCCTGATAAACTAGATCGTCTAAGTTAAACAGGCACTAAGTCATTAGAATTAACGCAAGTTAAAAAATTCGACGGTCGTAGACGCTTTGTGTTTAAAAGAACTTCTTTAAAGATCTTTTAAAATGTTTTGTGCTTTGACCGTCAGTTTCTATGAAGTCAATAATTTTGTTAGAAATCTTCGGTCTTAAACAGTGCGTGGAGTTTCTTTGCTATTTCAAGATTACAAATGGGTATTCTGTAGTAGTTTTTACATCTTATATTTGTATTGTGAAAGTGCAAGTTTGTTTGAAACTTTTCCCTGTTACCATAGATGAACATTGCAGTATTTAAAATAAAAATATTTGTTATTGTTAGGATTCCTAAATCGACAAATAAATTTCTGCATGAAGAAGTACAGGGTATGCCAATTATTTTTCGCAGAATTCTTTTTTGTGCTATACATACACACTTTTTTACCATTGTGGTTTCTCCAGAACAAATGCCGTAAGATAATCTGGAGCCGACGTTCCTCTGCACCTTGTGAGATATTTAAGCAGTTAAAATGAGAAGGCATTTGTTTCAGTACTTACTTTGTTTATGTACTACCGCGTTATTTTTTTGTAACGCCTATATGACAAGTATTTTGTTCGGACATTGAGAGCAAGCAGCACGCCGCATGCCCCAAGAATTTGATCATATGTAGTAACGTAACTCTTAGACTGCATCGTATACCTATTATACTTAGATGATATAAAATGTTTCGGAAACAAAAAAAATAATTATTTTTAGAATATGGGAAAGTCCAGGCGAAGTACTTTGCCAATTTTTTTCTGTACGCCATGTCATGTCAATACAACCTCTACACTTTTGATGCCTTCGATAAGATTATGTTGTTTCTAGGGCTGGGTGATATTGAAAATTTAATATCGATAGTATCAATAGTATGATAATAATTTCGATATATTATCTATAATATCGATATTATAAATGTCAATATTACCACGATTTATTTCTTTCCTAATTATTTTTTTAATTGTATATACACCGTGTAAGAACAGGGGAATTTTTACGCGTTGACGTTGACATTGCTCCTAATCTTAACTAAAGGCATGTATTACTATTTATAGCCCTTTAATAAAAAAAAGGATTACGTTCAGTTTGAAGTAGTGTAGGCGGTCTAAGTTGCGAGTCAATATGAGTTGATATGTTTCAGTTGTTGCAACAATTGCGTCAATCACAATAATCAATTTAGTGTATGTCTAGTAACTACAATATTTCTTGTATTAAATTTTTTTCTGTCACTATTATACTTCGATTTTCTATGTAGGTATTATTATCGAAATTATCGGCGTTGTCAATATTATCGATATTATCGACATTATTGATATTATCAATATATCGATAATTATTTTAAAATTATCGCTATTCGATATTATCGATAAAATCGATATTATTGATACATCGATAAATATTCCCAGCCTTAGTTGTTTCATGCTGTATGAAGATGTATAAATGAAATAGTAAAATCTCAAAACTGAATATACCCTCTTAGAACGTGTTCCCGAACCTTGTGTTAAAAGTTGACAACATTAGCAAAACAGTAATAAATTCTTGGAGGTATATAAATATAAGATGATCCAGAAAATGTTTATAACGTTATAGGATGATTTCAAAAATCAAAACAAGAGAAACTGTTTGTATTAATATAAGTTCCAAAATGCTTTTGTTACTGAAAAGTACTTATAAGAGATTTTTTTTTCATAATAATGTGTAGAACTAAAATAATAAATTTCCGCTTCCACTAACTACATCATTAACGATCAATGCCAATAAATGGACAGAAACTGCTATAAGGGAAGTGGCCAAATGTTATGATTAGGTTATATAAAATATTAACATTCTGATAATCTTGAATTAACCTCTAAAAGAACGTCAATATATAATTACAATTAGCATGGACCTTTTTCCAGTTGCCTATGTTTTGTTAACGTTCCCTACATGTGATCTAGAAGTGGCACAAATTCAGAAAACTTATAGATAAAACTAAAATACAAGCTAATTTAATTGATAGTTTCCCTTGTACTTAGAAATTATTTCTATTCTAAATACACATGCTGCCAGCCACCCACTCTCTGGTCCTCGTGTTGACCGGTGTGTATGAGAACTGCGTTCAATTCCATTGACCTCTAGTTAAGTTATTTCGGTAAATTCTAACATTGCCAATTCCGCAAAATCTTAATTTTAATTCGAATACGGTAGGTTCCATTTGGTTTAGCTGTTTCATAGGTAACTGTGACATTATTTGAAACTTAATTTACGATGTTTGCTAGTTTTAATGAACATTATCATTTAGCGCTGTGTACGATAAAATAGAGATATAAAATAACGTGATGCAATATTTATTAAAGTTTCATATAGTTACAGGTCATTGATATTGATATACATATGGTTCCGTGTCGGAGACGATATGTAAGATCTGATATGTCAAGACCAGTGGCGTACGGTGGAGATGATGCGACCGCAGCAGGGCTCAGAATATTGGCGCCCCATAAAAAAAACGCTGTCGGGCAACCGCCAAAGGCTCTTCCTAGCACTTGAAAAGCGTTCGGAGGTGTTGCTTTAATAAAGGGGATAATTCTCATAAATTGTTTATTTCAAACTTAGAGATGCGATGGATGCACTTACGTATTTACAAATTTGCAATTTGTTGGGTTTGGTGGTGGTTTTCAGGGAAGTTTGGGGATGTTCCTTGTATTTTTAAAGGGGATGATTCTCGTCATGTTGATGCATTTTTAATTATTAGGGGTGGATGTGCAGTTGAGTGTGCTGTAGAGGTGCTGCTTTAAAGCAGGGGAAGAGAAAGAAATGTAAGATTTTCATATTTTTAAAATTTTTAATTTTGTAAGGGATGTGGTTGGAGGTGTTTTGTTTTATGAATATCGACCATAGAAGACGAATCTGAGCTTCTTTTTTGAGCCGGTTTGTAATAGAGCACCTCTCTCCAAACACCCTTATTTTTCGTGCGACACGTCGTCTTATGATATTTGGTATTTTCCAATCGCGGGCAACGTTTATCTGTTGTCAAAAACGGGTTTTTTCAAACGTTCAGGCAACCGACCAGGAGATAACCTAAAGGAAGAGTTTTTTTTGTCATTTTTGTCATTTAACTTGTTCATGACGAGTTTGCCTTCGAATCTCCGAATATTGAAAAAAAAACTGAAAAATAGATTGTGGCGGGACTGGGGTGGGTAAAAACTCAACCATTTTTTCGAGCGCGTCTAATTTCCCTGCAAATCCCTAAAATCCCTGCACATGCCGATTTTTTTCAGTCCGCCCATTGCACGTGGATATCTTTAGATGTCCGGCTCGGCCCACCCGACTTCATTTTGTTTTAGATCTGTTTGATATATCCTTTTGCCAGGCACGGCACGGCCCGTGCAGTTTTGTTATTATGTTACTCTTCTTCATTTTCAATTGAAAAAGATTTCTCCCACTAGGTACAGCCTTGCCTCCAATGCCACGCACCGTCGATTTTTGTTATTTCAAAAATGTGCGAATTTCGGCTTAAAAATCGGCATGAACATGTTAAATGGCAATAGGAACAACTTTCCATTGAAATAATACAGTTTCTGGATCATCGCCGAATAAAACAACAATCACCAAATTATCAAATCGATTGTTGATTTTATGGAATTAATATTGTTTGCAATTAGAAAATACTAAAAGTCAAAAACTGTTGCAAATTCACTTTCTGATTATAGTTCAAAAACATAAGAAATTTCTATATTGTTTATTGTTTATTGAATTTGATTAAATAAGCCACATAAGCAAAAGCTTGTGTGTGGCTATACTTGTGGTGACAGTAAAAAAGTAATAATACAATTTAACAGCAGTATCTGATGCAAACTTCAAATAATAAAGTAAATTTATTAATGTTTCTTGATAATGATGTAGCAGTAAAGGAAGTATATAAAATAAGTAAAATATCGTCGAAATTTAATATAAATTGAATATTTTAGGTTTGTTATTCCTAATCTAACACTTAACTTTTTTTGTGAAGAGGTGTGAATTATTTATTTTTTTTTTAGATTTGTGGCAGTTCATTGTAAACAATTATACCTGTATATTGTGCATGTCTTTGTCCGATGCTAGTTGATTTTCTTGGTAAATTCATATTTTGGTTAACCTGTGTTCTAGTTGCATACTGGTAGTTTGTATATTGAATACAATTTTTGTTTTTAAAGAAATATGTAGCTAAACATAAGGTATATAGTTGTCTGATGTTGAAAAGGTTGAAAATTTCATATAGTAAAGTTGTTGGGTATAAATAATCTTTTTTAAAAATAATATTGATTATGTAATTCTGCAAAACTTCAAGCGGTTTTAATGCAGTATCATACAGCCCTCCCCAACCAACTATCGGTACTGAAGACGAGATTGAACTAGAGAATAGTAAACCATTTTAGTAATTGTTAGTGGAAAGGTGTTAGATAGTATTTAAAATTATGTATCGTTTTTCTTAATTTGTTACAGATGTTTTCTACTTGTGCATCACATCTTATATTCTGGTCAATATATATGCTTAAATATTTAATATAATCTACGGATTCAATGCATAGGTTGCAAGTGCGGCCTATTTTTTGTTTCTAGACATTTTAAATTATGAATAAATATGTTATTAAACGTGCCAATTTTGCTTGCTTAAAATATTTTAATAAAAAAGTACGTAAATTTTGTTTTGTTACAATTTAAATTATCGTATCTGTTTCCAGTTGAGATTTAATATGAGCCATAGCCCAATCAACTTTTTCGATTGCTTGCTTCCAAGACTCTCCTGTTACTACAACAACCGTGTCATCAGCATAAGAGATAATAGTCCCGTCTATATTGAGTTTGATCAAATCATTTATGTATATCAGAAAGAGAATTGGTCCGAGAACCGTACCTTGTGGCACCCCGTATTTTACAGTAAGTGCTTCACTTCTATTTATTTTAACTTTTTGTATTATATTATTCATATAATTCGTAAGAAGTTGTAATGCTTTGTCACGTACCCCGCAGTTTTATAATTTATGCTTAAGGGTAGTGTGGCACACTGTGTCGAAGGCCTTTGCTAGATTCATGAACACGGCAATGGTTTTTAAGGTTTTGTCTAGGCTATTGTATAAGTTCTTAGTTAGTTCATATGCTGCATTTCCAGTAGAAAGTCCATCGCGAAACTCAAACGCACTGAGAAAGTATTTATATTTATTTAGATAGGAAACAAGCCGTACTTTCAAGCACTTTTCCATAATTTTTGCCAAGTTAATAATTAAAGAAATTGGTCTGTAGGTATACAGACTAGATTTAGTTTTATCTTCGGCTTTAAATATTGGTGTTACTATACTGACTCTTCAAAAACGGATGGAAATACACCAGTAGTAAAAGATAAGTTAAAGATATATTCTAAAGGCAATAATATATGTTTTGCAATGGTTTTTAAAGTTTTGTTCGATATATTGTCTGGGCCACAGGCGCATGAACTTTTAAGGTTTTTTATGTGTGAAATAATTTCAGAATGTTCTACAGGATTCAGAAATATTGAGTTAGTTTTGGGAAAGTTTAGTAATATAATTTTGTGCTATAGTATTTTTTAAGGTCTGTTTTATTTGCTTCGCCATGGATATACCCACGTCTACAAAGTATTGGTTAAAGTGATCAGCTTTTAGCTTATCATCAGTGATAACAATATTGTCATTGTCAATGGTACTTGGCCTTATTAGAAGACGGTTTATTAATATTAGTAGCCTAATTAACAATTTCCCGAATCTTTTTTATATCTTTTCCAGCTTGTGCCAACTTTTCTTTGTAATATTCTGCTTTAGTGAATTTTATGAGGTTTCCAAGCGTATTTCTATAATTTTTATATTCATTTTTAAGTTGATTATTATTGGGATTACGTAGGGCTAATTTACTGAATATATTTCTCCGTCTTATACTCTTTAATAGACCTGGGATTATCCACGGTTTTAGAATTCTGTTTTTAGCGTTAATTGTAGCGGCGATTATAAATTGCAGCGGCGGTCAGCGTTTCTATAATCCTTACATGTAAATTGCAGCGAATGGTCATGTATGGGTTCGTAGCAACCATGTAAATTGCAGCGCACGGCCAACAAAGAGCGTTAATCTTATCTGTAAATTGCAGCGGCATATTTTTAGTTAAACTTGAAACAAACAGTAGATTATTTATACTGCATTATCTATACTAAAAAAAGAAAAATATTTTTTAATATTTATTAATTGCTGACCAAATAATTACACATACATATAAGCACTATAATAAAATCAAAAACAATATTTACACAAAATGTACATATGTGCACAAACATTTCCAAATTAATGACATACTTGCTTTACAAACTGCAATCTCGTTATACTTTTTGTTTTATAATACAGATCTAATTTTATATCTAAGTAATTAAATTTATTCCGGGTTTTAGTATTTGGAAACTTAACAGTATCAATACAATTTATTTTAATATAAGTATCTATTTGAAATTGTAACAATGTTTCGATAAATGTGTAAAATGATGGGTGATTCCTATAAAAATTACCATTCAAATGAGCGTGAATGGAAAAATATGCATTGGTTGTCCGACGCATACTAGGTGAAGCAGATGCCCAAATTTCAGGAGGAAAAGGGGCACTTCCTGACACATCCACATTTACTAAATATTCGACATATTGGGTAACCCTACTGTCTGGTGGTTGTACTTCTCCCAAGTTTAAAACAAAGCAATCTCCTACTTCGGCGGGTGTAAGATACTGAAGACCAAAAGTATATTTTAAAAACTTTCCTATCTCGGAATTTTTTTCAATGTACTCTTTTGCCAAACCTAGTTCTTGAATCTTGCGTCACCATGATTGGCTTAAGTGAAAACGGCATCGAATGATTTTTATATCGGGCCATATGCTATTTACGGCTGAGTGGATAACTTGTTCAAAATCGATAGCTATTTTGCTTGGCTTAAAAACTAAGTAATTTTTTGCACATATATCTACAATAAATTTTAAACATTTTTTGTAGGAGTCGCATGTTTTATCTTTAACTAAACAAAACAGCAAAGGTAAATAGTGGCCATTCTTGTAGCCATGAATTGTAAACAGTTGCTTAAAATAACGAGTACAGTATGAAATGTTCCATCGGCGTAAATAATGTCACAGAAGTTGCATAAAAACTTTAAATTGGTTACACACGAAAATATTATAATGTTGTCACTGCTGTTGTTTAATAACACAAAGTTTTCACTACAGTTTGTGTTGCAAATGTTTGCATCCAAAGCGGAATGGGTGGCCATAATAGATTTCGGTAGCGGTGGATATTCTCGGCGTCGTGCATTGTAAATATTCCTTTTGATACAATTCACATCAGAAACGGCAAGGTGAACATCCGAAATGTTTTTTTTAAATGCCACGGCATATTTTTGCTGGCTTTACAGAAGTATTTTCTGTCGCTTTACGTTTACAAGAAACACTCACAATATGCGTTTGAATCTTCTTCTCGTCACTCGGTTGATTATGTTCCAAATTTTTCCTTGAAATTATCCGTTCGGGTCCATCTTCAATGGTGTAGATCTTGGCGGCGCACTTCCTTGAGGTACAACACCACTTGACTTCTCCAGATTTCAACGTTTCTTTTTTTTAAAAAACTTATAGTTATTAATAGTAACAGCACGTTTCCACGTTCGCTAACAATGTCTGTTACTTCGCTCATGTTACATAGCAAAAACTAATGATAAAATATGAAATGTACTTATTTATATATGGGTAAAGGGATACACACCCCCATAACGGGGGCGGCACCGAGTTGCGCCACCAATTAGATAGGTTCTTCATCCTGCCACCCAATAACCGAGTTGCGCCACTAAGACTTAACCGATTTGAAGTAAGTAACCCTAGGCACTTTTTGGCATTGTTGGGTAAAGGATTTTTTCCTCTCTTCAACCATCTAAACTTTTCATATTTTTACTTCACAAAAATTTTGAAAAAACGTGAAAAAGGTTTATTTCGAAGTAGGCTGTTGTTGTTTTTTTCTCAAAAGTTTGAATGCATGTAAGAAATTGCTGGGCTAGCCTACTCTGAAATACACGTTTTCAGGTTCTTTATTTAATGATATAAAATTATGAACAATTTAGATAGTGGAAAAAAAATCATCTATCCAACAATGTCAAAAAGTTTCTATGATTACAAAAGGTCGATGACGTCATACCTCACACGTCATCGGGCAGAAAAAAAATTGAACTACGTCAAAACGTTGCAAAATATCAAAATTGCTTCGACTTTTTTCAAAAGAATGTTCCGAAGTTGTGGGTTTTGTTCTGTTACCAAGAATACTTTTCAAAGTGTTAGATTCTTTCAAGAGAAAGAAAGTAGGTTTGAAGGATTAGATAAGCTATAATAAAATTCTTAAAAGTATTTACCAGGGCTCTCAAATGGTAGCGTTTTTGCTAAAAGTAGCTTTTTGGGAGGTGGGTTGGTAAAAGTAGCTATTTTCGGAAAATCGTCATTAAAGTTGCTTTTTTTCCGATTATGGACGTATCACTCACTAATCTGGGGCAATTAAATGTATAGATAAATATTTCACATTTCCGACGATTCGTGATATTTTGTGTTGATAACATAGATGAAACCTCTAAAGTGTTATGGCTAGCAATAACATTAGCAAGACACTTTTCTGCTTCACACAAGCTAGATAAGACTTAAACAAGGATTTACGGTAATAACCGTAAGAGCAGTTTATAATGCAATATCTCCGTAAGCATGCATCGAGTAAACACTGAAGATGCAAGAAATTATATAACGCGAAATGCAAGGGATTGGGAGGTTTTTAAATCTATTTCTTAAATGAGCCGCTAGATGCCAGTAGGGACAATTGTGGTGTTAATTTTTATAAGTTAACAAATGATATTTGCCGAAATAACTATGTTTTAAACGTGACTGTCATAAATTAATATAAAATGTAACAACAATTATGTTTTTAAACATTTGAAATGTAAAAAAAGGTATTTGATATCTAACTATAATAATAATTTAATAGATGGCACCTGTAATGTGTCAATCACGGAGCTAAAATTTTGTCTGTCAACGCCTTTGGCCCTGCTGCGCTCTAGTAACGTCGTAGGTAGTATTTAAAAAAATACCTCCAATTAGTGGAATTCTTCTGCTACTGCGCACGAAAAAACCTAAAACCAACTGATAAATAATAAGTTTTCCATTGCATTTATTTCAGGCAGAATGATCGGTGAATATTGAATAAAGAACCTACTGTTAAAATAAATCGAAATGATAGTACATTATACACGAAGGGAGAGAAACGTCTTATTTTTCCTGAGGTGTAATTTGAAGCCCGAGGGCTACAAATACATCGAGGGAAAAATGGCGGTCTCTCCCGAGGTTTATACAGGCAGTTCATGCACCGATGACGCGGCTCCAACCCGGAAGCCTAGCTGATATGATTTTTTTAAGTTATGGGTATGTATACTATTATTTCCACGATCGGGAGTAGAAACACTTAATTTCATAAATAAAGAATTGTAATAAATTGGAGCGAAATTACAATATTTAGAAGCCTTTGGGATGTTTCTATGCAACGTACCATGACAACAGACATTTGTTTACAAAAATAAATATGAAATGAAATAAAAACTCCCCTAGGGAAATTGTTGTCTTATTTCGTCCCTACACAAACATAAAATATCCAATGAAAAAAATGCATGTTGTTTTTATAGGCAACATGAACAGTTGAACACCCTGAACATGGCGTTTTGTTTTAATTGAATAAACCTTAATTTTTTTTAATAAATATTGTTGAATTTTGTACTTTTTGCTCAATAAATCAAAAGTGGTTACAACTAGCCATAAGGATGTACATACAAAAAATGTTCGCTATTTAATTGTACATAAATAACATCGTTAAAAAATATACAGGAGGTTCCATTTGAAAAAGTTGAGAAGAATAACTTTAAGTTCCCAAAATTTAAAAATTAATTTTAAACACCCTGTACATGGTGGCTCTACGATATTTAAACAAGAGCACTCTACAACCTCCTACAATAAGGTCCTTACTTAATTTCGCCTTCAAAGCTGCGGCCGCGGAAGTGGTAAATTGTTAAGTGGCATCAGGCATTTACAAATTAAATTTCTCGCACTGCAATTCTGTTTATATAGGCCAGACAATAAGAAATTTTGATATTAGCTACAAAGAACACATATATTGGTACAAATAAAAACACCCACATAAATCAAATTATCCTAAACACTTATGTTAGAATACAATGATTCAATAACATCTAATAACACTATAAAATGTTTCCATTTTTGTGATAATAAACGTAAATTAGATATACCGGAAGCATTTAAAATTCACAAACATTTAAAAACTGTGCCTTTTATGAATGAGCAAATTGATGTCTTCAGTTTTCCATAGAAGTTTTGGAATTAAATCAAGTCATCTGCAGACATACCTACACAATCAAGATCAATGATCAGGTCATCAAGTTCTATTGTTCTTATGGCAACACCAACTGTTTACTTTTAATTTTCCTCTGATAATGACCTGTAAATGCGTAGAAATAGTCTAAGGCTTAAATAAATACCTATTCAAGTTATTAATTATTTTATTTATAATACATTAATATTTACTTCAACGAAGTCAAGCGCTAACTTATTAATAAAATACCTTATCCCCGAAATTAATGTGTGTATCTGTTTTTAAATTCAAGAAATGTGAATTGTAACTGTATGACAGCTTATTCAATTTTGATAGCATCGTCATTTAAATTTCAGGAGGCTGGCAACTGCAAGGACGATGCAGTAGCGGAGGATAGCGACTGTTACTATGAGCTAGGTAAGAAACTTTGCCCTCTGATTCGTATTAAGTGTAGTGAAGTTCTAAAATTTTGACTTGAATAACACATTAAGTAGATGTGTAACATAAGAAAAATATGTTTAATTTCTCGTATTTCGTTATGGGAAAATATTATAAGTAACTGACGTAATAATCATAATAAAGGTGTATGTAATGGATTTTAAGATTCAAATAAGCCGACCTTATAGCGAAGTCGGTGGCGGCTTGTAAAGCGATGGATCTACTACGTTTCGCCGTGAGACTTTTCGCCGTTGCCGTTTCGCCGCCGTTCCTTTCACCACTGGCCGTTTCATTACCGCTAGTTCGCCGCGGTCGTTTGGCCGCCACAGGTGTTGTAAAGTTTCATAAAAATTGTTTTTCATCCAAGAATTATTCAGTAATTAAATTTTAAGTAATCTTTTTTTATCAAAAAGAGCGAATAAAACATTTTATAACTAAAATATTCGTTGATTAGAAACTATTGCATAAAAATACCCAATTATGCAACTTAAAGTTGGTGTCAGTCAATCAACTGTAATTAGTATAATTGAAACAGAAACGAAAGAATTTTGACTACAGAATGTGTCATAAAATCAGAGCTTTAGTAATAATAATAATAATGAAATAAAAATTAATATTTTATAAATATCTAACTATTAAAAATTAATAGTTTATTAATAAAATAAAACACTTGGTAATTGTTTCACAATTTGTGAAACAATTACCAAGTGTTTTATTTTATTAATAAACTATTAATTTTTAATAGTTAAATATTTATTAATAATGTTTCACCATGTGCCTACCACACAATCAATTCAAAATATTAATATTTTATATTAATGATTTTTGTTCAATGGATTTATCGCGGCCAAACGACCGAGGAGAAAGCCCCCGGAGAAACTGCAATTGGCGGTAATATACCCGCGGCGAAAGGACACCTCGCTGCGAAACGGCACCTCGCGGCGAAACGTCGGCGGTGAAACGGACGCGGCGAATCGTCCCATTCCCTAAAGTGATGCAACGTGGGCGACTTCCTCCCTAGCAAAACACGAAAAGCATTGCATATGACATACCCCACTTTTCTAAAACGTATGGTATTATTTAAGTTTAACTGCAGGAAAGCTATGTTTTTAGATTGGGATGTGGCATAAATTCAGATATGCGTGTCCCAGACTGGTACCATTGTTCTTAAAACGAAATAGCGGCTTTTTAAATAAACAAATCTGCCATGGCAGTGGTTTTTACCATAGTACCGTGCTTCTGAAACTAAGGATGTTATTCTTAATGTCGTTAAGAGAAACCCTTGATCGATTTGTATAAGATTTGATGTGCGGAAGTTTTTTAGTTGCAGGTAGTTCTTTGTAAGATCGTCAATCGGAACCGGAAATTATATCTGTTTTTTGGTACAGATTTTTTATTAAACACTTTTTGAAATTTTGAATGCACAGCGTTGTAGTGCATTCAAAGACAAATCTAATGCTTTTTTCAAAATAAAGGCCGCCACGGATTATTGAAAATTTTAACTTTAATCCCCGATTACTCAAAAACAAAATATCCAATCAATAGAAATTGTCATATTGTTTGATAGCTCTTAATAAGTATAATAAAGCGATGTAAAAATATTTTTGGAAATATAAAAATAATAAATATACCGGCTCAAAATTTTGGACACTTTAAAAAATCCAAGTGTTATAAATTTTGAACATTTTGACAGCATATTTGAAGTAGTTTATTAGGATTAGCAAGAATTTTCAACCATAATAAATTAGAAACAAAGCGATACTTTTTAATTTCAACGGCGCGTTTTTGGAAAGTTACGTGATTTTAACTACCCCTATCAATTAGCTCTAGTTAAAAAATATATTTTTCATTCTTTGCATCTTTTTATAACTCTTAAAATAAAGCTTCTACGGCGATTTTGGTTCGAAATCCGAAGCGCATCTGATTAGCTGTAAGGCGCGGTCTGTTACCGTACTCATATACTATGCGGTTAGCCGAAGCGTTGACTATACCCTTATAGACCCGCAACGTTTACGAATTATTACATTTCTTGAAATAGTAGTAGACGTGAGCGACAGGTTGCGCTGTCTGTACTAAGAGATCTAGAAAGCAGTCAACCAAGCAAGTTATAAACAACACTCTTGAATAAAAATATGCTGGTCGATTGGTTATTCTGATGAAAGGTCTGTCCTGGTCAACATGAAAATTTCGTGGAAAGGCTGATGTGACCAAAAGACTACGACTTACAGACAGTCTGTTCTTTTAAAGGACCGAAAATCGTAGCTAATTTAGTTTTGATTAAACCCCCCAGCAGCAGGTTTTTCTACAATTTTTTTAATGCCGCAAATTTTTCCTGATAATTTCAACATTTGATTTTATTCCATAGCATAATTTTTTCCACATAATCTCGTTGAGAATTTTCTTTGCCTTTCATCGAGAAAAATCAAAAAATACCGGTAACCGTAACCGAAACCGAAATTTTTAGTAGCAGTAAACCATAACCGAAACCGTAACCGAAATTTAAAAAATTTTAACCGTAACCGAAAAGCGAAACGTTATTTTATTTCGATTTACGTCCCTGGTTTTATTGCATGAAACATTAATTAATCATTTTTTAAATTTCTAAGTTTATCACAAACGCCCGCATTTCCTACTCTTACATCTCTCGATGTCCACACAGTTTCTTTATATATGCGCACTAATATTAAAAAGTTTATTAAAAAATCAAAATGAATAATGCAGTCGTTTTCAGTGTCAAAGAAATTTGGACATTCACTGATAATTGCAGTTTTGGCGACGTTACATAGTTTGCTCCTAATATTATCCTCACTTTTATGATTTTTATAAAATTCTACAACATTACAGAGTATTAATTTTGTAATTTTAACTGCGGTCTTAGTAGGTACGCAAAGATTTCCAGTTCTCGCGTTATTTCGGCACGCGTACGCTCTTTGGTATAATAATTCTCTTTCTGTATGCACATTATTAATGTCCGAAGCGATCAAAAGCGACATACATTTTTTGCACTTATACATTTTTATTTTTTTTGAGTTGCATAGCCTGCGGTGTAAATAAGCAGCTTCTTGAATATGAAATTGGCAAACTTTTCAATAGTGAGGAGCCCACGATACTCTTGGGAGACCTAAATGCTAAGAACACCATATGGGGATGTCGAGCTAATAACCCTGACGGAACCAAGTTATATAATATGACCGACCACGGTATTATAATATCAGCCCCAGACGAATTCACTTACCATCCATATAGAGCAGATCATCAACCTGACATATTAGATGTTATATTACATAAAAACGTTACCAATTCAAATTTCCCAAACAGTTACATCTGAACTAGACTCGGACCTTCTTCTTCTTCTTCTTAGCCCATTTCTGTCCATGATTGGACGAAGGCCTCCTTCATTGACTTCCATTTGTTTCGGTTCTGTGCTTCCTTTATCCAGTTTAGCCCTGCTATTTTCTTTATATCGTTGTACCATCTATTTGGCGGCCTTCCTCTGTCTCGCTTATGATTCCAAGGTCGCCATTGAAGTATTCTTTTGGTCCATCTGTTTTCTTCTGCTCGGGCCAAGTGACCTGCCCAGCTCCACTTTAGTGTTGCAATATTTTCCAGTATGTCTATAACTTTCGTTTTCTGTCTAATCCATACATTGGTTTTTCTGTCAGCTAAGGAGATTCGTAGCATTTTCCTTTCCATTGCTCGTTGTGTGGTAACTAGTTTTTGTAAGTGGATCTTCGTAAAGGACCAGTTTTCACTTCCATACGTCATAATGGGTAGTAAACATTTATTGAAAACCTTCGTTTTGAGATGCTGTGCTACATTTCTGGAGTTCAAAATAAAGCTAAGTTTTCCGAAAGCTACCCACGACAAGCGGCATCTTCGTTTTATTTCTGTTACTTGACTGTCTCGGTCAAGACGAACTGTTTGTCCTAGATATATATATTCATTTACATTTTCTATATTTTTGTCTCCTACTTTTATGTTTCTATCGTCACCTTCTTCCATTGGTGACGATAGAAACATAAAGACTCGGACCATCTACCTGTAATTATCAGCTTCTATAACACCCCACAAACAACACCTCCAGTACCTAAATTAGCCTGCGGAAAAACAGACTGGAAAAATTTCCAATCAACCCTTGACCTAAAACTGAGACGGTTAGGGCCAATTGAAGCACCACCGGATATAAACGATGCAGTTCGACAGTACACATCTGCAATACAAGAAAGTATACAGGAATCTACCACACCATGGAAACACAGGAAAGTTGCTGACCATATCAGAACACCCAACCACATACTCAACCTAATTAAAACGAAGAATAGGTACAGAAGGGAATGGCAGAGATCTCGTTTACCGTATCTCAAAACATTATATAACCAGCTATGTCATTTAGTAAAGCAAGAATTAGACAGCTTAAGAATCCAAAGATACAATTCCTACCTAGAAGAGATACAACCCAGCGATCCATCTATGTGGTTGGCCACCAAACGACTGATAAGACAACCGAACGTAATCTATCCTATGGTAGACAATAACTCCTCATACTCTTCCGAAGATGAAAAAGCAAACTTATTAGCAACGCATCTCGAACAGGTGTTTACACCTAACATAGGAAAACAAAACGAACACTTCGAGTATCAGGTAACAAACACAATTGCCAATTTTCAACTACAAGTTAACGCAGCAATAGCCCCTGCATCTGCCCAAGAACTTAAATCGTATATAGTACTACTACTCAAACGTAAGACTCCTGGGCCCGACTTAATAACTAATGAAATATTAAACCACCCCACCAAGAAGGCGGTGGCTTATTTAACCACAATATGTAATGCCTGTCTTAGACTAGGACATTTCCCGACCCCTTGGAGAACTGCAATTATACTCCCCATTTATAAAGTAGGAAAACCGAAGGACAACCCAGACAGTTACAGACCTATCAGTCTCCTATCAACTTTGGCCAAGCTCCTTGAAAAAGTGATACTTACCAGACTACAAGATCACCTACTGCTAAATGACACAATCCCCCCTCATCAATTTGGCTTCCCAAAATCTCACTCAACCTCTCACCAATTGCTTAGAATAAGTGAAGCAATTGAAAAAGGGTTCGAGAAAAAAGAATACACTGCTATCGTATTCATGGATCTGGAGAGAGCGTTTGACAAGGTCTGGCACGAGGGGCTCCTTTACAAAATGATACTCCTAAACATTCCAAGTTACTTAATCAAGATCACTCACTCCTTTCTGACCAATAGAACATTTAGAGTCAGAATTAACTCAACATTATCCAGTACTAAACCCATAAAGGCTGGAGTGCCCCAGGGTAGCATATTAGGACCAACTTTATTTAATCTGTTCGTTCACGATCTGCCTACAGCTATCAACTCAACACTAGCCATGTATGCTGATGACACGGCGATAATAACACAGAGTTCCAGTGCCGAAACAGCAATCGAACACCTCCAAAACTCCATAAACATAACGTGTGAATGGTTCCAGAAATGGAAAATCAAAATAAATTCCGGAAAATGCCAAACGAAAATGTTTACCCTTAAACGATACGCCCAACTTACAAAAATAAAAATAACTAATAATGAAATAGACTGGAACCCAAAGGACTCAGCAGTGAAATATCTAGGTGTTTACTTAGATGCAAAGCTTAACTGGGGGTACCATGTCAATAAGAAACTCAACGAGTGCCACAGCAGACTGGGTGTATTATATCCGTTAATAAACCGCAAATCCCATCTTAGAACCGAATGCACAGTGCTCATCTATAGAGGAATCCTCCGACCAATACTTACCTATGCATGCCCAATCTGGTGCAACACATCAAAAACAACAATGAAGAAACTCCAAGTAATGCAAAACAAAGTGCTCCGAATTGCAATTAAGTGCCCGTGGTTTGTTCGCAATACGCAAATACATGACGAACTAAGTGTTCCACTAATATCTGAGTTTATCAAGAAAACTACTGTGAAGTTTTACCAAAACCTAGTTTTATGTTCCAGTGCTACTGAATTAAATCCCGGACAAAAAGATATCCACACGCGCCTCAAACGCAAACTTCCCCAAGATTTAATCTAAAGCCTGTATAACTTAAAATTAATATTTAACGCGGAAACTGTACGACAGAGGTGTGATTAGTCACTTAATCCTCTCTTGATTATAAGTTAGAGTAGTAGTTAGATGTAAGTACCTATTAACAAAGCCGTGTATTGCATATTGTATTGCAGATCCAGCTATAACAAATTATAATAAAAATAAAAAGCCTGCGGTGTAGGTAATAGCACAAAGTTGTAAGTGACGCACGTCATCATTGTTTACGTTTACAGTAAAAGGACATTTCGGTTCATCGCCTTTCTTATCGCTTTTTTGATGCATTACTGTATTTGAAAAGAGCGATTTGTCACTAACCCCTTCTTCTTATTATGGAAAACATATTTTCAAGGATGTCTTGATTTAATCTTGACGTAAGCAAAAACGGGATACCTTCCTTTTTTAGGTCTGCGTAAAGGCTTAAAATAGCCGTAATTGAGAGCAAAAGCCCCTCAAAACAAGGGGAATTTTTCCGTTACTCAACTGTTTCCCATTGACGAATCCAACTAAGAGCGGCTGTCAAGTTATCCTCGATATGTTTATTTTTTTCGCTTAACGCACACTTATTTCTATTTTTGTCAAACAGTGATTTACTGTTTAAATTGTCTAATACATCGTTTAATGTTTCACAAAATTTTGCCGTATTTAATATGGTTTTCGATTTTATTTGCCTACCCGTATGTGCCACTCTTAATGCAGCGGCGACGCTTTTACTAAAAATTTGAAGCGCGTACTTGCACCGCATTTTCTGAAAAGCGTTCGGATTTATGTGAATTTTAGTTACACGGGGTAAAGCTCTAGCTATTGGATGTTCATTATCGAGGTCGTATATGTTTCTTATATCTGCCCAAGATATTTGATATTTATTAATCGAACATTTTTTTTTAAAGTTGATTTCGCACACTTTTTACTAAATGTGGTATATCAAAGATGCAGTAAACTTTTTTGTTACCCGATAAAAAGTATGGTTTGCGTACTTTTACATTAAGCTTTATAAAAGCAAGCCTATTAGGCGATCCTTGATCGCATACTACCGCTTTTACTTCTAACCCGCATTCTTGTAGTTTATTGACACACTGCAGTATTAATTTTTTAATATTTTTACCGGTTACTGAACTATTTGCCGCGAAAAATTCTACTGGTAATTTCCATTTTTTGCAAAGTCCGCGAATGGCAAAAACTAAAACATGAGTTGCAAATTTATCTGTACGCCCCAATGAACCTAAATCCTCAAAACCCTCAATAATATCTTTACTTTTATTGTACTCTAGACCTTTTTTTAGTGACATTTCGTCAAGCAAAAGCACACAAGTTTTTGACAGGGAAGGCATACCGATCGTTTTTTGTTTCAAAATATTAAAAATAATATCTGAAAAACCCGGATATATATCAATTGTTTTCAGTCAACGTTGACTAGTTCGTACAACCGGTAAAATTACATTTTGGCGTTTCAAATTTTTATACGCTGACTGCAGGTGAAGTATAGTACAAAGCTATTGCAGCCTCTTTTGTATCTTTGCTCCACGTCGGCCTTTTTTGCCCTGTCCTGATTTTAAGTGTTAACACATGTGTTTCTATGCTGTGTTGACTGTAGGTCGCTGCCCAAAGAATGCTAAATGACGTACGTTTCCAACAGTAGCAGGTATGCGACGTAGAACTTAGTATAAACTAGACGCATAGCGCACAGCGCCCCTTAGTGTAGTCGTCTTCAACTTAAGCGTAAACGAATTACATTGGTTGCGTATCTATAATGGTATATAATTAAAGGCCGAAGTTATCATAGCACTAGTCTTTTACGGTACACGATATCGTATTGCACAGGCTGTCACAAGTTCAAATTCCCCCTGCGCTGGGGCGATGTTATTTTTTTTTCTTGCTTCAAGTTTTATAAAAACAGTGCTAGTACTCAGTTATTGGCGGGCGAACATTTAAAACGTAAAAAGTATGGGAAAGTACAAGCGACCTGTTTCGCCCATTTTTACTATCCCACACTTCTACTGAAGTGGAAACCCAAAAGTGTCTATCTGTGTGTGGGTGGGTGCGTTCGTTCCGTAAGGCTTTTAACCGGAAACGGAAATTAGACTTTTTTTTTTGGTCTCGATTTTTTTAAAAGCATTTTTGGAATATTGAGAACAGTAATATACTGCATTTAAAGAAAAACATTTTGCCGAATGCTCTATCTTGAAAATGAAGGCCGCTATGAATTTTTGAAAATTTTGACTGTAGTGACCGATTACTCTAAAAAGAATTTCCAACTATATTAAAAATTAGAGAGAAAACGATATTTCTTAATTTCAACAACGCGTTTTCTGTAAGTAACGATATTTTAACTATGCCTATCAATTAGCTGCAGTTAAAAAAAATATTTTTCATTCTTTGCGCGTTTTTGATAACTCTGCAAATAAAGTATTTATAAGCATTTCTAGTTCGAATTTGGGAGGGGTATAACTAGCTACCACTTTATTAAAGTAGGTAGTCCGCCTTGGGTTTTGAGCGGGCGGCTTGTACCCGGTGTAGATGACTACATGTAAATTTAAATACCTTATCGGGGCGAGTCTATTTAAAACGTAAATAGTATGGGAAAGTACCAGCGACCTGTTTTTCCCATTTTTACTTTCCCATACTTTCGGTATAGAGAAGTATTGATTTCATGAAAATTTTCGAAATCTAGATGTTAACGAAAACATGCGTTTTGGGGCTCTTCTTCTTCTTCTTCCTCTTGTTATAGACCAATGGCCTGTTTAATACCCGCAACTAGTGCGGGTTCTGTGGGCGTTTTGGGGCTCAAGGAAACAAAAAAAATATTTTTTTTTCAGATGATGATGATGTCTGTCTGGACCGACTTAGATGTAATTTTAAATAAAGATGTATATCGAAAGTTGTAGTTTCAGTTAAGCTTTTCAAAAAAATTCTAAACCGGAAACGGAAGTTAGACATGTTGTTTGGTAGCATTTTTTTCCAAAACTAAATTCTGGAAATTTGAGCAGGGGATCTGAAAGAAGAACTTAAGGCAAATCGCACTTTTTTACCAAACTCTCTAGCTATAAAATGGCGGCGGCTACAATTTTTTGAAAATCTCGACTTTAACGCCCATTTACTCAAAAGTAGTTGTCTAATCGGGATTAGCTGCAACTTGTTTGAGAGTCTTTTGTGGGTACTATACGATGAAGTAAAATTAATTTTGAAAATCCGATACTTTGAAAATATTTATTAAAATATTTTTCAAAAACTGCCCACACGATGGGGCTTGCGTAGAACTACAAATTTGTTTTTTACTAATCTCCCAAATTGTACTGTGACGCCTTCTAGGAATTTTTGAAAATAATGAAATTGATTAATTATGGATTCAAAAACGCAAACCCCGATCGTTCTAAACATTTATCAGTTCGATACACTATTTGAAGAACTTTATGAGGAGTAGCAAGAATTATCAACTATTTATACATATAAATGTCTTTATTCTACTTTCACCGATGAGCAATTTAGATTAAACGGGATGGCATTGCTGATAATAATTTAAAGGGCATTAATTTTTCTAATTTCAAATATTCATAGCAGGCATCATAAAGAAATTAGCGTATTGGAAGAAAACCCAAATGGTAGCTTAGTCATACCTCAGCTCTATGAACTTTCACAGTTTAATGACAAGTTTTTGACCATTTTTTTTTTATTTTATAATCATTTTGCTTCATATTAACATTGCGTTGACCTACATCTATTAAACACTAAATTGCATCCTGATCTGCCAACTTGTTGTTAAATAAAGAGTCGTTAGGTACCGTTTTCAAAAACTTCTCTTAACCGCCATTTTGAAGCTTGAATGTTTGGAAAAAACAGTTGGATTTGTTTTATGGTCTTCTATAAAATTTCAGATTTACAAAATTCGGTTTCAAAAAACGCATTTTTTAATGCTTACTTTCACAATCAATTTTTGATGGTGATGCACAAAGCAAGATTTCTTGTCTTGCTCGGCAACTTCTTGTCTTGTCTTGCTAAGCAAGACAAGAAGTAAAACAACTTCTTGTCTTGCAAATTTCTTGCTAGCTTAATTCTTGTCTTGCTAGCAAGACTCTTGCTTATTTCTTGTTCTTGCTAGTTAGGGGATTTCCCGAGCTATCGAGTCGCGATAAAGCGGCGCCGGCTTCCTGTCGCGTGCGCCTACTCGTTAAACGCCTTTGTACGGCGTAGTACTGACTAAAAGCTTCTATATTTTGTTAGCGCGTCTGGTGGTTAGTAGACTAATATGCATACTATACTTACATATATTTTATTTGGTTTCTTTGCATTAACAATTTAATTTTTGTATTTTATCGGTGCGTTTCAAATGAAGCACATATTAAACAAATAGCAATAAAAACGTTATTTATTTATTTTTTGAACTGTCAGTTTTGGACTTTTACATCTGCTTCGGTTTCTCCATGGTTTTATTGTACAGAAATGACAGCTAAAATAGCGGTTTTGCGAAAAATCTTGGTTTTGATATTACCGATGTTTGCATTTTGTTTGAAACGCACTGCTTATGAAGAGTTGTCTATATTAAATGTAGAACAATTTACTGGCTTTGAATTTATTGATCAGATTGGAACCTACCTACAAAATGTGCTTGTTCATTTTTTAATTGGCAGGGGCTATCCTATTGCCTAATTAATCATGGGTCTATTATGAAATTAGCTCATTTATCGCTCATATTACATTGCAACAAAACTTATAAATTATTATTTTGCACTACAGTATCATTTTTTTCACACACCTCAGTTCCAGAAGCGTTAAAATCGGCGTTTTAAAACTTTTGTTTTATGTATCTACATAAAACAAGAAATCTTGTTTCTTGCAAACGTCTTGACAAGAAACCTTATTCTTGCTCCAGCTAGTCTTGTCTTGTCTTGTTTCTTGCACACCTATTTCTTGTTCTTGTTCTTGCAGCAAGAACAAGAAAAAGCAAGACAAGAACAAGAAGTTCGTGAAACACTAATTTTTGATATACCCCACATTTTAAAGCTTCTGGAAATATGAAAATTTGAAATTTAACTTATACTGTTTGTTATGTCTGTATTCTGAAAACGAACTATCCGTTCGTGAGATATGAGGAAATAGACATTTTCCAAAAAGAAATTTTTGGTTGCCTTTAGACTTCAGATAATCTCGAAATAGAACATTTTCATGGTATCAACAATAACTAAATCAGATTAAATTCGCTGCTAATTTGTTTCCAGAATAATGGAATGTTCTAGACAAGGGCGTATAGTGGGTCGTCAAGGTTTTGAAAATGAGCAATAGTATATTAGGCTAAATGGGTGGTAAGTGAAGCTTACCAGGTCCAGAGTAACGTTTGTAAAACTGCTGCGGTTACTAGGGTTATAACATAATTTTGTACGGCTATATTTTGTACCGCCCTAGGGCGGTAACAATAAATTACTGCGTTGACAGCAACGCTATTAAGTAAACAAAAAAGCCTGATCGTGCAAATAGATAATTAATGTTAAAATAAATTATATTTTATATATTGTACAGTCACGCACTCGTCTTGTGCGGTTTGGTCGGTTTACCTAAGTTTACAATTCTCTCTTCAAATATAAATAAAGTTAAAAAAAAACGTCCGCACAGATCACCGCTTAAATCTGAAGAATGGATATTTCAAAATCCGATCAACTTTTATCTATTATACATATACTACTATTTAGTCGTCAACTGGCTACGGTTTCCAATCCATCATCGATATTGGCTCAAAGAATATTGAATATGGGGAAAGGAGATTATGTTTTTCAGACGTTGAAAACATAAAAATAAAGTTTTCATTTAAAGAATTACTTTCAAAAAGTACGCATTTTTAATATCTTTGATGCGAGCCGAAAAAAAACAAAAATATAAAACAAAATAGAAATCACACATGATAACTGAAATATATTTTATAAAACTTTACATTGGAAAAGCTCGTTTACCCCAATTCATTTATAAGAAAGTCCTAAGAAAAGTTGCTCAACGCCAAGTCTTTGGGTCTAAGTAATACTGTTTGCTACCCTACAATGGGAGGTTTGTTACAAATGTTACAATTATTACTCACTAGATTTAGATCATGACAGGCTGGCATTGCGTCCATCTATTGAAAAATTATACACGGTGTCTGTTCACTACTTCAAAAAAACTTAGGTGGTAATTTCTCTATGAAAAATAAGGTGATTGGTCCAAAACGTTGTTATCCGAAAAACTACAGCGTCAATGCTGCAAAAGCAAAACAGTATAATAGCAAGTACTGCAAAACGGTTTGAGTTACAGCGATCAAATTTCATAACAATTTTAGGACATATTTCATAGATAATTTGGTGAAATATGAACAAAATATTGAAACTAGAAGGATGGTTTAGGCGTGGTGCAGCCTCCTTACTACGCCCAAAATTTGTCTTTATTATAATTTAAATAACAGTAATACCATTAATAGTTATTTAAGTATCAAGGAAGTAATAACATCCGAGGTAGGCGAATACGAGCTGAGGCGGAGCCGAAGCTTGTCGCCTGCCGAGGATGTTATTAGTCGATACATTCCGTGTTACTTATTAAATTTTTCACGCTACTGGCAATGTAAGTAGGCCTACAGGTAGAAATTTAATCATATTTTTAAAAGTTCGTTTTGACAGCTGTCATCGGAATTATTTTTTAAAAGCTCCATTATTCTAAGTTGTCTGTGTTTGTTACCATATCAACGAACAGTTAAAATCAACATTATTTTCCTAGGAATGTAAGTGACACTATTAAGTTCCGTCGTCAAGGGTGAAGGGTAACTAGTACACGAATGTTATCAGCCACTTACGATCCCTGTAGCTATGGATGTAAGGCCTACTTACACTGCCGGTAGCGTGAAAAAGGTATGTTTTAAAATACCCATTTTGTGTCTCTTTCTTTCTTTTCTTCGTAAGAGTACTCATTATAGAGAAAAATGATAAAAATGCTGTGTGTTAGTATTTCATAAGATAAATTATGAAAATAGAATCGATTGACAGTTCTCATTTTTTCCTCCTACACTTTTACTGTTTGTAAAACATTTGCATTGAGTTGTACAATTTCTTACAACCAATACAGTTTATTTGAATACTCCCATATTAATTTAGTTTATGGCGAATGCAATTGCAAATCTTTGACATCGGTAAGACGATACACAGAGAAATACGCCAATCGTCAAAGTCGGAAAATTTAAAACTATCACTTTATTTATAAGTTCGAGCTTTACTTCGTTGAAGTTCATTTTAATTTATTGTAAATAAAACAATTCTTAAATTCAAGAGGTTTTTTTTTATTATAGCCTTACACGTATTTCAATGTGTTTACACGGAATTATCAAAGGCAAGATTAAAAGTAAACAGTTGGTGTTGCTATAGGAACAATAAATCTTTATAACTTGATCTTGGTTTTCTATATCTGCTTCCAGATGACTTGATTTCTCATTCCAAAACGTCCAATAACAGTGAATTGATCATTGATTCATAATTCATCCTATAAAGCACTAACACTTACCTACAACATTTCTTCCATTTTTTCTAAAACGGCTACTTTTACAAAGAAAAGGAGACACAAAATGCTTATTTTGAAACACTTTTTAATGGTGTAATTGTTATTTAAATTTTAATAATGAAAAAAATTTTGGGTGTGGTAAGGGGATGCACAACTCTTAAACCACCCTTTTAGTCTCTCAATTTTCTCCATATTTCATTAAATTGTCTATGGAATATGTCCTAAAATTGTTACGAAATTTGATTGCTGTAACTCAAACCGTTTTGTAGTACTTGCTATTATACTGTTTTTGTTTCGCAATTTTGAGGAGCTGTAACTTTTCAGGGGTGCATTTTCGGAGAACAACATTTTGGGCCAATCGCCTTAATTTTCACCGAGAAATTACCACCTAACAGAATTTACATTCTGCGGTTAAAAACAGATATTTTCGTAAATACTATATGCGGTAATTAACACCACATTTGGTCCTGCTGACGTCTATCAATTGAAATAAATACCTTAAAAAGCCTCCTATTGACCAAATACCAAATAGGTACCATTCACTGATTTTGGTGTTAAATATTAGTGTTGTTTTTACCCTGGTGCCGATTTCGGAAACTCTAGACATTATTGTTCTTTAGTGCTTGAATTTTTAAATATAATAAAGTGAATTAATTAAAGGCTGTTCAGATAGATGTTTATTTATTGCTGTGTTCGGAGCGTTCCGTGCATTCTTTTTACGGTCTCTTGTATTAATTTAAGAACTGAACATAAAAGAAATGGGCCAAACAGGTCGCTGGTACTTTCCCATACTTTATACGTTTTAAATGTTCGCGCGCCAAGAAGCGATTGAAATTTACATCTAGTCATCTCCAGCTCTCCAGCTGGTACATGCCGCCCGCTCCAGACTTAAGGCGTTGGTTACGTACGGTGCGCGCTCGCCAACTACTATATACTACTAATAATCTATACCGATAAAACAGGTCTAATTTCTGTTTCCGGTTCCGATTAACGACCTTACAAAGAACTACCTGCAACTAAAAAACTTCCACACAACAAAACTTATAAAAATCGATCAAGGGGTTCCGGAGACATAGGGGAAGAAACGCACCCACCCACCCACCTACAGACAGACATTTTTTGAAAACTACTTTTTTGGGTTCCTTGGACTCCTAAACGCGTATTTCCGTTAAAATCTAAAAATTCAAAAATTTGCATGAAATCATAACTTATCTTACTTCAATAGAAGTATGAGAAAGTAAAAATGAGCGAAACAGGTCGCTGGTACTTTCCTATACTTTTGACATTTTAAATATTCTTGCGTCAAAAAAACATCATATGCCCGTTCCAGACTCGAGGCGTTGGTTACGCGCCCCGACCACGTGAAAGCAAAAGCCCAAAATGGTTATAACAACTTTATTTATAGTTATCAAATCTTGCAAAACATGAAAAATATTTTTTTTAGCACGAAATGATAGGCGCTATTAAAACTTCGAAACATCGTCATCGAAAAAGCGTCAAGTAAAAATTTTCAAAAATTCTTGGAAGGCGTCAGAGTAAAATTTGGGAGATTAATAAAAAACAAAATTTGTTGCTCATTGTTGCTCTATCGGCTCTGAAAGTTTTAAAAAATGGTGTGGGCAGTTTTTAAGATATAATTTGTTGAAAATGTTTGAAATTTGAGCCGCTAGTATATTTACAATTTTCATATTTCCAAAACATTTGATCACTTGATTATACTTATTAAGGGCTATCAAATAATATGACAATTTGTTTTGATTGAATATTTTGTTTCTGAGTAATCGGATATTAAAGTTAAAATTTTCAAAAATTCGTAGCGGCCTTCATTTTGAAGATACGGCATTTGGAAAAAAAACATTTAGTTTGTCTTTAAATGCACTACGACGCTATGTATTTAAAAATTCAAAACGGTGTTTAGAAAAAAAATGTATACCAAAACACAGGTTTAATTTTCGTTGCCGGTTTACACACACCCGAAATAGGAAATTGTTTGCTCTGAAAATCCTTTCTTTTTAAGTCTTTTCTTAAATTTTTAAAAAGGGAAAATTATTTTCAAAGAAACGGAGATTTTGCCATATCTCGGGGGAATTTTTATTTAATACGATTGGTTGGCAACATCATGCTTGCCTGGGACTGTCCTTTCGACCACGGTAGTGAATTTACATTTACTCTTTTTTAAACTTGGTCTCCCAAAATCTACAGTGGTCCCCGAAAGTCTCTCAAAATCAACAGTGGTTCTCTAAAGTCCTCCAAAATCAATGGTTTCAGACGAATCTGAGCGCAAAGTTGAAATTTATATTTTGCGCTTTTTTTATGAATTAACTTCCCCTTCCATGTAAATATTAAATTATTAAATTCTGTTAATAAGAATTTTAAAAAAGCATTGAAAAGAAGTAATTTTCAAGAAGTTGCATTAGCAGAAGCTAGCTGCTGTACAGAAAAAAGAATTTCTTTGTACAAAAACAATGAAACAAAATTATAATAATTGTTAGAAATGACCACCCCCAGCCATGATACATGGGTCTGTCCTCCTTCTCGTTGAGTGGCCGTTCCCAGGTGTATTCCGGATTGTTTCGCACGATGCAACTATGCGATTCCTTACATCTTTATTATTTTCAGTTGGGATGTTATAAACCAAAGATTTAAGGTGACCTCAGAGAAAAAAATTCCAAGGCATTTAAGTCTGGAAACCGAGGAGGCCAATGTTGTGTTTCTGCTTAACCTATGCAACGATTCAGATACACAGCATCCATATGCTGACGGGCAGTTAGGCTAAAATGTGCTGGAGCGCCGTCATGCATAAACCACATTTTTCTTCTGTAAAAAGTGCGACCCAATTAAGAAGTCACCGATAATTCCAACCCACACGTTTAACGATAATTGATATTGATAATTTGCTTCTTTTATTGCGTGTGGGTTGTCTTCGGCTCATAGATGATAATTTTGAAAATTAGTAATGGCTTCCCTGGAAAAGTTAGGTTCATGACTAAAAACGACTTGTGCAAAAAATGAAGGATTTTCTGCAATCCTGCGTAGAAGCCATCGACACAAAACGACTCTCTGGAAAATCGTGTGGTTTGCAATTCTTTTTATAGAAGTTTTTTTGTGCCCCCCCGTATATTTTTTTGTTGTTTATTCCTGACCGCAATATTAAGATTTATTTCTGGTGTTTCTTGTTTGTATCGACAAGTAGTAAATTTAAAAATATATATATATTTAAAATTGATGGTCTTCCTAGGTCCTCTTTTTTCAAATATTTGGTCCACCTAATTACCCCTAGGTCTCTTCTTTTGCAGTGGGTTCAACACTTTCAGTCCTGCCGTGTTTCTATCCCACCGGGTCTAGGTTTTAGTACAATAATAAGCAACTTGAATTACGATTTTCTAGAAAAATTTTTTTCTATACAGCTTGTTACATTTGTAACCTATTCTTATTGTTCTCGATTAGTTACCTAGTCTAGCTCTATAGTCTGGAGTGACAAAGTATTTTACAGAATTCTTGCATAAAAGAACGTCTTTTATTTTAGTAGTTTCATACTCGTATACTTTTCCACCAGTAGTAATACGAACACGACACGTACCTACAGTAGCGGTACGCCTGCGTGCATGGCCTACGTGACCACGCAGTGCTGGGAACCAAGCGAACGACGTCGCACTCGAACCGGCAGTCGGAGTTTAACATCGGTGTGGAAGGTAAAGCAACATGGGAAGATAGTGAAAGAAGACCGACAAATCATTTTCTTTGTGCCTATCTAATTTTGTAAAGTGACTAACATTGATACACCACTGGCGTTATCTGGAAGGAAATTCATCAGTTTTTCATCAAAATTATTATAATTTGATTTAGCAGCAATCATGGTTGAAAGAATTCCCGAGGAAACTGAAAACTGCGATTCAGGTGCGTCTTTAAACAAAGCAAATAAACGCAGCTTATATTGTCCGCCATTCATTTACTCGTTAGCGAGGTCTTTTGTACAGTAAATTATTGGGTCGCCAATCGAAGGTTTTAGGATCTCGCGATTTTGTTTACAAGCATCACATGATCGTATGCGAAACCCATACGTCGACAATTGCGTTACGGCGCATTTAAACGAAGGTTCCTCATGTTGTTTCGCTGGTGTTCATTGCTGAGAATTTATTAAAAGCGGAGGTGTGTTCACCTGGAAACACGTGAGCTGTTCTTGCATCATTCATAGAAATACTACGTTCTTGACGATCTGTTAAGTTGGCGAAACCGGTTTAGAACTAAATTTTTGTGAACACTTCTATTTATGATACGGAAATATATTTTGCATGTTTCAGCCATTGTCAAATTCAAATATGTTTAATTTGCAGTCGCATCGTTCTTATTTCTTGTAATTTTTTTTTGGGCAAGTCCTACAATGCTGCAATTAGAAGATTGTAAAAATAACTAAACCCGGTTCGACAGGTTCTACGTCATTTGACTGCTATTATAATTCAAATAAGAATGCAGTTCATTACTATAAAAACACTATATTCGTCATTTTCGTTCTCAAAATAAGAAAAAATTAAGAAAATCGTAGATTTATAGTACTAGTAGGTAATGAAATACTTTATTTGGATTAATATAGGTAGGTATTGTACTTTGAAATTTGAGATTAGCATCTCGGTGTAGGGTATACCTACTTACTGAAGGATAATGAAGTTCCAGTGATGAGTGAAGTTTAAAAGGATCGAGTCCGTGGTGAAGCTGATGATCCACCTCTTAAGTAGTACCTACCTAGTTCGCAAATACAGATCCACAACTAAATTGATATTACAAAATAAATTAGAGGAAAACAATAAAATTTGATTCTAAAACGGGCTCTCTCAGTAACTGGTTAGAGCAAATAGACGTACATGCGTTTGCCCACACGACGATAACCTATGGGCCTATGCAATAATAACGAGCGTTGGAATAGCTTAGCCGGTGTGTGAAGATTACCACTTCCCTTATAAATTTGATTGTGTCTGATGAAACACAAACCTAAATTAATACTTTAATTTCGACTTGTGGCGTCATCGGTGACTACACATGATGATAAAGTTGAAGGACGCAATTAAAACCTTTTTTTGTAACGCTGATTTGTATTAAAAATTACCAAAGGAAAAACTACGATGAGTTCACGCTGTAGATAAACTTTTAATTATGATTGTAAAATTTAAAGATCATCCTTTAAATACTTACAAAAATGCAGAGAGTTTGCAAATTATTATAACATTGTTAAGTCTCCTGGTGAAAAATACATTGTATCAAAAAGCTGAAGTGTGGACTTCGAGTGGACTTTCCCATACTAGATATTAATACCTGCCGTATTTGCAAAAGTAACATTTAATAATTATCACGTGTACAGTTCACCGAGTATTAGATTTGTAAGAAAACAAGCAGCGGAAATTTGAATTTGCGATATCCTGTTCATTTGGTTTCCGCACCATAACTCTACTCATAGAAGCAGCGACCAACTGCACTAAAGCAAGGTACGCGCCCGGCGCCTTTTTCGGCGAATTATAAATTCCGTTTCGGATGTCGGACAAAAATGGCTATAATAGCTTTATTTGAGAAATTATCAAAAATATGCAAAGAATGAAAAATACATTTTTTAGCTAGAGCTAATTGATAGCCGTAGTTAAAATCTCGTAAATGCTGGAAAACGCATTATTGATATTAAAAAGTGTCGTTTTTTTCCTTAATTTTTAAAATAGTTGAAAATTCTTGCGAATCCTGATAAAGTACTTTAAATAGTCTATCGAACTCATAAAAGTTTATAATGATCGGCGTTTGCGTTTTTGAATAAATACCTAATAAATCAATTTCAAATTTTTCAAAAATTCCTGGAAGGCGTCAGAGTAATATTTAAGGAGAGACCAGTTTGAACACTAGCCGAGAGCAGACGTATAACAAGGCCGCTCAAGTTTGTGAAAATATCGAGAATCCTTCCCTTTATTAATGGAACACCTTCCAATTACCTCTGTGAACCACCCTCATGTGCATTACAACCAATAAAAAGTAAATTTTTAACAAAATTACGAAAATCATCCCAAGCAATGTATTGTGTCAAAAAAACTTTCTCTGGAGAAAAAGTGCTTGCACTTCCTGCGGTTCGGAGCCCGCGTTAAACAGGAGGTCCCCTAGGTCTATGTGAATCATTAAGCACGCTCACCACCTGCATAGGAGAGAAAGTCACCACGTTCTTTCGACAGCAAAGGACTCTGAAGAAGAATACATACCTCTGAACGAAAGGTTTTAGGGTATATTCAGATTCGTAAGGATTTTTATTCTTAAAATGAATATTGATTGAAAATTTATGTTTCTTAATCGATTACTTATTATTATTATTATTATTAAGGCACTTTCAAGCGCTTTTGGTTTCAGTCTTTAGGTATGATACGATTTTTTTAAACAAACATTTCTGGAAGGATTGATTTTGGTTGATTCCCGGTATAGTTAGTTGCCCGACGGCGTTTTTCTAGTTTCAACGTTCAAATATTTAAGGCGGGAGGGGAGCATCATTTTAATTAGGTTTATTTGACAGAATGAATGTTTTACTGCTACTTGTAATTGATTTTTTCTTTATATATGTATAAACTGCATGTGCATTTTCTTCATTCTTGGTGGAAATGGTAATTCTTAAATCGGCAAATTAACAGCTTGTTTTCTTTACAGAGTGTTGCATAAACGGCGCTGGCACTGACAGTCTAAATGGAATTCGGTTTAGTGGCGGTGGTAGCGCATCTGACAGTGGCGACCAGATGGACTCGGACGCGAGAGCACGAGAACTCGCCCGCCGTAAAGAGGAAGCAAAACGGAAGCGTCGTAAGAAGAAACGTACCGGTTCATCTCTCGTTTCTTCCTGCTTTCAAGGTAAAAACAATAAATTTTCTCCAATCAAGGGTAGAGTTATGAATCACAACTTTTTAACTAGTAAGAAACTATGCATTTTTGTATGAAACCATTCGAATTTCCAGTGGCGGCTCGTGGTGTGGCGTACTGGGGGGTCATTTTTAAATATTTTTTGATAAAAATGTACTTACCCAGCCAAATCTTAGGTAGACTTATATTTCAAGTCGATCATTCGCTCCTTCGCGTTGGAAAAATGATCTTATCACTAGTTCATTAAAATTGTCAATGTTTATTAATTAACGATTTTTCGATGCTTAACATAGCAAACGCACTTAACTTTTCTTGTCCTATCGTGTTACGCAAAAATGTTCTTATTCTTTTTAAAGTAGAGAAGCAACGCTTGCTTTCCACCGTTGTCATCGGGAAAGTACACAAAATTTTAATAAGTTTTACATTCTCGGTAAAAGTCTGACATTGTTCATTGATCATTGTTTATAAATAATTGTAGTATTGCAACAGCACCAGCACTTTCATAAAAATCCTCACGATCGTATAGCACTTCTAGTTTGGTTTTTAATTTTAAATGGTTTATAACCGGGTAACTAGTCTTGACTAATTTAAAAACATGTTTTGTACTCATCGAATTTATTTGCTGAGAAACAATTAAATAATTAGAAAATATAAATGTTCAACTTCCGATACAATTATGTCGCAAATTTCTACTGCAATTGGAAGTTTTGAATTTTCATTTATTTTATTTCTTTTTCTGCATGTCGATGGAGCAGCTGACACGAAATTATTAAGAGTGTAATGCCTAACTTTTTCTGTATTACTCCGCAACACTTTATGCAATCTATAATTTTATTTAAAATATACCCATTTTTATCAACATTTTCATTAAAATCTTTAATAGATTTTCGATAAGCACTGTCTAGTTGCAATCTGATATCCACATTACCAAGTGTGGCAAAATTCATAGAATTTTTCATATATATTGCTGATAAAAATGTTTTTGTACTTTAATTTTTAAATGGTCAATCACGCCGTTTTTACACCACATTGCGTCATCGCAAAATAACAGACACGGGAAACAGAAGAAAGCGTTTCTTATTTATATCACATCCACAAATCCAATCCGATAAAGCATACATTGACTTATTAAAATATTATTATTTGTTATTTAATTTTATATATTATTTGTTTAATAATTAGATTTGGTTGTGGGCGACCGTTTTCTTCTAACTTCAAACGTTCTTCAAACTTCAAACCACGTTGCGCTTTAAGTTCTATTATTTTTTGCACAGACATGTTATATCACTAAATTAAGTTTTACTACACAATCATGATTTACTACACAAGAACACATCACAGACAAAACCGCTCTACGAAAAAATCACCGTTTATTTCTACACAAAGAACATTTGTTACTAACCTTGTGTCATACCAACATAAAACGAACGTGTAAAGAAATACACCAACTACACGTGATTAGCATGCGCTATTTACTTATTTAATCAGAAACTGGGGTCATCGACCCTGAAGTCTCTAATGCGCACCAGCTTCTTTCCTCTTTTAGCTTGTGTAATCTGAATTTTATCGCAATGAGCTTTCTATTTCACTCCTATTGATTTAAAGGCCTTTTAAGCCGGCGGCTTTATTCGGTGGCGTATAGCTGAATTGTGGACAAACAGCCATATGACCCTCGCATGGATTCGCTTAACGCGCGCGCGATATTCAAACATTCAAACTTTTCGGATCCTGTGGCAGCTCTTTAATAAACGTTCTCGCATTGAAATCTCAAACAAATGTTAACTATAAAGTATTATTTAAATTGTATAGTGTGTAATATGTTGTTATGTACTCAAACAAAAAATAATTATTTTTTTTCTTATTGCATTGGGAGGTCAATGACCATTTGACCCAATGGAGAAACCGCCCGCCACTGCGAATTTCAATGTTAACTAGATAAGTTATTTATTTCCATTTTGTCGTGGTAGAACTATCCATACATATATAAAAGCTCAAAGCGTATTTTTCTCCGGTTCCTCCAGCGGCTACGCTTCACCAATTTGGACCATTTTTTTTCAATGAAAGATCTCTATCCTCAAATGGAACATGAAACATTTTTATATTTTTATTCTACGTCGATTTTTCAATAATAATTATTTTAATTTATAATATATATGAAAGTCTGCTAGACGCGCTTCACTTGAGGCGACATCTATACTAACATCGCGTCTCATTATTGGAACTAATGCATCACGTGACTTAGCATTTCGCCGGGTCGGTCAACGCTGTCTGCCGTCGAATTTCGGCGAGGTAACACTAGTTTAGGTTTGTTTTTTATACGAACATTTTAAAATGGCCGAGAGAATCTAGTTTACACGTTTATTTGGATGTTTTGTTAATTCGGATCCGATTTGAAATTTATATTATCCACAGAATAATTTAATTTTGTAGACATTAAACCCAATAAATAGATATGAAAAGCTGTTTTGTATCTTTCAAAGTACATATGTTACGATTTTGCGTTTTCTAATGTTATCATGTGTCTAATACAAAACAAAAACAAGGTAGGTATGAGTCCACAAAAAAAATAGTGTGTTAAATATCAGTGGTGGTCCGTCCTATTAGACAGTGCCGACCTAAAATTTTTACTAAAAAGTTACTTTAACACAATTTTTACTTTCCTATACTTTCAGTATAGGGAAGTATTGATTTCATGCAAATTTTCAAAATCGAGATTTTGACGGAAATACATGTTTTGGGCTTCCAGGATCCTAAAAAAGTGGTTTTTAAAAAATGTCTGTCTGTGGGTGTGTGTGTCTGTGTGTGTGTGTGTGTGGGTGTCTGTGTGTGTGTGGGTAACGCTCATATCTTCGGAACGGCTGGACCGATTTCGATGTGCTTTGGAATGAGGAGGTATATCAAAAATTCATCGACAAAATAAGCTTTTAAAAAGAATCCGAAACCGGAAGCGGAAGTTAGACATGTTTTTTTGGTAGCATTTTTTTCAGAAACGGAATTTTGGAAATTGGAATAGTGAAAATTATAGAAGGCTTTAGAACAAATCAAACGTTTTTTTACCGAACTCTCTAGCTTCAACATGACGGCCGCTACGAATTTTTGAAAATTTCGACTTTAACGCCTATTTACTCAAAAACCAGTTATCTGATTGGAATCAACTACATCTTATGTGGTAGCCCTTCAAGGGTACTATACCATGAAATATCATTAATTTTGAAAATCGAAAAACGATCTCAATGGCACCACTCCAAAATTTTTGAAATTTTCAAAAAAAAAGATCTCAAAAACTGCCCACACGTTTTTGTTTAAACTTTTTAAGCTGATAGAGCTAAGAATCTTCTACAATTTATTTTTTTGCGCATTGCTATAATTTCACTGTGACGCCCTCTGTGAATTTTTGAAAATTGAAAATTGGTACCCATTTATTTATTTAACGGGGGGCAATAAAATATTTCTGTTAAAGCAATATAGCTCATCATTGATAGCAAAATCCGAATATCATAATATTTTTTTGATAATTTAATATTTAGGGGGGCTACTATTCCCCCTCCCCCTAAATTTTTTTGATAAAAAGTTAAAAATTTGGTTTCTTGTTTTGCTTGCTCTAGGAGAATCTTTTCACAAAAAATCAAAAAATCGAATTTTTTGCCCCTTAATAATCTTTTTGTCCTTAGAAGAATTTCACATACTTCCTACAGCAGTTGTATTCTTGTACTAGTCGTTTAATGTTCAGTGTAGGCTAACTTTTTTATTTTAATAGATAGACTCGCAAACCCAAGAGCAAAGTTGTAGGGAAAATTCTTCTCGATTGTATTTAAGAAAAAAACTTGAGTTTCCAATTTTAATATGGCGGCCACGGTAAAAAATAACTTTTTTTTTAATGGAAACGTGGCATTTTGGCTTTAAAATCAGAAAGGTTTTGAAATTCTAAATACAAATTAATAAGAGTATTTTCTTGCTAAAAATAATACTTCTCGAGTTATTAATACATTTTCAAACATCAACACGCTTCCTTACTCGTGCCGCCGGTTCATTTCAGTTCGGTTGTTTTACATGTACTCAGTTGCGGAGCCAGCGTGGTAATGGTACGTTTAAGTTACGCTCTTCAGGCTTGAAGTTTTTATAAACGCTGTTTACTTTTAGTAGCCGGGTCTAGACAGGTGTACATTAAAAGTGTTGAAAAATATAAAACAATGTTAATTTATAAGTATAGGAAAGTCCAGGCGAAGTGTTTCGCTCATTTTTACTTGTTAACACCACTGCGTAACATTAAAAACTACGCGTCTAGTCGGGTTAATCTAACAACGGCTCCTACCTACGGTCGCACCTGTGCAGTTAGTATGCCGTCAATCTCAATGTGTGAATGCAACTCTGTTTTCGTATTTTTTCATTAAAAATATAACTGCTCTTAACCATAACCTCGGCCAGACAGTAAAAACCAACCACATTGTGTAAAAAAAAGCAGAATATGACTAAGTGAAATTTAATAGGGATTTTATGCGTAGATTAATTCATTTAACAGGACTTTGTAAATCGAATTTTTTTACTTTTTAATCTTAATGTTAAATAATTTTTGCCATTGTTTACATAAATTTTAAACCCACGGAACGCCACCGAATGATAGATCGTATGTCTGAAACCGTTCGTCACTATTTTTTTTAATTTTGCACGGAGGCCTAAAAAATAATTTTAAATACTGTTATGGGTATTTTTAAGGTGATGCGTAAAAGACGCTGTTGCACCTATTAATTATTACTTATAACTCTTTTGCCGTTAATTTTTATTTGGTTGTTATTAATATTAGATTTAAATATAAAATTAATTTTACGCAAAAAAGGGACGTGTTTGATCATAAACAAAAATAGAAATTGCCGTGGAAACAAATGAATGGAACAAATGACAGTTAAGCGTCATACTTGTTATTTTGCCGTTTTGCGAGAAGTAGGCTACGGTTCATAGATAAAAAATATACGTTTATACTACGGTTATAGTGCACGCGTGTTCTGACTAACATCTTATATGTATTATGAATACGTCCGAACATTTTAGAACAAATCAAATGTCAGCGGTTATACTGCGCACGTAACGTTCGTCACATGCCACACTGACTTGTCTGTACGGATTGACCGTTCAAATGAGTTTGATATTTTCGTCAGAACTATAACAATTGTAAATGCATATTTAAAATATTCTAATACGGAGAATGGAATGAAAATAGTGAGAAGTTAATCGCATATAGCTAGGATATACATACGTAGGTTGTTCATTTAAGTACATTTTATGTCTGTATGTTCATGGACATGCTGTGGCTCTGTAGTGGATTTCTAATGGACATGCATCTATGGACATATTTGGTCGTGTTTTGTGTGTTTTCTTTTCGGATTATACTTAATAGTTAGTGGCTATAGGTTGTGAGTTTTGCCGTAGGTGCGCAAGGAAAGACGTCTTTATACTCAATTGTTAGCAACACGTGTAAAGGTCACACTTAAGCTAGATATCCATATGATTATCCTAGATTTTTATATACACCGCGATAAAAAAAACTTAATCGCGGAGCGGAGGGCGGGAGTTGTAAAAAAACAATTAGATTGACTCTTAAATATCATTATTCTGAAATTAATGACAGATAGTGAGACATGCGGTTTTGTTTTTCATTCTCTCCCCCCCCCCCCGAATAATTTTTTTCCTGATCGTTCTGTAGAAATCTGGATGTTCTAAGACGTAACTTTGAAATAAATGTTCATATTGCAGATTCCGCTAAAATATCAAATCCCTAAGTAACGCAAAGAGATTGCAAGAAATGGTTGCGTAGCGTGAAAGACCGTAGCAATAATTAAAAAAATATAAATATTTAGGGATTTGCTTGTACATTATTGAGATTTCTAATCATATGCGCTTTGCCGATACAAATAAACGTGTTTAACAGACTGCAATTGTGTCTACATACAAACATATTGTGGTATTCTTAATTCTCCTCTTAAAGCAAACATTTTATTTACACCTTCCAATCTCTCATAAATAACATTTTCATTAAGGAATTATCCAATAAATAGTATTAATCAAGATGCGAATTTATATGCACAAAAACAATACGAGCATATATATTATGTATATGCACTAAATATATACAAAATATGCACCAGATATGCAAAGTTTGCACCATTTTATGCACAATATGCAAGCATTGTATACAAAGTGAAAGTCAGTAAACTAAAGATTTTTCAATTATTTTATTAAAAAAAAGCGCATGTGGAAAACCCTACAACATCAACACTTAAAATTATTATTTCAAAAAGACAATTTTTATTTAACACGTCTGTTGGTTTCTGCGATACAGTTTTTCCAATATTGCGTTTAACTTGATGAATTGAGTTTTCAAACGTTTTTACAAGTTCTATTGAATTGGATAGCAAGACTTCTTTCTTTTGTGGTTGATCGAGTGTTGTACTTACAAAACTATAATTTACTACAACTTAAAGAGTTCAAAATTTTCGAAATTATTTGAATAATTAAGAGCAGCAACCACGTACCCCCCTATTTGTTAAGCACTGGTTGTGGAGGCAGTGGAATATTTTACAATTTTTCTTTAAATAATTGCACCCTCAGGGGCTCTTTTACAAATATCTTTTTTACATTAGATATTAAATCGTTTACAATGGGAAACTGATTCCTAATTTCTGCTGCAACTCGATTTACCCCGGTATGGGCGCTATCTATCGCAATACTCACGGTAAATAATTATTACCTTGGCAATACTTACACCTTAGACGTTAGATTTAATATAATTTGTATTTGTATAATACTGTATAAAATGTTTTATGCCGCAGTATACTGTATGGCATTTAAACAATTATTCAATATAAACAATTGTTTGTTTGAGTTTAAAAAAAACAAAATTTATTTAAAAATGAAAATATATTAAGAATCGCCTTAAAAAATTACTAGAAATATGAACTCTTCAATGAAAAATTAAAACTCGTAAATAAAGCAGACTTATCCACCATTAATAATAATGTTAATACAATTCCGCAATAGAATAGTCCCATTGGCTTCTTGGAGTTTTAAGGCACAGTATGTTGTAATAAAATTGTTGAATTTTCTTGAGTTAAGCGTTAAGCGATAAAGAAGATCCTTCTAACATTTACCACTGTGCATTTGATTTGGTTTTCGTAAGTTTTATGTTTCATAACTCACTACTTTTAAATTACATTCAAACATTATATCTTATATCTGAATGTCGAATCCTTAAAAGAGAGAATGCTAGGATACAATCAGAAATGGGCATCGCATATGAAGAGGATGAATGAGACCATGTGTGTATAAGAGCCTTTAAAGCACTGCTCCGTTAAAAGGCACTCGGCTTTGCCTCGTGCTTTTAAACCCGTCGCGCGTGCTTTAAAGGCTTACTTATACACTTGTATTATAGTATACTATTTTTCCAAATGCTGTATCTTCAAAATGAAGGCCGCTACGAATTTTTGAAAATTTTAACTTTAATGCCGGATTACTCAAAAACAAAATATCCATACAATACAAACTATCATATTATTTGATAGCCCTTGATACGTATAATCTAGTGATGCGAAAATATTTTGGAAAATTTGAAAATTGTAAATATACTAGCGGCGAATTGACGCATTTTTTAGCTACGCCTAGCAATTAGCTCTAATAAAAAAAAATATGTTTCATTCGTTGCATATTTTTGATAACTACAAATAAAGTTATTATAAGCATTTTCTATCCGGGCATTACCTATCGCGCCCCGTAGGTAATCATCGCCTTGAGTCTGGAGCGAGCGGCTTGTACGGCTTGAGATGACTAGTAGATGTAAATTTCAATCACTCTTTGACGCGAGAATATTTAGAACAGCGACCTGTTTCGCCCATTTTTTTGTTTGGCCAAAGACTAACCTTTTTTAGAATTTTAGGTCAGGTTATTTATTGTTTGAATAATTGTTACTTATGAATTAAATTATTTATTTTTAACTGTAAACAATTGTTTTATTAGCTTTTTGTGCCGTACTAGGTAGTAATCACTTTATCAGTGGTTCTTTAAGCATTACCTCTAAATTTTGTGTAGTGGTATTTCAGAGGGCCCCGACAAGATTGTGCAATCAATTTATTAATGCAAAAAGTTCCTAATATGATTTTTCGATTTATGACAAAAGAAAAAAATCGCAGTAAGCTGGGATTTTACATTTTGTAGCATTTAATATTCTCCTAAGATACAACTGTTTATCCTCCCTACTATAAATAAAACTGGTTTCAGTTGGGCTACAAATAAATTTGTTATAGAGGTGTTTCCAAGCAAAGTGGGATACACTGTATGTATGTTTAAAATGCTTTTATAAATGCCCTTTAAATTATGCTGAAGCCGCCTATAATTTCCATTTTAAAATCCATGTTTGTATTGTATCTTCAAAACAATTATTGCAAATATAAAAAATCTTAAGCATACCACTGCAATCTACACAAAAATCTAGTGAAAACTTGGATGGCATTTTTTAATATTTGGAAAAATTAGTGAAAGAGTGAAAGACCTCGACACCTTCGGGTGTAAGACGTGAAGGATTATGATATGATGAAAAATAAGTGAGTCCATTAGAAATACTAAAAGTTTCGCTTTTCTATTGTAGCCCAAAAATAAAAATTTTCCAATTTTTTTTTCAGCCATTGAATTCATCTTAAAAAAATTTGCTCAATTTAATACAAACGATTTTTTCGTAACTTCAATGTTAACGAATTTACATAGTAACTACATACCGGTTTGTGAAAAATTATCTTGGTCAAGAGTGGTCATGGATTTTTAATCAATTGTCGGAGCTAGTATCGTGCATTTATGTCAATCATTTTGTGATTGTCAAAATTTGTCAAGCAGTTCTGGTGAAGTTTACTTGCTATTGTAATCTTAAGCAGTTTTTGAATTATGGTTTCTACCACAGAGCATATGACCACCCTTGACCACGATAATTTTTAACATCCCGGTAGAAATGACAGCTGTGCATTTCCTGTTATTCTTATTATACAGTTGTCCTTGACTTTAAAGAACAAAAGAAATTTTGCTATACTTTTATACAGGTTCCCAATTTAGAATTACTGGAAATATTGCGTAAAATACCTAATTTGAATTACCGATTGTAATAATATCACAGTATACTTATATATACAGTAGCGAAAGTAAAGGTCATTTATGGTAATTATAGCACCAAGCGGCGAACAAGTTACACTAAAATCTGACAGCTGACGGTAGTAGTGTTTCTCTGCTTTTTGAACGTTATAAGAACAATTTTCAAGTTGTTTGCCAGTGTTTTTCTAAAAATGTGATTAGTGATACACCAATCTATTATGAGAGTCTCAAAAGGTAGCGCATGTTCCGCCGTAAACTGCGAAAACAACGAAGGAAAGAATCCTAACCTTAGTTTTTTACATTTCCCAAAGATCCAAAAAGGTAATAAATTCTGATAAATATTAATACATTAAAGTTTAACTTTCTCGTCGTTTTAGATCAAAACAGGGGGTTGTAAACTGTAGACGTGAAGATTGACGTGAAAAGGAGGTTGGATATTTGAATAAAAACTGCACTTTGTGCACGCTGCATTTTGAAGATTCGCAGTTTATAAATGTTAATAAATCATATTACTGGCATTATCTTTGTATTATTTAAAAACCCTTATATAATGTAGCTCGTAATTTTTCTGTTTTGCTTATTAAAAATATGGTAACAACAACGAACTGGATTAGAATTTAAAACCCGCCATAATTTAAACGATAGTTTAACTTGTCGACCGCTTGGAGCGCCACTAGTTATAGCTTACCAGGTGTTATATGGGCGCTTTCGCTACTGTATATATAAGTATACTGTGATAATATTATCAATGTATCAGTACCATGTGTTTGATCTTTGATAACATTTTATTTACAGTTCAATATTTACACGACTCTAGAGATAAAAATCCAGTGATGTATGTAGATAATAAAGTGACCCTGTACTTTTTATTTAATTCCATACCAAAATAGTGGAAATAAAATACCCAAAATATTATTAATAAAAATAAATGACGCACCTAATTATCTAAGATTTATTTTTTAACAGTGTATATTTTGGTGTAAAAAATAATATGCCCAAAATTTGTTTATTATATGTATAATTTTGTGTTTATATAGGGATGGGCTTTTGAAACTTCCCTAAACGGTTCTGCTTATGATATTATGGCTTATGGAATTTAGTTTTATGTTTCACTAAACAGTATTACTTGACTTAGGTTTAGAGTAAAGCAAAAACATTGTTAAAAATTTTACAAGCCATTGGAATTTATATATTATATTTAGGTATGATTAGGAAGATTATATTACATACTTTTAATTAAAATTAGGATGCTAACCATAAACGATGAAGATGACGTTACATAAGGTCAAAGATTATGGATATGTAAAAATTCAAAATGTTTAGTGATAAGGTATTGATGTCTGTCTAGTGACGCAATTGATTGAATACTTGACTTTTTAATAATTCATGATTATTACTATTTCCAGACCTGTACAAACTGACTGGAGAAATCCTAGGTGAAGGTGCTTATGCCAGTGTCCAGACATGCCTGAATATGTACACAGACCAAGAGTTTGCCGTTAAAATAATAGACAAGGTTCCAGGACATGCACGTGCTCGTGTTTTTAGGGAGGTAGAAACCTTCCATCACTGCCAAGGTCACCCGAATATCATCCAGCTCACAGAATTCTTTGAAGATGAAGAAAAGTTCTACTTAGTTTTTGAAAAGGTTTGTTTTAAATTCTTGGTATAATTAAAAAATATGGTGATAGAAAGGCTCTAAAAACATTTCTACAAATGCTTGTTGCAATGTATGTACATATGTTACACAACAGGCATCCTACAAACTTTTTGTTGCTGAAAATAAAAAAGGGAATTCAAATTAGTTATGAAGTTTCTTTTGTGAGCAGAACAGCAATTCCCAAAGGCACACATGTCAAATTGGCATGAGGTGAACATTCACATTTGCTTTTGGAAATTACCCTTTTGAGGGTTATTCTTATAGGCATTAGTCAACACTAATAATACAAAACCCCATTTTGGAATGAATGGCAAACTTATGGTGATGAAGGAAGTCACCCCTCAGTCTGATATAATTCAGATATTCTAAAATTGACCTGTATTACATACAAAAAAATAATTTTACTCAACATTTAACAGGTAAACGGTGGGCAGCTACTTAGACGAATTCAAGAGCATAAGTACTTCAGCGAAGCAGCGGCAGCTGAAATAGTGCGAGAAATAGCGTCAGCGTTGAGCTTTATGCATGCAAAAGGTATTGCTCACCGTGATCTAAAGCCCGAAAACATCCTTTGTGTACATAAAGATCGCCTCTGCCCCATAAAGATCTGCGATTTAGATCTGGGTTCTGGAATCCGTTTTCAGTCCAGTGTTTCAAGTCCACTTGCAACACCACAGTTATTAACTCCGGTAAGTAAATAGAGTTAAATTAAGACCAAGATTTTTATAACTTTGTAAGTTTTCCTGCCATAACCACCAGTTAGTTTAATGGGTATATTTTAAATAAAATAATGACTAACTTCAACAGATATTTATTTATTTTAGCCTTATCTATATTTTAAGGTTAAAGGGAAAAAACCCACAGTCTCACCAATAGATATATTTAAAAGATTGTTTGATGTTGAGCGGCTACATGTTTCGGCCTAAGGCCATCTTCAGGCTTAGTTGGAAACTTAAAGGTTAAAACATCTAAGTGAGATTTAAAAATCTTGTTTGTTTTCAAATCCAATAATGTAAAGTACGAAAAAATAAAAACTTTGAAGTTAGAGTAAGAGGAAACGACGACGTGTCCTAACCCTCTCCTATAACTAATCTGTCATTATCAATGGCATCTAGGATCCCTAGTTCCACAAAATGAGGCATTTTGTAACTTGTTACATGAATAGCTATTTGATGTTCCTTGATACTTTTAAAAACAGCATTATTTATGAGAATTGCAAAAAAACATTAAACATTAATTTCAGCCCTTTTTTTATCATTTTTACTCTTTGTCATTGTTAAAATGAATTTTAAAAATGTAGATTCAACAATAATAGTTATTTGTAACTAGGCAAAATAGTAGCAGTTTTACTGCCGCGGCTGGCGTTTCGTAGCCGAAGCTATGAATCCAGCCAAGGCAGTAAATTGCATTTTTGTCGTGTTGAACATATAATTTTTACGCCGATTTGTTAAAAATCATCATAACCATCATGTTATTATGTTATGCGATTGCTTTGTAAAAATAAATTTAATGTTCATAATTCCATAAATGTCATTTCTATTTTCGTTTGCCATTTTTAATGTCGTTTTAAATGCCTAGGCAGTAAAAGTGACACTTTAGTGGCTGTCAATTGTTAATATGATGAAACTTTTATTGTCGATCAACGAAAAATATTTTTTTACAACTTTAATTATATGGTGTAAATTTTTATAAAAATATAGAGGATTTTGTGTTATTGAAAAATTAAATAAAAATGTTAATAACAAAATTGTTTACAACAAAAATTTAAAAAAAATTTTACCTAATTATTTATTAACCGGGCCTGCAAGAACTGACTTGCAGTCACGGCAAACGGAGGGTTCTGGCGCCAGTTTTGATAAATTTCTACAGCCCTAGACTATTAAATTTAGAAATATACTTCTTAGTCTTGCAGGATACGAAATTCTATGCTCTGCAAAAAAGGTAGAATAAAGTTTTTGATATCTATCTTACTTTTCGATAGTCAGATTTAGGGCTGGGCGGTATTGAAAATTTAATATCGAATATCATTAATGAATTTATATATCGATAGTATCCCTATATTATTTACGATAATACCAACATTATCACCAATAATTTCGATATATTATCTATAATATCGATATTATAAATGTCAATATTACCACGATTTATTTCTTTCATATTTTTTTTTTAATTGTATACATGGTGTCAGACATGACTCCCCAGGCCTATAACTTTGTTATTTTAAAAAATAACTATAATAAACTATATATATTCGTAAATGGGAGCAAATTCTCTATAAGATGGGCAAAGAAAATTTTAGAAAATCTGTATTATGGCAGCGATACTCAACTTTTTTTTTCCAAATTGCACACTATGCTTTTTTTTCGGTCATTCTGATAGTACTCTTTATTCTCCTTACAACCATGTAAACCAATATGGGTCTTACATAAGAAATTTCTCGAAAAAAATACGATTGAAAGTTGAAGTTTAGGTTTGCCATGGAAACAACTGATTTTTGTAATTTGTACTCGTCGGCGATGAAAACAATAGCGTATAGCTGTAAAACAATTGCAATTTACGTTGCAAAGAATGACAGTTATTCTTTCTGTATTTGTATGTTCTTGTTTAAAATCATATTAGAAATGAATTACACTAATTCTGAAAAGCTCGATATTATCCACATTTATGGTTTATGCGAGAAGAATGCAAGAAGAGCAGCAAGGTTGTATGCAGAAAGGTATCCGGAAAGAATACATACTGATCATAAAACGTTTATTAACTTGGCATCGAACCTTCTTGAGCTTGGGTCATTAAAAAGGACAAGAAAATTCCAAATTTAAATAAACGAACCGCTACAGATGATGCTCATGCAGTGGCGGTTTTGGGGTATGTTCAATTACATCCTAATTCTTTGCTTAGCACCGTTGCATCTCAGTGTGACATATCAAGGGCTTCTGTGGGTAGGATTTTGAAAAAGAATGTATACCGACCTTACAAATTTATGCGAGTACATGCACTGCACCAAGGGGATAGTAACCGCCGAATGGAGTTTATCAGTTGGGTTATGGCGAATTATTCAGAAGAACCTGACATTCTTAGAAGGATACTGTGGACGGATGAAAGTAGATTCCACAATAATAGACTGGTGACTACACAGAATTCAAGATACTGGTCAACAGAGCAGCCGTACTAGATCAGGCAAAGAAATTTTCAGCACATGTGGGGGATTAACGTTTGGTGTGGCATAATAGGAGAACACTTAATAGGGTCATATTTCTATGGAGGCACCTTGACCGGTGATCGTTACTTGTTAGTCCTTCAAAATACGCTTCCAAAACTGCTGGAAAATGTGCCGCTTAATATCAGAAGAAGGTTGCTTTTACAACAAGATGGTGCTCCACCTCACAATAGTCTTGCAGTTCGAGATCACTTAAATTACGTTTATAGAGATCGTTGGTTTGGAACAAACGGACCCGTGCGCTGGCCAGCTCGCTCACCCGATATTACACCATTAGATTATTTCTTGTGGGGATATGTAAAATCTCACGTCTATTCAAGTCCATTTGAAAATTTGGATGAACTAAAAGATAAAATTACTACAGTCTGCAGTAATATTCCTCCAGAATTATTAATAAAAGTTACAAGTAGAGAATTTCTGCATAGACTTGAATGTTGCGCAACTGAAAACGGAGAGAATTTTGAACAATTTTTGTAATTATAATTAATTTGTTATTAGCATTCAGTTAATTAAGGTAATATTGTATAAAAATAATGAATAGGTATTTTTTTTAAACTACGCTATTGTTTTCATCGCCGACGAGTACAAATTACAAAAACCAGTTGTTTCCATGGCAAACCTAAACTTCAACTTTCAATCGTATTTTTTTCGATAATTTTCTTATGTAAGACCCATATTGGTTTACATGGTTGTAAGGAGAATAAAGAGTACTATCAGAATGACCGAAAAAAAGCATAGTGTGCAATTTGAAAAAAAAAAGTTGAATATCGCTGCCATAATATGAGTACAGATTTTCTAAAATTTTCTTTCCCCATCTTATAGAGAATTTGCTCCCATTTACGAATATATATATATAGTTTATTATAGTTATTTTTAAAAATAACAAAGTTATAGGCCTGGGGAGTCATGTCTGACACACCCTGTATACACTGTATAAGAAAAAGGTAATTTTATTTATAATTTATAAAATCGATATATCGATAAAAATATTCCCAGCCCTAGTCAGATTAAGCTCAAGCCACAATTTAAAATCTTTTTTACTGATATTAATTAACTAACAAACTTCTTTGTCATAATTGTTACCACAAATATTATTCAATCATGTAGTATAGAAGCTAATAAACAACAATTTGAATTTATTTTATTCACTAATTTTTATTTCTGCTTATAAAGCATGGCAGCCATCATTATTACAACACTGGACTATTATTTTATTTATAATATATTAATATGAACTTCACCATATCAAGCTGGAACTTATTAATACCAATTAGTTTGTTTAAATTTATGAGTTGGTGCCATTATCAAACTAGGGAGTAACCACTTACTTCAAAAATTTTTATTATCGCTCTGCTTGCAAATGTTAATATTTAAGATAAGATAAATTAAAAGCAGTTACGATGGAAAATTGTTACATTTTTTGATTCTTCGATTGACACCTCATTTTAAAGCTTCCTTGGTTTTGCTTCGTATGGAATAAGCTTTTTATCGAGTAATAAAAGTAGCTGTAGAACCCCAGGGGGCGGTTATTATAGAACGGCGAACAAAAAAATATTAAAGACTGCATCCATAACCTAGAAACAGTTGAAGATATGAAAAAGTGAAGATCGCCAAAAGATAGAGTTTTTATGAAATTTAATCTGATATACCTATTAAGAAAAAATTGAGCGATTGTGAGAAAATTATAATAACAGCACTATAGCACGGGGCGGTTTTTATAGAACGGAGGACGGTACATACTGACACATAGAAAATATTTCACGTTAGCATTTTTAAAATTATCTATTGCTACTTTTTTTATTTAAACAATACCAAGTTAAAAGCAGTAATTTAACCTGAACGTCTTAAAACAACCAACGGCTTAATCATAGTATGTTTTGGTATTGTTTACATGCTGACAAAGACCAAGTTAGCAAAATTATTTACCAATTGAATATTATTATATAACTGCATTTAAAAATTTTGCGCTAGTCAATTTACATAAGATGTTTAATCATCATAGCTAAATTAACGTATTGAAGCTGAAACAATTATAGACTGCCCATTCCACTATGAGGTTACAAAGTTTACCTAAAATCGTGTTGCCAATTTTGCATAATTTTTATGAACATATCCAAATTTTTTAAATTTTTTTACTTGTTTTGATGGTGTCAAACAATGTAGTGTACCAATAGTATTGTGTCCCACTAAGGTTACTATAATATCCAACTGCATTACAATCTGCTAACCCACAAAGAGGCTTGAAAATAAATTTTAAAAAACTTATCGCTCGCCATTTCGAAGCTCGAGTTTAGTAAAAGAACGTTGGAATTTCCTTTTTTGTAAAAAAAATATTGATATTTTGGATAAGAGATTGTTTGAGATTAAAGCACATTGACAAAATTTAATAGAGAAAGGCTAACCACCGAAACATTATCTATATATTAAAATTAGGTTTTATTCCACTATTAATGATGTGCAATATAGTTAAAACAGAAATTTATTAACCATAGAACACTAAACAGACGTAAAATTTACAATTCATTGTTGAATATGTGGTTTTAGATATTTCTGCTTATGCAATGGTTATCATATTCCTGTAGCTATTCATATCAGGATCGTTTGAATACATTTGTATGTCTGTCGATAGAGTTACCCCTCTTATAATTCCTGGGAGAACATCGTCAAATTCAGGAATGTTTATTATTTACGTTACATTTCTATGTAGTATATTTTGCAAAAATGGTCCATGAGTGTTTTTTGACATTATGCAATATTTTGAAAATTAATATGCTAAATGAAAAACCCACTTAAGGTGAGAAGCACCTGGCCTATCTAAAAGTTCTGTTCACTCGTCTTCGTAGAATGACAACAAATTATTGTGAACCCTACAGCTGCGCTATGTGGAAAACACCAGGCCATAGCTGCCAAAACTGTGCACAGTAATTTATCTTTTTAAAATATTTTTGATAATTATTATTTATTAATAAACATAAAAGACCTCTTGGTATGCCCTAAACATTAATTTTATCAAAGTATTATTAATTTAAAAAATTCTAGTAAAATTTACAAGCGTTTAGTATTTATGCAACTCCCAAGTATGTTTAGTGTTCTAGGGTTAAATAAAAACACACTTAATTTATTGTAAATAAAATAATTTTTAACTTCAACAGGTTGAAGTTAAGAATTGTTTATTTACAATAAATTAAAATGAACTTTAACGAAGTAAAGCTCCAACTTATAAATAAAAACACACTTATTACAATTTTTAAAAATTCATCGAGGAAGTTAGTCACAGAGAAATTATAGCATTGGGATCAAAACCAAATTGTAGCTCATATTCAGCTCTATGAGCCTACAAACTTAACACGTTCGCTGTGTTATGGGTCACATTATTACCCCGTATCGCATTAGTCTCCTGTGTGGAAAGCTATAAAGCGCATCCTACCTACAATGCGTTTACAACAAATCATGTAATTTTCAAGATATTTAAATAGTATGTGTATAAATACCATTCATATTTACTACTTTTATCTAACTAAAAACAATACGGGTCATAAGTGTCCCATAATGCACCGAGTTAAAAATTCCTACGTGTGATGGCACGGGTCCATCTATAACTTTAAACTGGCTCATAAGCAGTGAAGGCAGATGTAATTCTTTCACAATTTCCTTAGCGCAAGTCGTTGTGTAGTGTAAGGCAATTGAAAAAAAAAGTAGACCGCTTCGTCAGGTCCATAAATGCGATATGGCACATATGAGCCTGGTGTGGCCATGATTAATGGTAATTCCTATCTAATAGATTAGCACGCCCCTATAACTGCCCAGTGCCCACTCCTCGCAGTCTGTACATCACTAGACATCTGTCCCTTACGGGACACATAGAGCCCGTACCGCACAGTGATACAAATTAGTACAGGGCCGCTCTGACTAATATCACACATTAAAATAGTATTTAAATAGGGGAGGGGCAGCGAACATATTGAAAGAAATGTGTTAAGTAACATTGTGTCCGAAAAATTGTTTTTGGTAAATTTTGAAATGTTACATTGCCTAATTTCCCATTCCATATTTTAAGTTTTGAACTAAGTTGAGGTTTGATTATTTGTTTAAAACTTATTTGAAACAAATTCTAAACACTTTTAATTTGTAAACTACATTGTAACATTTCTTTCTATTCACATAAGTATTCATATTGAATTTTTTCTAGGCAAAAAGCAGGTGGTGTCAATGTTTCCTATATCTATGATATCTGGATTTCCAAAAATTACATGATCATTGTAGGCATTGATACCTGGTTTTGCCTGGAAAAAATCATTTAATTTGAATTAAAAAAATTTAGAATGAGTTCTGTGTAATTGTGGAACCAGGATGTATATTAATCAAGACCTTAAAAATTCTTTGACTTTTCCAGGTTTTGCAGGAGTTGTTAAAATATTTGCCAGGTCTAGGTATTTGAGATATTAATAATTAATAAACGCCAGGATTTTTTTTTTTTTTTGGGAAAAACCCGAGTTTTTTTCTCGAATGTTACCGGGAAAATTCCTAATGCCCCTTTTTCTTAATTTCGGTTATAATCGGAGGTTTTGCAGAAAAACATTAATTTTGATACCGAGTAACCTTATTTTTCACATGTTCTTCCCTGTTGTTCATGAAAATTATGATAATTAATAGGTTTTACAAATAATATATTGATTTTTTTTTGGTGCTTGTCCATTTTTATGCAACGATAATGTATTCAATTTTTGTTTTATTTTAGGTTGGTAGTGCAGAGTTCATGGCACCTGAAGTCGTAGAAGCATTCATTGGCGAAACAGATACTGCAGCATATGATAAGCGCTGTGACTTATGGTCCTTAGGTGTCGTCATGTATATTTTGCTTTGTGGCTATCCACCATTTTACGGTAAATGTGGTGGAGACTGTGGATGGGAACGTGGTGATAACTGCACTGCATGTCAGGATTTACTCTTCCACAGCATTCAAGAAGGTCACTACGAATTTCCAGAACATGAATGGGGCCATATTTCTACCGAGGCCAAACATCTTATTTCATCTTTGTTAGTGAAAACAGCTAGTCAACGTATTAGTGCTACGGAAGTATTGCATCACCCTTGGTTAAGCCGAGCTCGCGACTCAGTACCTCTTGCCACGCCTGCCATCATGAAACGCAACAATTCAGCCCGTGAACTTTCACAGTTTGCAGAATCGGCAATGGTTTGTAATCGCGTAGTGCTGCAACATTTCAGCATGAATTTAGACTACTTGGAACGGCCCAATGTATATCCTCCTTTACCGCCACCATTGGGATTAAGCCCTCCTAGCGAAAGCAGATTGCTACAACGGAGAACAGCAGCAGCAGCAAAGACTCATCATTCTTGTCAGTTCTTGCATTTGACTCATCCTACATCTGCTACTGCCATTGCCAGTCCCAGCAGTTAGAGTCACCATATTGTGTATCGTCATATATTTTTATACAATAAAAATGTGATTTCTTTTTGTTACATAAATTCGGCTAGAATTTGAATTGTTTTGTTTGGTGTGATTAGCGAAGCAAATAAGTAATGTTTGTATTGTGCTGGTTCAAACTTTAGCTGAAATCGCTGCTTGGTTTTATACAGTATAAGTGAAACTAAACTGCATGAAACCATATATGCAGCTTAATGTTGTTTATTGATGGTTTCAGGTGGTTTAGTATTAGGGAGGCCTATAGTAGAGGATGCGCTTGTATTTTTAATACTTTTGTACTTGTGAGGGTAGGTGCAGCATAAAGTCTATTGTGATATCTACTACTACTACTACTACTACTACTACTATTACTATTACTGACCGTAGGTAGGAGGGATTGTAGGTGAAATCATCGTACCTGCATCGTTAAATTAGTTATCAGAGTAATATTATTGTTAGAGGGCTAGTACGTAGCCTCTAGTACTGTGCTGACAGTCCATTTGTATTCCAAAAGTCCTAAAAATGTTTTGATATTTTTAAGAATTTTAATGCTCAAGTCTTAGTCTGCATTTGTAAAATTTAGATGGAGACGACATTTTAGGTTCCAGAATCCTGACTTTCTGTACGAGTTGCCAATGTAGAGGTGGCAAACTATCACTAGTCAATTGTCGTTCATTTAATTAAAATAAATAACAATTATCATTAGAAAATAAGCTACAATTGCCAAATTAGGGGAGAAAAGAAAGTAAAAACTTTGAATTAAATTAAAAGCACATTAACATTGTTTTTTGTACAAAACACATGTTTTCAGTTTAAGTTAAGAAAAGCATACAAAAGTATACAGGAATTATGGTAGTAGTTGCAACAAACCTGTACTGTACCAAATTATCTTTTCAGCCAAATTCTTAGTAAACAAATTTACGCATCTTTAAAAAAGTTTGTCCGAGTATTTTGTTTAAACTCGAAAAAACTAGCACAACTATGTGTTTCAACGTTTTTGTAAAGGATGAAGTTTTATTTTTTATGTAGAAGTTGCGAGCATGCGAAGGGTTATTTTAACCATATTTTTATTTATTTATTTGGATTGGCTACACAGATGAGAGTTTATAACATATATCTGAGGGTGTTTTTTTTAAATGATTTTCAAATTGTTACTTTAATAGTTTAAATGTTTGGGTTTTTAACTGTTACAGCTACTACTACTCCTGACAAAATGAGAAATATTGGAACTAAATTAAAAAAATTACACATCCTCGCCATGGTATAATTTAAAGCAGTTTGGTATTTAAAGTAATGCTCTAGTTTGTTAATTTTGAATCAGAATGTATAATATCGTAAATGTATACAGTTTTACTATCTGGGGACTTTCCACGAAATACACAAATTACAAAGTTTATGGGTATCATGCGAAATAAAAAACAAAACACATCTTAATTGAAAGTTTGATAATTGTTACTGATGGTTGTCTCCTCTAGTTTTAAATGTTAGCCAAATATCAATCGGCAATAATATTTGGACCTGGTAATTTCATTCTTCATTTTTAATATTTTTCTTTTGGAGCCGTGTAATCACGTTTTCCAATTTAACATACTCATAATGTCGGACTCGTTGAGTAATAAGTATGCTTGTGGGTGAATGTGTCGAATGATTTTGAAAGTCCGATTGGGGTTTGCTGTTCTATACAGCTAGAGTACTTCTCTAAACCTAAGTTTAAGAAATAGCATTTACTACTGTAACCTAAACAGTACAAATGCCTCTATTTTCAATCAAATGATACCAAAAAAGATATATAAATACACTAAATATTTTGAAAATTTTAATGAGTCCTTAGCTTAATGGCTAAAAGTGCCATTTGTAAGTTGTTATGTTGTAGTATTGTAACTCCATGCAAACTCATGAGACAACTAACTTATATTAAGTAACTTATGTTACTGAAGAACTGAAAGAGATCATGTTAATTTTATGACGTATGTTTTCATTACATAACAACTTTGAAATAAGAGTATTTGATTATTAGTGATGGAACATTAATATGTACCAAGTGTGCTTATTTCATATAAATAAAGACCGATTTTTGTAAAACTTGTAATGAAGCTTATTTTATTTCTGGTTTTTATTTACAAAACAATATGAATCAAACAATTACCTATCCCTTTCTATTTTAGTTCTGTATCTAAATATCTACTGTTGAAATACCACGGTATGAAATACCTTGACATTCAATAAACGGCAAGAAAAATGAATTTCACTAATCAAGTAATCGTCCCACAAAAATGTATTGAATTGAATGGAAAGTTTTGCTAGGAATGACTAAAAATGTTTTTTTCGCCCTCTGTACGGAAACCTATATTTCTGCATGCTTTTTCAATTAGAAAAGTGGTACTTTTCCACATAGCAACACAGAACAAAATTATTTATTGAAAAAAAACTCCTAACACCCATACTTTACCTTTTTGCAAGAAGTAAATTTGAGGTAGCTTCCAAAGCTGTCTTAATATATACAAATTTTTCATTGACTTCCACTCATGAAGCATAATTTTACCACTGCTTGTGCATCCAGTTTTTGTTTGTTTATTACATAGGAACCCTACTGAAAGTCACCTGACACAACCTTATAGAAATATGTGTGTAAGGTTTATATGAGGTTTTTGAAACAGGCAATTCCGAGCTGATCCTATAGAATATTCTAATATGGTTTTATCGGGTTGCCTTTAAGAGGTTAAACAAGCATTTGCCTTGTTGAATATTAATATGGTTTAACCAGGACAGATAGCGAATGCTTTTACAAGGTTTTACGGTAATTTGACAAGTTCGAAATTTACAACATTTTATCAGGTTATTAACGAACTTTTTGTAATGAGGTTATATTTATCAGGTTGAATAATCGTTTACCTTATTGAATATTAACAAGGTTTAACCACGAAAGATAGCAAATGCTTTTACCAGGTTTTATCGGAATTTGACAAGTTCGAAATTTACAACATTTAATCAGGTTATTAACGAACTTTTTGTAATGAGGTTGTATGAGGTTATATTTATAAGGTTGAATAATCGTTTACCTTATTGAATATTAACAAGGTTTAACCAGGAAAGATAGCAAATGCTTTTACAAGGTTTTATCGGAATTCGACAAGTTCGAAATTTACAACATTTTATCAGGTTATTAACGAACTTTTTGTAATGAGGTTGTATGAGGTTATATTTATCAGGTTGAATAATCGTTTACCTTATTGAATATTAACAAGGTTTAACCAGGAGAGGTAGCAAATGCTTTTACCCGGTTTTATCGGAATTCAACAAGTTCGAAATTTACAACATTTTATCAGGTTTTTGATGAATATTTTGTAATGAGGTTGTATAAGGTTGAACAATCGTTTGCCTTAGTGAATATTAACAAAATTTAACCAGGCGAGATAGCGAATGTTTTTATCAGGTTGTATCGGAATTTGACCAGTTTGAAATTTGCATAAACAAAATATTGTCAGGTTATTCAGAACTTTTTACAATTCGGTTGTATGAGGTTGACTTTCAAATATTCAACAATACTTTACCTTGCTAAATATTAATAAGGCTTGCCAAGTTTTTTCTGAATTTGGTAATTGCAAAGTAGAAAAAAGCATTTAAAGTTAATGAGCATAGGATAAGAATATAAATAAGAAGAATAAACTTGAAACATTAGAATTTATTATTTATTCTCATAACGAACATTAGATGTACTATATATGATATACAGAAAACTAGCAAAATTATTTATTAATTAAATAATGGATTAATCCATCCTCCTCTATTTTTTTGTATTTCTCCATTTTCTTCTATTTCGCTTCTTCTTTTTCTTCCTTCTCTCCTTCTCCACCTTCCTTGTCTTCTTCTCGTTCTATGTCTTCTCCCCTTCCATGTCTTCTTCACCTTCCTTTTCATTATCTTCTCTTTCGTTCTGTTCTTCATCTCCTTCTCCTTGTCGTGAATTGTAATCTGATAAAGAAAAACAAATAAAATAGTACAAATCCCAAAATTGCATCATATAGATAATAGAATATAATTTTGAGGAATCATTTTTGGAAAATTTCCATAATTTTGAGAACGTGCCATCTTTACAATTTTTATACTGCCAAAAATATTCTTCTATCACGTGATTATACATATTAAGAGCTAGTAAATGATATAATTTTTATCGATTATGTTTTTTCTGTTCAAGTAATCGGGTATTAAAGTCAACATTTTCAAAAATTCGTAGTGGCTTCGTCTTGAAGATACAGCATTCGAAAAAAAAAGAATATTTTTCCGAGAATTATTTTTTTCATACGATCTTTTTCGACCACTACAATACCTAACTAAATAATGTATAAACTAAAATAAATACTAAGTAAATACTTACCACCATAACAAATCACGTATGCAGGATACGCATTGCCTTCTTCTGATTGCCACCCCACGTTATATTTTTTAGCTTTTTTATACCCCACTTTATTATTAAAAATTTAGCACGCGTCATATAGGCACCGTCATAAAGCTATCATCCTCTAAAAATCTAAAGAATACAAATTTTATATCGGCCATGTTGAAGTCAACTTTATTATGAACGAACTTTGCTACACGAAGATCGCTCACAGACTCACAGTTTAAGAGCGTTGTCTGTAGAACGGTCCTTTTTGAACAGGTAAAATTGGTAGGGATAGGTTTTAAACAGGTATAAAAATATCCGAAAATACAGCTTATGTCTGCATATTTTTAAATAACACGTACGTTTTTGTAAAACGTGCAGCTATTGAAAATCCGGGTTTTCAATTAAAGTAGACTGCGTTAAAACACAAAACTTCATATTTACTATCTAGGGCGAGGTGCTCTATATCCAGTGTAGCGGGCCTCAAAATCCTTTCAAGTAAAACACAATTTAAGGCACTTTTTTATTTTATAAGCCCTCGCGTCATAAAAGAAGCGTGCAAGTATCTATACAAATAACATTTACACTAATCTATCTGTGCCTTTGTGAAAGATTTTATATTTGTATTATTATTTTAAAGAGCTTAGAAAGATCGTTAACGGAACGTAACTATCAACCGATGTATACATATGTAGTAAGATTTAGAAATTAAATAAATAGATAAATGGAAAAATCTTAAAAGGGATTACTAAAATACGCGCTGATTTAGAGCTAAAAATGGACGAAACACGTCGGCGGTACTTATAAATTCAAACATTTATTATTATCACATTCTCATTATGTAACAGTACCTCTCCATTTCATATCATTGAGCTCAAGTTAGTTACAATGAATACAGTAATTATTAACATGATAGAAAATTGTGTTTCTTGGGGATGATCAAGAATTTACTTGCGTCTTGCAGTTGCTAGGACTTGGGGCATTTGCGTTTGGTAGGTACTTATCAGCACAATAGGATAATAAAAATAAATACCTATCTTTTCTGCTTTAAAACTCCAACAGATGTTTGCAAGTTCCACGAAAGCCAAAAGCACCGCCGCTTACCGTTTTAAATTGCAACTGAGCGGCTATGGTAATCAAGGAATAGATTTACAGTAGTTTCTTTGTAACTTTTAAATACAAAAATGAGCCAAACATTGTATGGACTTTCGCATACTTCTGCAGTATAGAAATTTAAAAAAGACACAAAATTTGGAAATTTTCCAAAATTAGTCCAGTAGACTTACGACTTTTTTTAGCGCTTGACGGAAAACAATCGGACAGAAACGATTTTGGTAGATATGTTTAGTTAAACAACATCCAAAATCCATTTCTGTCCCATTTTTTCGTCAAAAAACCTGCAAACGTACATATTCGTCAAAATCTGAAATTCGATTTTTTACGATCACCACCATACCTAGTTTACATATTTACCTGTATCGGTATTTCTAATTAAAGCTGTGTAATATGTGCACATGTAAGTTAATGCCTAATGTTTTTCATACTTCATTAAAATTTAATCAACAGATGTTTCCTGATATTGTTTACATTTTTCACGTAACAATAAAAGTTAACCCGGTTTTAATTTGATTAAGGACAAACTTATCCATGAATATGGATTTAAAAAATGAGGAGATGCAAGAATCACTATACTAGTTACTTCGCCACATTTATTTAATTCAACACATATAAAACGCCAACAGATTTTTCTGTTGATATCGCATACTATAAATTCCGTATAAAACCAGAATCTAAGATAAATAAGCCGCAGAAAAAAGCCTGGAAAAAAACGCAAAAGAAACGGTTATAAAATCGCGGGAAAAAAGCAGACGAAAAAATAACTGATGGGAGAAAATAACTTCTCTCTTAATCATTTTTTTGCATTACAGAGAATAGTATAACCAAACTAGGAAATGCATATTTTTATTTGAATATCATGGTACTTTGAAGTTTGAAATTTTTTTTAAAATGAAAGGACTTGCAGGTGACAGTGGGGCTAATAGTGCTTTACACCTTTAAACATTGTGAAAACAAACAATTCCTTGAATTACCAGCATCCCATTATAGATTCACAATAAGCAGCTTTTACCTAATCAAGTGATTCCCCACTGTCTAAAAAAAGCACTGCCTAAAAAAACTGCAAATGCTTGTAATAGAATGTAACAAGTTTTAAAAATTCCTTAATACTGTATAACAATTACTAAGTTATTTTAGTGATCCTTTCATTACTTGACTGCAAACTTCATAAAAGTTAATTTTATATTATTTACTTCAATTTTTGTCATCACTGGGTATAACAATAAAATTTTAATTATAGCGTCAAAATTTACTTTTCTGAGAATTTGAATTTCAGGATAGGAAATTTTAATTATTTAGATTTAGAACACAAATTCTGATTTGCATTGACTTCTAAATTAAGCTCTTTGCTCAGAATATTGACTTAAAATTTTGAATTAATTATTTGATAATAGGCTGTTCTATTTGAACTGTGCACCATTGCTAAATTTGTTAGACGAAAACTAGTAATAGTACAAGAAAATAAATATTTGTTTTTATCCATGGGCTTTTTCTTCTGTCGGCTTTTCCCCGTCTTTCTTTTTCCGCGGCTTTTTTACCGCTGTTTTCTTTCCTGCTTTTTACCACGGAGTTTTTCCACGGCTTTTAAAACTTTACCGGTTTTACCTCGTATAACAGCATATTACGAACGCCCTATAAAACAGCATACAAAATGGTATCGGGTTTTCCTAATAGCATTCATTTCCATAAGACCACAAAAAAAGGTACGTAGGCGAGTAAAGTGTGTGATGACGCGAAATCTCAGGAATGTCTGGACGTAGTTATTAAAATTTGGTACACTTAGGTACAAAACAGTATAATTAGTCTATGGTACAAGGAAAATTTGTCAAGCCAAAAAGCTGTTTTACGAACCGAAACCGGAATCTAGACTTTTAAAAGCATCGTGATTAGCATTTGCTATTATACCTATGTAATATGTATTACATTACAACCCATTTTTAAAGTCATTGGTTTTGAAAGGTAATAAAATAAGTGATCAATCTCTAGTAAAAGGGAAATTTGTTCATATAGGTTTTTTGAGTAATATTTTATTTATGTAAAAATCCTATAATAATGTAGAAGTACAATAAAATAATATTAGTAGAAAAAGAAAAATTACAGATAGTATATATTCCAATGTTTATCACTTATGTTATTTGTTGTCGTTTTTTTTTGTAAAATGCTATAAAGATGCGTTTTTTGAAAATATTTAAATTAGTAGAATTTCATATTACTTTACAGAGAAGGAAGGAAATAGTAAAAAATTACTGACTTAAATGTTTGGCTACAAAGTGCCGAAACTTTTACGTCACTTATTCAAAGTTTCTATTTATCTCTAACATTTAAGGCGATATAAGTTAGATACCGATAAATCAAACACCCAGTATATTAAAACATACTGTGTATTAAATTCAAAGATTGTTTTGTCATCTTATCAGTTTAAAAATATGCGTGCAGGTACGGGGAAAGTGCGTCTTGAAATTACGTTTGTTTATAAGCAAGTTAAATTTTATTTCTTGACGATATTCTAGAACTTATTGGTAATATTCCACTGTAGACACTTTTAGGTATTTTAAGCTTTTCCTTGAATATTTGCAGGTATACTCACAATGACAACAGCACCATCAACCCTAACTGTATCCCTTCAATGAAATGCCAAATTAAAGACGACGGACAACAGGTTTGCCCATCTCCGGCTACCATGTTAAAATTTTTGCCTATTTATAGTTTCAAAATATGTTCACAATTACAACAGCTGTAAAAAGTAGGGAAACACTTCGCTTGAACTTTCCCACACTTCCGTAATTTATGAAGCCAGTCAATCACTATTTAGCGCTAATGGGAACAGTCCTGTCTGCAGTGGCGTAACAACTTTGCTCAGGGCCAGTGTTTATACTCGGTGCAGGGGCCGCTATGCTGAAATAGTTGATACATCCGCACGTACAGAATTTCATGTACAACCACATAAAAACGTTAACAGTTTTCCTGATAACACCGTATATTAAGTATTTCTCATAAAACCGCATGCGAAACCATAACGGGTTTTCCTGATGCTTCCGCATATTAAGGATTCCACATAAAACCTTATACAAGAACGTTAACGGTTTTCTTTATACCACATCTTGAAATTCCCGATGAAACCACATACAAATCGATAACCGGTTTTCCTTATAAAACCACATGTTGAAATTTTCTCATAAAACCGCATAGAAGAAGATACAGGGGTTTCCTGGTAAATCTGCATGTTGGGAATTCCTGATAAAACCACATACAAATCGATAACCGGTTTTCCTTATAAAACCACATGTCGAAATTTTCTCATAAAACCGCATAGAAGAAGATACAGGGGTTTCCTGGTAAATCTGCATGTTGGGAATTTCTGATAAAACCACATACAAATCGATAGTCGGTTTTCCTTATAAAGCCACATGTTGAAATTTTCTCATAAAACCGCATAGAAGAAGATACAGGGGGTTCCTGGTAAATCTGCATGTTGGGAATTCCTGATAAAACCACATACAAATCGATAGTCGGTTTTCCTTATAAAGCCACATGTTGAAATTTTCTCATAAAACCGCATAGAAGAAGATACAGGGGTTTCCTGGTAAATCTGCATGTTGGGAATTCCTGATAAAACCACATACAAATCGATAGTCGGTTTTCCTTATAAAGCCACATGTTGAAATTTTCTCATAAAACCGCATAGAAGAAGATACAGGGGTTTCCTGGTAAATCTGCATGTTGGGAATTCCTGATAAAACCACATACAAATCGATAGTCGGTTTTCCTTATAAAGCCACATGTTGAAATTTTCTCATAAAACCGCATAGAAGAAGATACAGGGGTTTCCTGGTAAATCTGCATGTTGGGAATTCCTGATAAAACCACATACAAATCGATAGTCGGTTTTCCTTATAAAGCCACATGTTGAAATTTTCTCATAAAACCGCATAGAAGAAGATACAGGGGTTTCCTGGTAAATCTGCATGTTGGGAATTCCTTATAAAACCACATACAAATCGATAGCCGGTTTTCCTTATAAAACCACATGTTGAAATTTTCTCATAAAACCGCATAGAAGAAGATACAGGGGGGTTTCCTGGTAAATCTGCATGTTGGGAATTCCTGATAAAACCACATACAAATCGATAGTCGGTTTTCCTTATAAAACCACATGTTGAAATTTTCTCATAAAACCGCATAGAAGAAGATACAGGGGTTTCCTGGTAAATCTGCATGTTGGGAATTCCTGATAAAACCACATACAAATCGATAGTTGGTTTTCCTTATAAAGCCACATGTTGAAATTTTCTCATAAAACCGCATAGAAGAAGATACAGGGGTTTCCTGGTAAATCTGCATGTTGGGAATTCCTGATAAAACCACATACAAATCGATAGTCGGTTTTCCTTATAAAGCCACATGTTGAAATTTTCTCATAAAACCGCATAGAAGAAGATACAGGGGTTTCCTGGTAAATCTGCATGTTGGGAATTTCTGATAAAACCACATACAAATCGATAGTCGGTTTTCCTTATAAAGCCACATGTTGAAATTTTCTCATAAAACCGCATAGAAGAAGATACAGGGGTTTCCTGGTAAATCTGCATGTTGGGAATTCCTGATAAAACCACATACAAATCGATAGTCGGTTTTCCTTATAAAGCCACATGTTGAAATTTTCTCATAAAACCGCATAGAAGAAGATACAGGGGTTTCCTGGTAAATCTGCATGTTGGGAATTCCTGATAAAACCACATACAAATCGATAGTCGGTTTTCCTTATAAAGCCACATGTTGAAATTTTCTCATAAAACCGCATAGAAGAAGATACAGGGGTTTCCTGGTAAATCTGCATGTTGGGAATTCCTGATAAAACCACATACAAATCGATAGTCGGTTTTCCTTATAAAGCCACATGTTGAAATTTTCTCATAAAACCGCATAGAAGAAGATACAGGGGTTTCCTGGTAAATCTGCATGTTGGGAATTCCTGATAAAACCACATACAAATCGATAGTCGGTTTTCCTTATAAAGCCACATGTTGAAATTTTCTCATAAAACCGCATAGAAGAAGATACAGGGGTTTCCTGGTAAATCTGCATGTTGGGAATTCCTGATGAAACCACATACAAATCGATAGTCGGTTTTCCTTATAAAGCCACATGTTGAAATTTTCTCATAAAACCGCATAGAAGAAGATACAGGGGTTTCCTGGTAAATCTGCATGTTGGGAATTCCTGATAAAACCACATACAAATCGATAGTCGGTTTTCCTTATAAAGCCACATGTTGAAATTTTCTCATAAAACCGCATAGAAGAAGATACAGGGGTTTCCTGGTAAATCTGCATGTTGGGAATTCCTGATAAAACCACATACAAATCGATAGTCGGTTTTCCTTATAAAGCCACATGTTGAAATTTTCTCATAAAACCGCATAGAAGAAGATACAGGAGTTTCCTGGTAAATCTGCATGTTGGGAATTCCTGATAAAACCACATACAAATCGATAGTCGGTTTTCCTTATAAAGCCACATGTTGAAATTTTCTCATAAAACCGCATAGAAGAAGATACAGGGGTTTCCTGGTAAATCTGCATGTTGGGAATTCCTGATAAAACCACATACAAAACGATGGCCGGTTTTCCTTATAAAACCATATGTTTTGAATTCCTCATAGAGCCTCATAGAAGAAACAACGTCCCTATCAAACCTGGTAATCTGTTTATATTGCTTTCCTGGTTAAACCTCATAAAAAAACACATGCCTTATAAAACCACATACATACTGAACCCGGTTGTTTCAAAAACCTCATAACACCACATACAGCCTGATGGAAACATTATAAGGTTGTATGAGGTTTCAATATTTATTTTCAATAGGGAAAAGTTTGGTTTTCCGTACTCTGCCCGTTTTTGATCTCGGCTTTGCCTGGATCAAAAATGACTTTTCCATACTTGCACACAAACAACTATTCCCAACACCAATGAAGCGTACGTAGGTAGGCGTATCTATATTTTATCAGGCGGCCCTTAAAGCTCTATTGAGCCGAAAGGTCACATCCAGACTGGTATGAGGAACCAGAAACAACTCTACACATTATGTGTAACTGTGATGCGTTGGCAAACAAAAGACGACGCATATTCGGGCATCTGCAGATGGAACTGAAGGACTTTAATGAACACCCCGTGAGCGAACAGTGCGCCTTGCTGCAGGCAATCGAGATCACCGACTGAGTGTGAATAGTTACCAGGGAGTGCACAATAAGCCTTTCAGGCTGCGGTGCCTCCGGAAGACCCAAGGAAGGAAAACCAAACAGTGAAAAAAAGTGCCCTTTTCTTTTGTTCTAGAGCAGAGAGTAGGCATTCTTCTCATTGAGTGAGGAAATGACTTTTCTTTTATACGAAAAGTAAGCGTTTTTTCCATCGAATGAGGAAATTACTTTCCCCACTAGTAAATAAAGCACTTTCTTCACTTGATGGAAAAAACACATATGTTTGGTAAAACTGTGTGATTTAGAAAAATTTTACTTGTTTATATTTTGTTTTACATGGCAGTCTTAGCGACCGCATGTCTGGCTACTCGTTTTTTATTGTGATAAATGTCAAAAAATGACATATTTAAAAATATAATTTTTACATATTTTAAACAAAGTTTTAGAGGGTGTTGCAAACAATCATGTGTACAACAATTGAAGAAAGTTGTCTTTCCCTCGCTCGCGTAGATATTCGGCCTCTCCTTCAGCTCAATAGAATACTCTCTACACTTGTGAGAAAGATAATCACTTTCTTCACTTGTACAAATAATTTTGGTTAGAAAAGCGACGTTTAAAAAACTAACTTACAAGGCTATGGAAAATCTAGATCAAATATTTCAATCAAACCATTCTGAGAAAGTTGTATTTTGGTTTCGTTATGTTGACGACATTTTAGCATATTTTGATAGTTAATTTAAGTTAACCAACGCATTTTTAATTTTTATTAACAGCTTGTGCCCAAAAATAACATCTGCACTAGAAACAATAAAATAGGTCTATTAACTTTTTAGATTTCCTAAACAAAAATTATTTCAAATAATAAACTTGAATATTCTGTTTATAGAAAACCTACACAAACAGACATTACAATACCACAAGACTCTTGCCATCATAAAACACATAAATTAGCAACATACAGGTCTATGATACATAAGGCTTTAACAGTTCCTTTAGGTAAAATTAGTTATAATAGAGAAACTTCGGTTATCAAACAAACTGCATACAATAATAGTTATAATACTCAACTTATTGATACACTCATTAAAGAGAAAGATTATAAATTAGCTATTCAGAAAATGTATCCAACTACTTCATCAGATAAAATAAAATACGCTCAATTCCATAGTTTGGCAATAAATCAGAAAAAATTGCCAAAATTATAAACAAAACAAATAAATGTAAAATGTAAAACAGCAAAATACATTTTAAACGTTTTTTTTAATGCTAAAGAAAAAACAAACAATTTACTAAAATCAGGCATTTACAAATTACATTGCTCACATTAATTTCGTTTATATAAGACAAATAATTAGAAACTTTGATATTAGGTACAAGGAACACATACCTAATTACAAATATAAACAACCACATGGATCCAATTACGCTAAACACTTATTAGAACACAGTCATTCAATGACATCTAATAATACTGCATATAAAATGTTTACACTTTTGTGATGATAAAAGTAAGTTAAATATACTAGAAGTGTTTGAAATTCACAAACATTTAAAATCTGTACCTTTAATGAATGAGCAAATTGATCTCATAAATTCGCTATTATTGTACGTTATGGAATGAGAAATCAAGTCACATTGATGTAGATATAGAAAACCAAGATCAAGTTATGAAGATTTATTGTTCCTATAGCAACACCAACTGTTTACTTTTAATCTTGCCTCTGAAAATGACATGTCGAAATACATATAAGTCTAAAATAAAAAACCTGTTGAAGTTATGAATAGTTTTTTTTACAATAAATTATTTTTTACTTGTTTGTCTATCCATAGTTCTACGTAGTTATTAAGTTCATTTACAAATGCTTTTGTGGCGGTTTCAATGCCGTCTCTGTATATTTCGGTCCATTTTTCTGTTCCTTCTTGCTTTCAAATACGTATAGGGAAACATTGAATTCCTGAAAATTTTAGATTTCGAGATTTTGATGGAAATACATATATTATTGACCGCCAGAAACTGAAAAAAGCTGTCGGGAAACCACCACGAGACCTTCCTCACATAAGCCCCCGGCATACTTTCTCATTCTCTGAATCAAACTAGCATTACTTACTATTGTCGAAGTCATGTTAGCCAGTTCTTGCCATTTTTAAACATTTTCAGTAGTGTTGCTTCCTATAAAATGTAGATTCTCAACATTTTCACACATTTGCCATTTTTAGGGGTTGGAATGTACCAAGGTTCGTAGAAATCAACTTTGCAGCAAAGTTAGTTTGTACGGACCTTGGGGAATTAATCGAGGGGATGATTATCTTCATTTTTATAAATTTTCAAGATTTACGAGTTGGTTGGGGGTGCACTTAATGGTGGTTTGAATATGTTACTTTAATAAAGGATGATTCTTCTCATTTTTACAAATTTTCGATTTTTAATGGTTGGGGTTGCACTTGAGAATGATTTTAGAAAGCGTCTACGGCCTGACCGTGCTGCAGGCTTCGCGCGACTTAGTGCACAGTCGGACTGAATAGAAGTTTATATTACGTGTTTTAGCAACTGCCTGCAAGTTCATTGTGGCTCATATGGAAATACGACAGCGTTTTGCTGCATAAACAATTGATGGGTCGAATCCCAGTTGGGGCCAATTTCTTTATTTTATATACTGCTTTTTTTAAAACGATGTTGTTGATCTTTGCTGTTTACGCGAGGTTATGGTTAAGAGCAGTTATATTTTTAAGAAAAAATACGAAAACAAAGTTACATTCACTCGCTGATAAATTACTCCTTATCTGCTCCTGCACGAAGCCTGCAGAATGGTCAGGCCGTAGATGCTTGTTAACTCTAGACATGTTGCTTTAGTAAAAGGGATGATTATCGTTTATTTTAGACAGATTTTTTTCTGCATAATGTTGGTTTGCCCTATTAAATGTTAAGTTGATTTCTGTATTTCTTAAATTGTTCTTTTTCTGTTGCATTTCTAGGATCTTCTTGTAGTTCCTTGTAAATTCTTTCACATACTTTATTAATCCTATGGTCATCCATAGGTTTCGTTTATCAGTTTTGTTTTTTATTACTTGTTTGCCTATCCATAGTTCTAGGTAGTTATTAAATTTATTTACAAATACATTTGTAGCAGTTTCAATGTAGTCCCTATATAGGTACATATTTATGTCCATTTTTCTAATTTCTTGATAATTTATTTTGGTTATTGTGAATTGCTTTTTCTTCTGTTTGTATTTCTTTGATTATGATAAAAACTATTGTTTTTTCGCCATCCTCAGTTTTATTAAGAATATAGTCAATGCATGTTTTTATTTCGTTGTCTTTCATGGTAAGTTTTGTGATGGATGGAAATAATCCATGTTCATTGTGTGTGTTTGGGTAGCCATCGAAGTGTTCATCATTTTTTGTGTCTCTGACTTACCTCTTTCTCTTTTATACCTTGCAGGTAAGTGTTTAATCATCAGTAAAAATGTCTGTGTCGATAGTGGGAGGATTATAATACAGAGCTAAAATGATTTGGGATTTGCTGTTTTTGTTTGCTAGTTGAATTTGTATGGCTTGTTTTTCTCCTATTTGTTCAATTTTGTCTGTGCAGGATATTGTTTATGTATATGATTATTCCGTCATTTCGGTTGTAGATTATACTATAGCCCTTAATGTTGTACGTTGCGAGCTATATTATTAATTTTTTTTGTCAGACTAACCGTAACAAAGATATTTGACCTTAAAAAGTTACGCATATGTAAAAAATGGGGCTAAAATAATCAAAAAATTAAACGTACTATGATTTAAATTTAATTTAATCCATAATTAATTTGATATTCTTATTCTTGAAATATTACAACTAACAAAATATTACAATTGAAAATGACAAACTTTACGGAAACAAATAATAACAAAAGATTAGAAGTAAGCAAACTTTAGAAAATCTAAAACAAACTTAAGTTTTTCATTTGTTTTTAAAAATCACGAATCGGTTTGGAAATTAAAATTATGGCTCCCACAATTTTTTAATTTCCATACTTCAAGTATGGGAATGTATTGTGATCGCGAAAATTTTCGATTCGGTGATTTTGACGGAAATACATGTTTTGAACCTCTATGAACCCAAAAAAGTTATTTATAAAAAATGTCAGTCTATGTGCGCATGTATTTGTTTGCGTGCCTTTGTGCGTTTATGAGGCATTGCAAATCGGCTATTTGGTATGCGAAGAATATATATATAACGTTTTTCAGGTGCAAAATGCATCGGAAATTATATTTTTCCAGATTTTATGTCCCCTGGGCATTTTGGCTAAGAATTTATTATTGTCGTTTAGTCAAAAAATAGTAATTTTTACATTTAAAATTTAGCAAAAATTTAAACAAATATTAATAAATTCAACACTTGTCATTTTAGTCCGAGAGTAATAACAACGCTTTCTCTAGTAAAGATAGCACCATACTTAAGGTTGATGTCTTTTATGCAGAACTCGCGGCTTCAAATCTTGCGTAGGACAAACTTTTCAAAACATTTTTTTTATTTAATTTATTTTTGAACTCATAACTGAAGTTTTTACGTTTACCTATGTAATAATAATGAAATAGGTATCAATTTAATTATTTCATTACACGACGTTTTAAAATTACAATTTACTGTACAAATCATGTTCTCTTAACTATTTGATTGTAGAACCGGTGTAAAAATTAAATGAACAGCAAAAAAAATTTTAAAAAAAGTACAGCACCCAGTATTACAACCAGGGAATTCTACATAAAAAACATCAGCCTTAAGCATGACGCTACCGAGACAGTAGAAAGCATTGTTATTTACTCTCGAATTAAAATGATATGTGTTCAATTTATTAATATTTATTTAGATTCTCCTACTTATTCGTTGTCAACATATTTATCAGATACTTTTAATCAGCTTCCAAAGAAACTAGAAAACTTTTACAAGTGTTTCATTTTCGAAATTATTTCTCTCACTTTAATATTAATTTATAGAAAAAAAAGTTAAGGTCCTACGTATTTCAGCTGTTTTCGTTCTTGTGCTTAAATAATCATTTTTTTAATCGAGAACTTTCATCCCTCGTGGCACGCGTAGCCACAGAACCTCACTTTCTTTTTCGTTGTTTGTTCATATTAGCACAGATAAGGTTAACACTACAGATATACGGTAAATATGTGAGCTATCGGCAGCTTGTTTTATATGATTAATAATCTGCAAAAAGATGGCGCTACAATGACAATTTATAATTAAGTCACAGATGACTGTAATTGAGCAGATTACTTAGCACATATTCAAACCAAAAGTTAGACAGCCATCTGCCATGTTTAATTGTCAAATCGCAATTTTTCGTAAATAATTAATTTTGAAGCCAATTCTACTTAAATTATATTCATGATGTGACAGATGCACTCAAATCCCCGATAAAACAGTTTCCAACATATTTCAACAGTCTTCTTCTTCTTACTACATGTATTAGGCTAATTGCCTGTTACGTCCCTTGATCTTTCCACCTTTTTCGTGGTCGCCCCAAAGATCTTCTTCCTCTTGCTTTATACTGCCATATTTTCTTGGGTATTCTTCGTTCTTCCATTCGTTCAACATGTTCTTTCCATTTATTTCTGTATTCTTTTATTATTTCATTAACACTGCGCACTCCTAATTCCATTCTTATATCTGTGTTCCTTTTCCTGTCGATTCGTGTATAACCTGCTACTCTTCTCAAAAAACGCATTTCTGATGTTTGTATTCTCTGTTCGTTTGCTTTGGTAATTGTCCAGTTCTCACTTCCATATATACCGCACGGGATTGCCATTGTTTTGTAAAATTTTATTAACGTGTCTTTTCTAACCTTATTTTTTAATGTTCTGTATATTGTGCCATTTATGTAGTTGAATTTCCCTATCTTATGGTGTATATCAATCTCCCTTTGATACGATAATATGGATCCAAGAAAATTAAATGCTGATACTTGTTCTATTGTGTAGTCGTTAATTATTATTTTAGATCTAATTGGTTCGAGTCCTTCAAATGCCATTACTTTCGTTTTTTCTGTGGATATTGTTAAATTGTGAATTTCTGCAATCTTATTTAATTTAAAGGCGGCTTTCTGGAGTGTGTCCTCATCACTAGCGATTAATACCTGATCATCAGCGAAGAGTAGCGTTATTAAATATTTTTGATTGTTTAAGTTATAATTGTACGAGTTTATAGTTTTCATCCATTGTCGCATTTCAACCATTTCAACAGTAATAAACAAATAGCAATAGCAGCGCCCTAAAATTGGTGCGGCGCGTTGTAGCCAAACTAACGCTAATTTCGTCTCCAAATATGGGCGGACATTTTGTATAAAGGGTCGTATATCTGTAGTGTTAACTTTATCTGTGATATTAGTCTATTGCTTTTTTCTCATTGATTCGTCTGTAAACAATTGCAGGAGTGTGCAGCTCTTTGTTGCTTTTGTATAACATTTCCATGACTCCACAATGGCAAGAGGTAGTTTCCCAGCTTTTGCAAACTTTGCTGAAATTTGACGCCGTAAGTAGGTTGCGTGAAGCAGTTTTCCTAGCCAAGCTTTCCTGCTGCCCCCTTGCTTCTATTGCTATAAATTCTTTCGGCCATGTCGTTTTTTATAATTATTATAATCAAATTCACTGTACCTATTTTCTTTTGAAAATTGTCCGCTTATATAACCGGTTTTGCGGTTCATATTCCAATCAATCCATATTCCAATCAATCCATATTCCATTAATGGTTCCGCCGTGCAGATAGTCAAAAAATTAAATCTTAAGTAATGCAAGTGTCTTGGTTTTCTATGGTAATCAGATTTTTTTATTTATTTAAAAGTCGACAACTTTTGATTTTTACTTAAATCCTGCCAACTCTTTTAATTTATTATCCTTTTGTGTCCGCATGATTTAAAATTTTGTGTTTTTCTAAGTAACACACTTAGTTCACCAATTATAAATCTTGTTTTAAATCATGATTTAGAAAAATCACTTGATATAAATTACTGATATAATTCATGTATTTAATCATGCGTACCCTGTTTTAAACTGAACAAACCTCAGATTAAATAAAACACAATAATAGAGCTACTAAGTTGGAGCGTTTTCTGTAGAAAAGATTATGTCAATAAAGTAAACAAAACTCAACATTTCATGTTAAACATTGTCTTTAAAAAATGGTGTGTGATTTTAAAAACATTGTGTAAGTGCTTACATATAGAAAAAAATAATTAAGCAATAACTTTAACTAATTACTAGTAATTGTATCTTCTCAAAACCTGCCAATTAAAAAATTTCTTAATCTACTACTGTAAAATAAAATAATTTGTGCTTGAGAATTGACTCAGTGATGTGAGTCTCAGTATTTTACCAATCGGAAAAATGGTAACATGGTATTTTACCGGTAAAGTAAAATCACATTTTACCGATAAAATGGTAAAATCATTTCGAATTGCCGCGCGGATATTCGTGGTACTCCAAAACAAAACATTATTTTCTTGGAAAGGGTCAGAAATGTTTTGTGGTAGGAAACCTAAATAAAGATTAATTTCTTTAAACCAATCATATTATAATATAATAATATATATTAAATATTTTTATTTTTGTTATTAAAAGTTACATCAATTAAATTTATTAAGTTTGTTTAACTTTATGTTTATATGTAACGGGTGTCCAGAAAGTCTTTCAAAATATAACAATCCTTAACTGGAATGCCGATGGGGTGAAGGCCCAGAAATCACTATTAATTGATTTTCTAGGGAGACATAATGTAGACATCGCGTGCATAACAGAAACACACCTTATTCCAAATGAAAGCTTTAAAATTCCAGGATTTAACATTTATAGATCAGACCGATGACCAATTAATAATAGGACCATCTGAAAACACGGTACAAATGGCATTATTCCAATTACATAACATAGCTAAAGAATTCAATATGTCCATATCACTCAAGAAAACAAAATCTATGGCATTCAGAGGAAAACAGTCCGTAAGAACAAAGTTGATATTGAACAATAAAGCAATCGAACAAGTGACTCATTTCAAATACCTCGGATGTACAATCTCATACGAAAGGGACGAAGATATAGACCATAAAGTCACGAGATTCCAGCAATTATGTGGAACCATTCGTAGAACTTTAAGAGGAAAAGCCAACCGAGAAAGTGAAATAAAACTATATAAAACGATGGCTATCCCCACTCTCCTTTACGGGAGCGAAGTTTGGGTGATGCGAAAGGAAGATGAAAGAAGAATAGAGACAGCTGAGATGAGATACTTACGACCTTTAGCGGGATACACTAGAAACGATATGAAAAGAAATGAAGACATCAGAGCAGAATTAAAAGTCGATAGTGCAAATGAACTTATAAGAAAATATAGAGAAAACTGGAAACAACATGTAGAGAGAATGCCACAAAACAGACTGCCCCAAAAGCAATGAAGTACAAACCTAGGGGGAAAAGAAATGTCGGAAGGCCTATGAAAAGATGGAATGTATAAAGAGCCGGAACAGGCCAAAAGGCCTAAACTTTGCTGCTGATGATGATGATGATGACAGAAAAGCGACAATAGCATCAGGTGGAACAGCAATTCTTGTTAAGCGACGAATTGAACATCACCAATTACCTCAACCCAATCTAATTAACCTAGAAGCTAACTCTATTAAAATTAAGACAATAAATGACAACTGGATAATAGTCACAAGCTGCTACAAACAACCGAATAGAAACCTAGAAGAGGAAGACATATTCACCCTGTTTACAGAAAATTTACCTACCCTGGTAATAGGAGACCTAAATTGTAAGAATTCGTCGTGGGGCTGCCGTACTAATAACCCGAATGGAAATAAACTTCTACAACTGAGCACAACACATAACCTCCTAATATCAGCACCTATGAAACATACGCACTACCCATATAGGGCAGATCACCAATCAGATATATTAGACATTGCAATTTGCAAAAACTTCACCCTCCCAATATTTCAAACCGTAACAGCTGAACTAGACTCAGACCATTGCCCAATACTACTATCCTTTTATGAAACTCTAGAATATACCAAACACATACCACGATTAATTAATGGTAAGATATGCTGGGAAACCTTTCACATTAATTTGAACAATTTACTGATGCACCCAGGGAAAATAGAAACCATGCACAATGTTAATAAAGCCATCGAAGATTACACCAATTCCATTAAGCAAGCAGTTCAACAGTCAACATTACCTAAACACTACGGCAACAACAACAACGTATGTAATCAGACTCCACGCTTCATTTCCGATCTGATTACAGAGAAACACAGAATACGTCGCCAGTGGCAAGCAACTAGGAACCCAACCTTAAAGGCACAACTGAACCGCCTAATACGCCAGATTAAATGGGAATTGGAAAACTTCCGAATAAAATAGTACCAAAAATACATAAATGAAATTCAACCAAATGACCCTAACTTATGGTTAACCAGCAAGAGAATCTTCACAAACCAGAAATTATTCCTCCTATATCGGATAGACAAGTTACCTACAATACCGATCTAGAAAAAGCAAACGCATTTGCCGACTATTACGAGCGAGTCTTCACAATTCCACCGCTGGATGAAGGAAGCTCCAATAACGAACGTGTGGCAGAAGAAGTTAGAAATGAAATACCCGAAGGAATGAACGAAATTTCTCCCACCTCACCATCAGAAATACACAAGTTAATCAAAAACCTTCCAATTAAGAAATCCCCGGGTCATGACGCCATTCCTAATGTAATATTGAAACATCTGACGAGAAAAGCTCTTGCCTTTCTAGCAACAATCTATAACAGCATTTTCCTAAAATATGGAAACATGCGCACATCTTAGTTTTCAAAGAAGCTGATAAAGAAGCAAAGAGTATTACTAGTTATAGACCAATCAGCCTTCTCTGCACAATGTCTAAACTACTAGAAAAGTAGTAGATAGTAGATACTACCAACGTCACAATTCGGATTTAGAGCCAAACATTCTGCTATCCACCATTAACAGAAATAATTGAGAACGGTTTTGAAAGAAAACAGTACACCGCCGTACCATTTATTGACATAGCCCAAGCGTTTGACAGAATTTGGGTTGTGGGACTTCTATATAAATTAATACGGCTAAACAAGATTCCACCCTACTTAATTGCAACAATAGCATCGTTTTTGCAGCACCGAACTTTCCAAGTCAGAATTAACGCGACCTACTCAAGCTCAAGAGCCATAAAAGCGGGAGTGCCTCAGGGGTCGATCTTAAGACCCATACTATTTAACATCTTTATTTATGACATTGAAGATGCAGTCAACTGTGCTATCGGGTTATACGCTGATGACACAGCTATTATTACCCAAAACTATGACCTTAACCTAGCAGTGACATCACTCCAAGGAAATGTGGACAAATTATGCAATTAAGCAAGTGCGAAACTAAAGTGTTCACGTTACGTAAACTCCCTAACCCGCGCAATATCATTATCAACGATCAGCAGATCTTATGGAATGCCAAAGATAGTGCGATAAGATACCTAGGGTTGTTATTTGACACTAAACTAAAGTGGAGTGTACATACGGTGCGATCGAAAATGATTGAACGTGCCGCTTCATACTGATTTGATCTTGTCCGCTTACTACTTAATGTGATCTTGACTAATTCCACTGGCGTGCAATAGTAATTTAAATAGCGCGGGAAATTTAAAAATGGGTGGCGTGTTCTTTATATGAATGTTGGTGCACCATTTTTTTAGCGAAATAATTACTGTTAGGGACTTTTAAAGACTTTTCTTGTTGTAAATTACGATTTATGTTAGTAAATTTTTATATTCCAAAAGTTAACCTATAGGTTAAAAAACAAGACAATTTAATAACGTAATTTAATAAAACAGTTTAATTAATAAAAAAACACATTTTTCTTGATTGTTGCTTACAATAATTACTCAATTTAACAATTTAATAACAGTTTAAATTAATAAAAAACACATTTTTCAATGACACAATTTAAATGAATACAAAAATCAAATTCTTTGTAAGACAGTTGTTACAATAACTGCTCGAAATGCCCTCCATCATTGTCTAAACAAACATTGACCCTGCGCTTCATATTTTCAAAAACGGCTACTAACTGTCTTGGTGTGATTTCATTCACGGCATTTACTATGGCCTCTTGTAACTCCTCAATTGTGTGTAAACGATTTGCATATACAACATTCTTAAGATGGCCAAACATAAAGTAGTCGAGAGGTGTTAAGTCGGGCGATCGCGGTGCCCAACGACCTCTACTTATTATTCGTTCATCAAAGAATTCCCTTAAAAAGTTCAACGTTGCACCTGCTGTGTGAGCTGTTGCACCATCTTGCTGGAAGAACCCATGCTGCAGTTCGTCATCGTGGAGTTGATCAATAAACGGTCTTAAAAGTAGTCGTTGATAATTGTTAGCATTGATGTTTTCATTAAAAAAAATAGGGCCAATTATTCTTCTTCTCGACATTGCAATCCAAACCCCAATTTTAAGGGGATGCAATGAGGTCTCCCGATATACATGGGGATTTTCAGTTGACCACGTACGATAATTTTGCGAGTTTACGTAGCCACTTAAATGAAACCAGGCTTCATCACTGAAAAATGTCAGATCCAAAATGTCATCATTGTTGAAGTTTTCATTAAACCATGTACAGTATTGTCGACGCTTTCCAAAATCTGCTGGTAGCAACTCTTGCACCACCGACACTTTGTACGGGTGCATATGAAGTATTTTTTTGCAAGCCTTCTGACACGATCCGTATGAAAGACCTGAAACTAACATAGATAAATCAATTACAAAAACAACATTATGCTCATTACCTGTTTGAGCAGATAAACATCTTAACGATTTGTTGGGACTTGCATCCATTCGTTCCTGAATATCATGTACAGTGTCTTCGGTAAGTACAGATGACCTGCCCGTAGACTTTCCTTTGCAGACGCTGCCTGTTTCGTGGTACCGTTGAATAATACGACGAACGTGTTGACTAAAAATTTCATAGTGAACTGCTTCGTTGGAACTGATTGAAACAGGAGGGATAAGAGTACTGCCAAACACCATTTTGGTCACGTTCTCCGGATCTAAAGTACGCTTCCAAAATAAATTTATCATGCTCTATTGTAAACACCATATTAACCTAAAATTACACACCTGTTATCACCCTCATTTAAAATAAACTTTGTAATTTTATTGTCTTACCTAATAAAGGGAACGAATACAAACTTGGAGTTTTGAAAAAAACTGTTATAACGTGGGGATTACAAAAACGAGAACAATAACACAAAAGAAAACAATAACTGTTATTATTACGACATTTGACAGGTAAAATGCGCGTACGCTAATGGATTCCAGGGATGTAAGTATTGATAAACAACAGGTTCGCGGACACATCGAAACGCATTTTTGATAATAATGCGACCAGATCGTGGTCACGTGACCTTCAATCATTTTCGATCACTCCGTATAAATAATAAATTAAATCAGTGCTACGCGCGATTGTCAATGTTATACCCATTAATCAACCGAAAAACGTCCTTACGAGTGCAGTGTTCATTATTAATATATAAATCTTTGCTGAGACCGACCTTAATGTGCGCTTCAGAAATATGGAGTAACACCAGTAAAACTAATCTCCAAAAAATTCAAACATATCAAAATAAAGTGTTGCGCATAGCAGTCAATGCACAGTTTTAATGTTATGCATTTTGTATCAAAACGCTACCGTGAATAGCACCTAGGGTGCTGAACCAGTTAAATAAATTAAAAAAAAAAGTCTTTCAGTCAGGGCGGCTATGGATTGTATAACGCATGTCTTTTATTCAGTCATATCTAAGTAATTTATTTGACATAAGTCAAAGTCAATTTAAATTAAAAGGTTTTTATTTTGAATTATTTACTTTCTGCATATTTCTTGTTATAAAATGTTTACGCAAGAACAAAAAACCTTTATTGTGAAATCTTATTTTCGCAATGGTCAACAATTAGAAAACGGAAATTGGAATTATTCCATCAATGCCTGTAAACAAGAATTTCGACAAAGATATCCAAAGACATACGTGACATACGTTATACGTACAATCCATAGGCGCCCAGAACTGAAAGTCTTTCTGGACATCCGTTATAAGTTTATTTTATCTAAATGTTTATTTCGATTTATATTTTCATAACTTTAATTTTTGTTATCACATTTTGCTTTGTATTTAATTTAGGTATACTGTAACTGTAAGTTACATAACCGTTATATTTTTATAAACTATAAATAATTGTATTTTGTGTTTTTGTATCGAGTATTAAGTAGACCTGTCGAGTATCTAGTATCAAACTAAATGGTTTTTCATAAGGAATCCAATGACATCATTTTTGACGTGAAATGAATTTTACCGGTATTTTACTGGTAAAATAATGATTTTACTTACCGTTTTTTATTTTACCGGTAAAATCACATCACTGCGGAATTGTAATACACAACATGACAATTTTCTTCCACGTTTTCATCAGATAGGCAAAACTTGAGAGCTTGTCTCGTAGGCGTTTCATAACAGAACGCTTTCCGCACTTTTTTTGTTACAAAGCACATGAAGCCTACTTCACAAATCCGGTAACTCAATAATAGTATATTAGACTACAAGGGTGGTAAGTGAAGCTTACCAGGTCCAGAGTAATATTTATGGATCGAGAGTTGTCGAGGTCCCCAAATTATCCTCGACCTGTAAGCAAACTTAACACGCACATGGCTTACAGCGTTTTTTGCACGATCAAGTTTATTAACAAAAAATTGTAACATTGAAATTCACATTGAAAATATTGTTATCAAGTGAGCACAATTCAACTAAATTTGACATTTCTTAAACTTCCCTGCTGCGGTTGCTAGGGTTATAAGATCATAAGAAAGAAGAGATTTGGTTTCAATTATGGCTAGAATAGACCACTACATGTTTCGTTCTTGTTTGAACTCATCAGGTGGACATAATTCTAACCATAATTGAAACCAAAAGCAAACAAGCAGATATATGCCAGAAAGTATAACATTAAAGGGGAATTACACTAGTAACGCCCTCTATTATGTGCGGCGAGAAAAAGTTGCAAAGCAACAAACCGGCAAATTTGCGATCGGAACCTGCTAAGCAGGTATCTGCGATCGCACCGGCCTCTACGCACAAAACACAGAAACGTCCGTGTGGCAAGAAATAAGAAAGAAGAGATTTGGTTTCAATTACGGCTAGAATAGACCACTACATGTTTCGTTCTTGTTTGAACTCATCAGGTGGACATAATTCTAACCATAATTGAAACCAAAAGCAAACAAGCACATATATGCCAGAAAGTATAACATTAAAGGGGAATTACACTAGTAACGCCCTCTATTATGTGCGGCGAGAAAAAGTTCCAAAGCAACAAACCGGCAAAGTTGCGATCGGAACCTGCTAAGTAGGTATCTGCGATCGCACCGGCCTCTAAGCACAAAACACAGAAACACCCGTGTGGCAAGAAATAAGAAAGAAGAGATTTGGTTTCAATTATGGCTAGAATAGACCACTACATGTTTCGTTCTTGTTTGAACTCATCACGGGCGTTTCTGTGTTTTGTGCTTAGAGGCCGGTGCGATCGCAGATACCTGCTTAGCAGGTTCCGATCGCAACTTTGCCGGTTTGTTGCTTTGCAACTTTTTCTCGCCGCACATAATAGAGGGCGTTACTAGTGTAATTCCCCTTTAATGTTATACTTTCTGGCATATATCTGCTTGTTTGCTTTTGGTTTCAATTATGGTAATATTATGTACACCTGATGAGTTCAAACAAGAACGAAACATGCAGTGGTCTATGCTAGCCATAATTGAAACCAAATCTCTTCTTTCTTATTTCTTGCCACACGGGCGTTTCTGTGTTTTGTGCTTAGAGGCCGGTGCGATCGCAAATACCTGCTTAGCAGGTTCCGATCGCAACTTTGCCGGTTTGTTGCTTTGCAACTTTTTTTCGCCGCACATAATAGAGGTCGTTACTAGTGTAATTCCCCTTTAGTGTTATACTTTCTGGCATATATCTGCTTGTTTGCTTTTGGTTTCAATTATGGTTAGAATTATGTCCACCTGATGAGTTCAAACAAGAACGAAACATGTAGTGGTCTATTTTAGCCATAATTGAAACCAACTCTCTTCTTTCTTATTTCTTGCCACACGGGCGCATTATAAATGACCAACACTGGACAACTGAATTATTCAAAACAACAGTTCACATTTCAGAGCAAGACCAACAATTAAAAGATGAGGGTTGTTATTTTAAGCGGAAATTGTTTACCTGTAAGCATTAAAGAAATGCATCATTCATCCTTGTTTATCTTTGCTGTTATTGTCATCAGCATTTAATTGGAAAGCAATAACCATTGATTTATATTATTTGGGAAGATGTCTAACCATTACGGGGAAAACGTTTGAGGACGAAGTTTTAGCCGCTTGGGGGCGCGTCGCTCGATACCTGGTGCCTAGAACATGAGTTATACTGAGCCTGGTGTACAACCTTTCTTAAAAATTACAGCGCAGCTGCAATTATTTTGTTGGTTACTAAAACGGTACTAAGCCAAATTCGAATAATCGCGGCAAACTTATCATGGTCTATAGTTTTGATTTACCGCAGTTTTATCATTGATTCGTCAAGTTTTATTTTACAGGGCGTTTGTAAACAGTCTATAACTTTTTAATTCATATATTTTTGCATATTTGTAATTTGTCTTTAAAAGTGCACTACAGCCGTATACAGTAGTAGACTTAATTGTTTTTCTGACACAAATATTATAAATTGAATTTTTTTATTTCGCGTCATGATAATGTAAGTGTTTACATAATTTTCTTTCTTAAGAACCTTAAATAAATTTCGTCATTAAAGCTTATTGAATCTTTTGGTAATCGCTGCTTAAAGTATTGTATTAGTAATACATGGTAATACTTTACTGGTTAGGTATATTAAAAAGAAATTAGTAAACATTATTTGCGACCTAACATTGACTAAACTAAACTAAATTTGAAATTGATTAATTATTTATTTAAAAACGCTAACGCCGATCATTCATTTATTACATGATTTCTTTGTTTTATATGCTAGAAATGGAAAACGAAGTTTTACCGGATTCTGAAGTACCAGCGGTAATATCTCCAAGGAGATCAACAGTGAAAAAATCTTTTAATATGCTGACTTACAAAAATAATACTAGTAAAACAGATGAAAGCAGTGACTCGTCAGATCAACAAATATTAAATTTAATTAAATATGATCATTCTCAACACAGCGATTGCATTATTAGTAATTCCACCCTAATACAGTGGGAAATGGACCAGCGCCTTTTAACCATGCCTTCACCTTCGGAACGCATCTTAACTCCCCGAAAACAAAAATTAAAAGAGAAGATTGCTACATTAAAACGAAGATTAAATATGAAGAATTCGCAAAATTATAGACTCCGGCGTAAAAATTTGTCTTTATCCGCGCAATCAACTTTAAATAATTTGTTGATGGATAAGTCACCGGCTGTAAAAACATTAGTTTATATGCAGTGCCTTCACAAAAAAGAACAGTCGACAACCTCTGAAAAACAGTTGGCTTTATCACTGTATTACCAAGCAATTATAAATTTCTTGAAAAATTTAAAATTTGCACTACCTGGTATTTCTACAATCCAGTCTTGGCTAAAGATTTATAATTTAGAAACGGGGGTTGATACAGTTTTATAAACAAATTGTCTTTAAAGGTAAAAGGTATGCAGGAAGATGAGAAACAATGTGTGTTGATATGCGATTTCTCATGACCTAACCCTTATAGTATATGTAAAAACAGATTTATTAAAGAGCTTTTAATAGGAGGAACAAATGTTATAAATCTTATTTCTTTATCTAGGACAACAAGTAATATTTTTTTATCAATAATTGTTAATGATTACAAATCTGAATATGTTCACATATCAACAGCGTCTCGAAGTCTAATGGCGCCAAATAAAAACGATTTTCTGCGAAGTAATCTGCATGGCTCCTACCGTCTTAAGACGTCTGGGCTGTAAAGTGTATACACACATAAAAACGCGCGCGCACGCACAACCACACATACAAAATGCTTTTTTGGTATTCTCTGGGCCAAGTCCAGCCATTCACTTATTCAAAACTATTTTTAAAACTTGTTTAGCATAAGAACTCACAGTGAATCAATTATTATTTACAATTTGTAAAGATATTAAAACTGCCAATAAATATGTAAAAATGTATTATCATATCAATTAATGAGTAAAACACATAACATTGGCTGCAAATTAAAAATTATACTTGGAACTAAAAATTAATAACATTAAATTAAATCACAATTTCTTTCTTTATTTTTAATAAACAAGTAATCAGTCTCGTACTCGTAAATTCCAAATACTAGAACGACGTGGTCCCACAGTAGGTCTAGCTATTGAACTAAATTTAAACTTATTTATCTTAACATTATCACCTAATGCATTCTGCACTACTTCTAATTCTGCAGCATCGATATATCCACCATGAATATCCAGGTACCTCAAAGAATTCATAATTTTCAAACGCCTGAAAGATATAAAATTGTAACTGACATTCCTGTATCTAATTACACTATCAAATTTTAGTACGGTAACCAGTTAACTATTACTGTGTGTGTGGTTATGAACACAAGTGGAAATCCAACAAAGAAATTGAATTTATAAGGGAAAAAATGAGCGAGCACTGCTGGATTTCCCCATACTTCAGCACTTTGTACAAAGTGCTAGCCCCAAAAACAGTCACACATTTAGTCATAATCACACTACGCACGCACCTAGATGTTTGAGAGCTCCAATTAAAATAAAAAGGAAATAATTTGTTTGCACTAATTAAAATTTAAGTGAAGACATATTTATATTATTAGCAAAAAAAACAGGCAATAAAATAATATAGTAACATAATATTTGTTGCAACAATAATTATTTATAATGTCAACACTGAAACAAATGTGAACCACACACAACATTTTCTAGTAGTAGGAGCCCTCAAAGTTCCACAGCCTAGAAGAGTGGTTCTCAAGTGTGACCACCAGAAATTGTTTAAAAACAAAAAAATAATAAATTTATAATAATTAGCTATTAGTTGAGAGATAGTAACCTGAAGGCAGCAATAAGGTTTGAGTTGTAGGAATGCACAAAAATTTCACTTTTAAATAAAATAGAATGCATTCGCGGCCACTTGCAAATATTAAAGCCACCAGCGGGGGCGTACAGGCTTTAACTGATATTAAAAAAACACCAGCGACAATTTGCCTCAAAGCCTTCTTTCTACACAACCCATTTGTTCAGATCGCAGAGCATAATATATACTTACGAGTATGCACAAACCCTGGTTGCTATAACCTGTCTGTAGTGTTTGAGGGAAGGAGGGAGGGAGGGAGGGTGAGAGAGGGGGGAGAGAGAGCACACCGAGACACAGAAGCTACTAAATATACTATTTCAAGGATGTGCTAATTCGTGCTAATATTGGTTTTTGTTGATAATTAAGATTACAAATCTCTCAACTAATTTGATTGCAATTACAATTATAAGCTCTTTGTCTCGGGATCTCTATCACATGTACTGCAAAATTGAGACCTGCATATCTTAGCAACCAGTAGTTTGAGCATCCTCCTTATGTTTTATACAAAATTGTGGTTCAAATTTACAAAATTTAATTTCTGAAAAAAGACACCAAAAAAACATCTTTAACTTCTGCACAAACAGGGGTTTTTAAAAAACACTTTTTGAGTTCCTAGAGATCCACACACATACATTTCAATATGAACATCTAATTTTGTTTATATGTTTATTTCATTTTGCTTTCGAAGTGTAAATGTGTTTTTACTAAAAACACCAAATGTTAAACTTAGAACAGTGATTTATTGTTTATATTGTCAACTGCAGGAATTAAAATAATTTAGGCTGCATTAGAATGAAACATGATCACGTTGCTTTAAGGAAATCTTGGGTGGTAACACAAGCCCTAACAATTATATGTTAGGACAGCGTTGTTTCATAAACATTTGATAGTATTCATTTTGCTTTATTTAGTAGCGATTGGTGCTGCATATTTATAAAGATATGTATACAATAAAACTATTTTGCAGATGAAAGCATTTATTCACTAACACAAATGACTTATAACCTAATCTGTAATTAAAAATGCGAAAATTATGTGGCAACTAAATGTTCGGACATCAAATACCATTAATTGTTTTTAACATTTTAATAAGAAGTAACGTCCCCATTTGATTGCCTGGATTCTTAATGGCATGGTCATGACAAGCTTCTGACATTCCTCAGTTGCAAATGAATCCCGCATTTCTTGCAGTTTCATGCGAAGTTGAGGAATTGTTTGTCGTAGATTATCCCTCAAGCGCTGCTTCATCTTAATAACATTAAGGTCATAACTGCTTGAGAGCCAATCCATGACGTTAATATTACCACTTGGAAACCATTTTTTGGGTTATTTTTGCCGTATGGCAGGATGCGGCATCCTGCTGAAAGATAACATTTTTCTTTGAGTTCAACTTTTAAAATACTAGCCAACAAGCTGGTTTCTAGAATTCTTTGGTAGACTTTCCAACACATTTGCTAACATGTAGCCCCAAATCATCATCCCCTGCGCAAATTTGATGGTGTGCTTAAGACAATGTTTGTGAAAATGAAATGCTTCCGTTTTAGACCGTATAACTCTTCTTCAATAATCGCCCACACACACACACACATTAAATTGTAACTAATTACTAAATATCACTTTATTTCAGTCCTCTGCTGTCCAAGAAGCCGTTTCCTTTGCCCAAGCCACGCGTTTCTCTTTTTGCACTTCTGTTAGCAGTGGCTTTGCCTTAGCCTATGGAAGGTTTGCTTCAGTGTTCACATTTTAAGTTTGAATTACTAGAACATGCTTTATAAAAACTGAGTTCAGACTGATGAATCCACTTCCTAGCATTCCCGAGAAATACGCAAGTGCGCTTCCATGTTCCAACGAGCGGATATGGCATGAAAAGTGGACCATATATCTTTGTATGGTGTTTCCATTCATAGACTTTGCCATATCAAGTTCTTCCGCAACTTTAAACATTGATTTACCTTCATGCATAATGCACAAGCCATAATTTAAGTAATAAATTATTACATCAAAATCACAACAATGACAGAAAGCTTTAACAGTGACTTTAAAGGCTCTGCAATTGTTTTCATCACAGCCTAACTTTGTTTAAAAGTAATTAAATAGTTGACGTCCGAACATTTAGTTGTCAACAGACTTTTCAATTTTTAATAGTTCATTTAGCTGTTCATCAGATATAGTAAAAAGAATTAAGAAAAAACTGTCACTGATCTTAAAATATATGTAACTTTAAAAAATATGTAAGATCGATAAAATTTCTTTCAAAAAAACTCATTTTATTACCAGTTTACGAAAGCCACCAACGGCCATCCGAACATATAGTTGTTAGGGCTAGTAGTATCCCACATCATAAATATTGTCGTTAGTTACTCTTTTACAGAGTCCAAAAAATCACCTCACACTGTTTGTCTTACCACCATTCAAAAACTAGGCTTATATGATACTTACAAAAGAGATCGAAATGGTATGAAGTAACATCTAGACAATGCTAAAAAGTTAAGTTCCTTTAACTGTCTTATATGATCAATTGCATGACCTGATAATCCGGTACAGTCTGATAAATCTAACTCCCGTAAATTAGGACAGCTTGATACTAACTTTAAGACACCTGAAAAATATTTATAGATAGTGCAACAAACTTAATAAAAACATTTTATTAACTTCAACAACTTACTATCATCATCTAGTAGTTTTCTGCAGCCTGATATATTGAGTCTGTCAAGACTAGAAGGTAAATGCGAACAAACGTGTTCAATACATGAACTGCTTAAATATGTCCATGCTATATTCAGTTCTTTTAACCTGAAATATTACAGAGTTCCTCAAAGTATGAAACAATGGTTCTGGTGCCGTAAATATTGGTTTTACCAAAAATACTTTTAATAAAGTTTTCTTTGGTAAATTTTTACCCCCTTCCTGTATACTTGCTTCGGTTTTATACAAAGTCCGTAGATAGGTTAGACTGCTAGGTCAGATACACTTCCAAAATGGCTGACATAACCCTTAAAATAATGCTACAACCAACTATATTTGGAAAGTTTAAATAGTTGATATCCATTTTCACTTCCATTTGAACCAAATTAAATAAACACTAAGAATTTAAATAGCGAAAAATAGCAGATTGAGACGAATTGACCTAGCAGTTTACCATATCTACAGACTTTAGTTTTACAAAGCTATTAGTGCCATCTGTACACCTAAAAAATAATTTACAGCCCCGCTAGATGACCCCCCTTCATTTTAACTCAAAAATCTATTATACTGCAAAATTTAATGTATACAGGATGTTACACGATCACCGGTCACGAAGAATAACTTTTTTAATTGTATATTTGATATTGAGAAAAAATGATAATATCATTTGTATAATAGAATGGGGGCTGCTATCTGTGGACACCACTAATTTTTAAAACATTTATATATTTGGTGTGGGAAATCGATAACATTTTTTCTCCTCTTTTCAATCATATAAAACATTAAAATGCTTACATTGGTAAATCTATGAGAAAACTTTTCTTAGAAGGGAGAAAAACATAACATTCATCAAAACAGCCTAGATTATCTTAAACGTACATCAAAAAATAACTGTTTTAACACTAAAACAAAAGTTAACAAAGCCTTCAGTTTAGTTGTTTATTAGCATCAGGCGTTTTCCAACAAGGCTGTGTGCTGCAGAGCCGCTGCTAACCAGTGCATCAAAAAGTTGATAGTAGAATTATAGTGATGGGTGCTTTTCTTTAATCCTAAGGAATTTTTTGGTACCAAAAATCGAAATTATTACTTCACAAAATATTTCGAAAAAATTCAGCGTACTTACTACTAGTTTACTTTACACCTCTCTTTCTGAAGCCTGTGAGAGCTCCACGCATTGACCAAATTTAATTAAGAAGTGGTTGAAGCCGTATACATGTTTTAAATACGATGGAAGTGTTGTGTTGTGCGTCATCTGTGAAAAAGAGGTATTTATCCGTTTATTTTAATTTTGAATTAAAAAAAACTGTTTACTCTGTTTAAACTTCAAACAAGCCAAAACAGCGAGTTAAAAATCTAATACTAATTTGTTATTTTATTTTGTAATTAAGCAAACAATTTAAGAATAAAATTAAAAAGTTTTTTTTGTGATATTGCAAAGGATATGGCACAGGCCACAGGGCACATTCAATTATTTTCCTTTGTGTAAGCTGTAGTAAATTGTACTTAAATATTGTTTTTACAGATAAACGTTAATAAAAAGTTTCAACTTGATCAGCACGTAGCCACCGGTCCGCATCAAAAAAGAAAAAATAATACAAACGAGCCAAAACAACAATTATTGCTGAACTGCTTAAATAAGAATGTCAACAATTTCAACGACGATTTGTGTAGAATGATGGTTTCATGCAACATTCCATTAAATAACATGGACGTTCCCGAATTTAGAAATTTCTTAGAAAAATATACAAAACAAAACGTCGTTTCCCGGAGAACAGCTTCCAGAACGTGCATTCCAAAATTATAGGAAGAAAATCTTCAAAAAATAAGAAACGTTTCAAATAATTGTATTTGGTTTAGTGTTGACGAAACCACCGATGCTAAAGGAAGATATATAGCGAATTTTATTGTAGGTGTTTTAAACAGCAGTCCTTCTTCCAGTTATTTAATTGCTGTTAAACAACTAGAAAAAACCAACAATTTGACAATTTGACGTTTTGTCAATGAAACCCTTTCGTTACTTTATTTGCCAAATCAAATACCCCACCAGAAAGGATTTTATACATGGTGACTGATGGTGCCGCATACCTGGTAAAAGCAGGTCAAAATTTAAAAATCTTTTTCCCAAATTTAATTCATGCAACTTGTTTGGCCCATGCGATGAATAGGGTGGCCGAAGTGGTTAGAACTGAGTTTCCTTTAGTCAATAAATTAATTAATAACGGAAAAAAGGTATTTTTAAAATCACCACTTCGCGTCGAAGTTTACAAAGACTTGCTTAAAGATGTGCCCTTACCTCCACAACCAATTCTCACCAGGTGGGGAACGTGGATAGAAGCGGCTCTATTTTATTGTGAAAATTAAAGTGAATTTAAAAATGTTGTTAACACCTTTGATTCAACTTCTGCTCAGTCTATAGCAGATTGTCAAGATATTTTAAAGTGTCCGGAATTACAACCTCAGTTGTCCTACATAAAGGCTCATTTTTCGGAAATTCCTAGCATCATTAATAAATTAGAAACACAAAACCTGCTTCTCACTGAATCTTTAGAATTATTCGAAAAATTTCATTCACTTTTGAATAAAAATAAAAATAAAATATGCAAAAAAGTTAGCAGCAAAATGGACGATTTAATTCAGAAAAACAGTGGACTTTCAACTCTGAATTCCATAAAAAATATTTTAAATGGAGATTTCTTAAGCAATGGCAGCAATGACGAATGTTTTGCAGTTAAAAATTCACATTTATTTAAATATTGTCCAGTAACTTCTTGTGATGTAGAAGTAAGTTTTTCCAGCTACAAAAATATATTGGAAGATAAGCGGCAAAATTTTCTCGTTGACACCATTGAAAAGCACATGATTATTTATTGTAATAAATAGGTTGTGTTATTTATTGATTTTACTTCTACCTGTATTTTTGTATATGCAAATAAAAAATGCAGTTTTCACTGAAAATAATAATGCGTTTCTATATTATGTAAGCCCTTTTGATTTTTTGAATGTTGAGTGTTTGTAACTAAAAATAATGAAAATCATTAATTGTATTTATCTTTTTCTTTCAACGAAAAATTACATTTGATGCAAAATGTGCTTTAACTCATATAATAATTACTAGTATTAAACTGCAGATTCAAATAAACATCAGATTTTCATATTAGGCACTAAATAAACAAACTAATTTTTTTTAGTGCATATGGCAAAAGGTTACTGCATATTCTTGCATATATTGAAGGTTTTATGCGGCATATTTTAGTGCATATATTGACGGTTTTATGCGACATATGTTGGTGCACATATGCACTATCTTTACAGCATATTTGCCCAACTCTAGTAATAAGTAATAATATCTAAAGTATAAGAAAGTTCAGGCAAAATGTTTCGCTCATTTTTTATAACCTAAATTAAGTTAGTCATGCACCTTTGGATTTTGCATTTTTTAATTAAATTTAGTAATAATTATACTTAAATAAATTTAAAAAAGGTTAAAGTAGATTACATTGTATGGCAATATTATGAAAAAAGTGTAAACAATAAAAAAGTATGCCACTTGTACTTTTTGCAATGCAAAATTGGTATGTTAACCATGATAGATATTCCTAGACTACCCACCATTAAAGGTAATTTTAATCAAAATAGAACACTACTGATAATAAAATTTACACCTTTTTTATCTCATTTAAATTTAGTAATTTTCATAAAAATCGGCTTTCTTAAAAAAATATGTTATGCGAGTATATGAAAATGATACATTATTTGAAAGATAAAAAAATCTGTTTTCAATGGTATGTTTAGAAATTGACAATTCTATTTGAAAGAAATGGGCAACACGTCGCTAGTACTTTCCCATTCTTTTTACTTTTTAAATATTTTCGGAAGTAAATAACACAACTAAACTAAGAATATATAAAAGTGTATATATACCTACTCTAACATATGGATCAGAAAGATGGACAATTCAGGACAAAATAAGAAGCCGAATAACTGCTGGAGAAATGAAATACTTAAGAAGAATGGTTGGAAGAACAAAAAGAGACCGAGTAAGAAACACAGTAACCAGAGAAGAAATGGTAGAGCCACTAATAACAGACATCGAAAAAAGACAGTTAAGGTGGTACAGACATGTAGTGAGAATGGGAAGGAACAGGGAACCAAGGCGAGTACTAGAGGCAAGACCTGAAGAAAGGCGATACAGAGGAAGGCCACGACAGACATGGGAAGAGAGTTTGGCACAAAGGGTAGAACTCAGAGGAAAAGATCTAAGAGAGGTAAAGCGAATGGCTGCTGACCGGGACAGATTTCGGATATTGATAGAAGACCCGACGCTCTAAGGGCAAAAGGGAAAGGAAAAGAAGAAGAAGAGAAATATTTTCGCGCTAATAAATTACAGCACAACATTGTTTTAACAAAAATATACAGTACACTACCATGTGTATGCATTTCAAAGGCATTTGAACAACAAATTTCAGTGGTCTAGACGCGCGGACCCGTCTACCATGGCAAAGGTCCTCGGTTTGATCCTGGCCACTAGTATTATTTCTTTAAATTGTATTTGTCGAATACTTTATTCTTTTATTGTGTACATGGCCGCTACTGTTTATGCCACCTGGGATGTTTTTAGCGATAATTGCAGTGCCGTTAAGCGCAGCAAGTGTAGTCAGTCTGAATTAGTGTTTGGTTAAATCCGCGACTTGCTTGGCTCAGAGCTCTTAGGCTATAAAGCGCTTTTCCAGACAACCTAAAATTGGCAAAAGTGATACCAGTCCCTAAGACTAGCAACCCTAAACATTTCACTAATTTTTAAGCAACATCCCTTCTGCATATTTTCTCGGAGATTTTTGAAACCATCTTGAAAAAAAAAAACAATTTCCAAATATTCTGAGCAATCTCTTTTTTAAACCAATTTGGCATGTGAAATAATTACTAAAGGATTTGAAAATGGTCAGTATATGTGGTTGTTACTGTGCGGCTTACGTTTGATTGTGTGCCTTATGAAATTGTAATTAATAAATTGGCTTGCTGCGGTTTCTCACAAAGCAGCCTAAATTTGCTAAATTCTTATTTAGAAAATATAAAACAATGTCATTGAACTAGAGAGGGATACTGGAACGCGCACCCTAACTGACCTGCCCAACACGTAGGCGAGCTCAAGTGTTAGACAAGTGGCGACGTTGTGACGGGGTAGATTGTCGCTTTCTTGCACACTAGTATCTATGGGTGGTTCTAGCAAGTTGGTGTCCTTCTTAATATTTTAAATAAACTATTTCACCATGGTGAAGTTTTGTTGTGCTTATAGATGCACAAATGAATGGAGACCAAATAGCAGCATAAAATTTCACAAGTAAGTAACACATTTAAGTAAAAATACAACTACATTGGTTATACAAGGAAATCACGATTGGAATAGTTTTTGGCAAAACGATCTGACCTAGTCGACAATTTTTTTTAATGCGTAGATATTAATAACAATGTAGATTCTAAGTTGTCCATTTAGAATATATATACAGACACCTTAAGGATTGACGATAACACAATTATTTCGAATAAATTTTAAAAAAATGTGATTTTTCATCTTAAAATATTCCATTTACTACGTATTCACCCAAATATATATTTTTTAGATTTCCAATAAAAGATCCAGAAAGACTGAATAATTGGGTACAATCAGTACGGCTGAAAAATTAAACCCTACAGCGAACACTGTAATATGCAGTGAACATTTTAAGGAAGATGATTATTTACAATCTTCCGCTAAAATAAATCGTTTAAAAAATGATGCAGTACCTTCAGTTTTTAATTTTCCTGTTCATCTACAAAAACCAGATTCTAAGAGAAGAAAAATATTAGTTCATAATAATGTTGCAGATGAGGTATGAAATTGTTTCCCCAGTGAATGTTATTTAAAAATAATCGTACATCTTTAGGTTTTACCAGCGAAAATTTATGACGAGCCACAACCAGTAGCAGTGAAAACATGTAATGTGTCAGTACAAACACCTCAGTTTTTTTTCAAAACTAAAAAGGAAATGATACTGAAGAGACAGCTAAAAAATCTAAAACTGCAAGTCAAGCGAAAGAACACTAAAATAAAAACCATGAAAGATTTGATTAAGCACCTTAAAGCAAACAAAAAGTGTTCGGCCAATATACAGGATGAGTATCTGTATATAAAATACTTAATCACTTTAACAATATCTATTTATTTAAACCTTATACGTATTTTGGCATGTTTACATGCCATTGTCAATGGCATGTAAACATGCCGAAATACGTATAAGGTTTAAATAAATAGATATTGTTAAAGTGATTAAGTATTTTATATACAGATACTCATTAAATATGGACTTTAACGAAGTAAAGCTGGAATTAATAAATAAAATATACAGGATGTTTTAATGAACAATTTTGAAGGTTTTTCACTTGCATTGTTTAAAAACGAGGGCAAAAATTCTAAAGTTAAATGTCAAACTGGAAAGAGGTATACAGAAGAAATGAAAAATTTTGCGCTCACCTTGAATTTCTATTCTCCCAAAGGCTATTTGTTTTTACGCAACAAATTCAGTCTACCTCACAACGCAACTTTAAGAAAATGGCTTTCCTCTGTAAATTGCGAAGTTGGTTTTTTAACAGAGGTTTTAGAATTTTTGAAACTTCAAGTAGATGAAGGACACGACTACTTAAAAGATATGGCTCTAATTTTTGACTCTATGGCTATACGGTCCCAAATAATTTTTGAATGGTAAAATGGTAAACATTCTGGGTATGTTGATCTAGGAGGTGTTGCCAATGTTTCAAATGAAGAGTTAGCAACAGAAGCGCTCGTTTTTCAAATTGTTTCGTTTTCAAAAAAATTTAAATGTCCAATTGCATATTTTTTACAAATAAATTAACGGCTTCATTACAACATAATTTCGTTTTAGTGGCAATTCAAAAACTTTTTGAAGTTGGTATCACTGTAAGATCAATAACTTGTGATGGATTAGTTAGTAATATGAAAACTTTCGAATTATTGGGCTGCAATTTGTCACCAGATCGCCGTCATTTAAACATCCTAAAAGTAATAGTGAAATTTATTGCATTGTAGAGATCCATGTCATGCATTAAAACTCGTAAGAAATTCGTGTGGGGAAACCCATGTCCTCACCTAAAGGACAATATCTTTCTATTACGTCAAAAAACTTCATGATTTGCAAGAGGAAGAAGATTTAAAACTCGGTAACCGATTGTCCATATCCCACGTAAAATATTTTATGAAAAAAATGAATGTGCATTTAGCTGCACAAACAATTAGCAGTAGTGTTGCAGATTCAATAGATTTCCTTCGTGCAAGTGGTCACCGTGATTTTCAAGGCAGTGAAGCAACAGTAGAGTTTTTAAGAATATTTGATAGAATTTTCGACTTAATGAATTCCAGAACAATTTTTGCAAAAGGTTACAAATCGTCATTATACTTAAATAATCAAGATTATTGGTCTAATATTTTCAGTGAAACCAAAAATTATATATTAAGTTTAAAATGTGCAGGTGTTGAAATTGTCCGTCACCGGAGAAAAACCTTTGCTATAGGATTTTTAATGAATATGATTAGCTTCGAAAATTTGGCTGTTGAGCTAATGACCAGAAATGAAAGACCGTTTAAATGATTGTGTAGATTTAAAAAATTATGCTAATTTTACCAAATTTGTGACAAAAGGTAAATTGTACTTTCCATCTCGAGCTGTGTTTGATATTGTAAAATACACTGAAAGAGTGTTCAGAGCTGAAGTGATTTCTCATTACATGGGTAAAGATCATTTTAAACTCCGTATAATGACTTTAGTATTTCAACATTTTGTTCATAATGTCAAAATATTGTCAAACCAGCCTACCCTGTCGTGAATATTCGTGAAGAACTCCATGAAGTGCAGATTATAAAATACATCACATCTACCTATGCAGATATTAGAATACAGACTCATGCAAAGAAAAAAACTCTACAAATTTTAGGCGATAAAGCAACACTGAGGCACAAATTGAACAAAACTATTTTATTTTACCATGTTTGATTCACTCCTAACACCACGTTTGTTTTATTTTATATTATTTAAGTCCATATTTTTGTTTTAGGTATAAATAAATATAGAGGAATATACATCTACGCGTTTAAAATAAATTATTTCTGATTATTTCACATTTTTTTCTTATTTTACTTGAAACATATTAGTTTACAATTCAATATTCACTTATTTATCTATTAGAAGTAAAAACAAGTTTTATAAATTCAAGCTTAATCCTTAAAGTCTATTTTCATGCAGGAATTTTAGTGAGAACACGAGCATGTAATGACTAAACACCTGTTTTTTACCTAGCCGCTCCAGCAGCGGTGCTCTTTCAACAGGCACACTCGCAATCGTACGCCTCGAACGCGTTCCAGTATCCCTCTCTAGTTCAATGAACAATGTACTTATGTTAACAGTAACAGATCTCAAGTAGGTAGCGTACTTTCAAAAGTGCTGCAAGGGTCGGTGCTAAAACCCGTTTTGTTTCTTGTGTTTATAAATGACCTACATGTGTTCCTGACACCGACTTAATGCTCTTTGAAGACGACACTACTGCTACAAAACCAAACTAACGGTACTGCTAAATGAGTTTGGAGATATGAGTAGTAAACTGTAAAATTGGTTTAGTGCAAATAAACTAAAACTAAACGAGGATAAACGCAAATGATGATTTTTCCGAGAAGTTTAGTAGGTTGCGATAATCCGGATCGTGTTAAATTGGCTCAAATGGACTCCACATATTGATCACGTAATAAAAAACATATCAAAAAATATATTTGTACTCGGAAGCCTTCATGGTTTTATTTCTATACAAACTATCAAAATGGCGTATTATTTATTCACTTATTGTGTCTCATATGAGATATGCACTAATTTATTGGGATCACTCATCAAATTCCAATAGAATTTTTAAACTTCAATGTAAAGCTATCAGAGCCATCATAGGCACCTGCTATAGAGATGTAAAAAACTAATTTGCCAAATTAAACATATTTAATATTTTGAATTGATTGTGTGGTAGGTACATGGTGAAACATTATTAATAAATATTTAACTATTAAAAATTAATAGTTTTATTTTATTAATAAACTATTAATTTTTAATAAAATAGTTAAATATTTATTAAACATATTTACTTTTTCATCTCTTTATACATATGTATTTCCCATTGTTTAGTCTATGTAAAAGAAAATTTACCCCTATACTCAGAACAGTGTTCATGCTTACAAAACAAGATGAAATCAAGAAATAAGAACTACACTTTTCTAAATTGTTTTGATTTATTGTAAATAAAACCATTCTTAACTTCAACAAGTTTTTTTATTTTAGCCTTATACGTATTTCGACATGTTAACATGTCATTCTCAGAGGCAAGATAAAAAGTAAACAGTTGGTGTTGCTATAGGAACAATAAATCTTCATAACTTGATCTTCGTTTTCTGTTTGCTTTTAATCTTGCATTTTGAAAATGACTTGTCGAAAAATGTATAAGATTAAAATAAAAAAACCTGTTGAAGTTAAGAATTGTTTTATTTACAATAAATTAAAATGATCTTCAACCAAGTAAAGCTCGAATTTACATATAAATTATTTTGGACCCGTTTATTTTAATTTATTGAATAGGCACATTAAAGAACTACCCCTAAATAAATTTAAAGTTGTGCATTTTATAGTAGAAATTAGTTTCTTAGGCATGATTTTGAGCATGTCGTTTTGTAGCTAGCATATTTTAGTGGTACTTGACCCAACCGAGGCATGTTGGTTACAGAGTGATAGGTTTGGGGTCGTACTTGGGAAATTCATTGCACTATACCCAATTGTATTTATGTACTTTATGTTACAATACTCAATGTAAATTTTATTGTTAAATTAACTTAAACATTATTGTTACAATATTTAATGTAAACTGTTAATTGACCAACCTAAATCCACCACATTTGTAAGAGGAGCAATAAATAAATACTTACTTACAATGCAAGTATATTAAAGTTTTATATTATTGAAAAAAGAAAAAAAATTTTTTTTTTCATATGGGACCGTATATTTTTAAACATTTTGTTTTGTAAATCGAATTATTTTCTCTTTCAAATGATGTATCAATAGGCAATACATTTAAAAAATTTTATAGTTGATTTCGATTAAGCATTTAATGGTTAGAATATTAGATTTGTAGCTGCTGTTTAAAATCTAAGCCTGCTAATATAAAGTTTTTCAAAATTTTCTCAAGAATGTTGTTATGTAAGAGTATACAAGTTTCAGATCACTGAAAATAAAAAAAAATCTCGATCAAATAATTAGCACAGAAGATAGCTAGGGTGCTATATTTAAAAATAATGCCGTAACAGGTTATAACAAACTCAAACAGAAGAGCCTGTCACGTGACCATGAAATGTGCCATAAGAAACTTGTTCTACATGCATTCAGCTGTAAATCGGTTGTCTGCACAAATACTTGACAGTCACGTGACAGGTTCTTCTCTGTTAGAGTTTGTTATAAAATTCACCAAAAAACTTTCTAAGCTATTTTATATTAAAACCAATATTTACCCCACCAGAACATTGTTCCATATTTTTGAAATGCTTAAAAAAATTTTACAAGGCCTCCTTTAATAACAGACAAATCTATTATGAAGACATGAAATACAGTTACCAATTAATTAAAAAAAAAAATATTCCACATAATTTTATGAGCTAAAACAATTGACTGGTAAGCGCGTAAAGGGGCATACTAGAGTTTTGTACTAAATACATTAAATATACCAAATGGTCCATGGTTTTGTTCTCTTGTGCAGACATTATAAATTGTATGGTCGTACGATAAAAAAGTCATAATACACCGTTACATTAAAAATTATTTTTAATGACAGTTTGCGACTATATGAATTAAATTTCTACATGAATTTTTTTTTCCATGACCAATCCTGTTTAATTTCTTGATCATACAATATAATGCCTTCCACTGAGGAAACCTTTTCTTTCCAATAATTAAATACAATTGTCAACAAATGTCAAAATCATTTTTGTGTTGTCGCCGGTCCCAAGACCGAATAAAGGAGGAGGGATATCTACAAATCGGGCTAGCAACCCACTTGTAGATGCAACACAATATTGCTCACAGTAACCAACGGAAAGCCTCGAAACCAGGACGGATGAGTGAGTTGACGACACACGCGAGAAAACGGAATAAGAGATTATGGAAAAACATACAAGATATAACATGCTTTATCAGAGACAGAAAGAAGTACTGGAAAAAGCATGTTAACCGCATGGAGGAGAACAGATTAGCAAAGAAGGTTACACAGAGCCGTCCAGCTGAAGGGAAAAGAGAGAGAGGCAGATCTCCAAAAAGATGGAAGGAGTGTTGGAGTTCAACATCAGAAGAAATATAATTGACATTATAAGTTGGTTTTAAACAGGCTTATAGCCTACTTAATAAGAATAAGAAGAAGAAATACCAATTAGCAACTCTGTTGTGTACATTTAACGTGCACTATCTTAAATAATGCTTTTCATACTTATACCCATTTACCTGCGCACCAGTGAATTAATATATTATTAGGCGTTCCTAGTCTTCACTGAGAATCGCAATTGTTTTAGGTACATAAATAAATCTCAAGTGTTTTCCTTTTATTACAGAATTTTTAGATTATAACTTTCCTTTTGGTTTTTCCAATGGGCTGAAATTTATTAATATTGATAATTTATTGTAAATATTGATAATGATCCACTTAAAATATGTACCCCTTACAATGCTATTTTTTGCTGTCTGTAATTGCAGCAAAGACACAGAATTTCTCCTGTTTTATTATAAAAATACTTACCTGCGACAGTTGGTCAACAAATAACTAACACCATCCTTGCTCAAACCCTCAGCCATAGCTAAATTTAAAATTTCGAGTTCTCTGTTACGTGAAAGAGCAAGCAGAACTTGATCATCAACCTGAACATGCTCTAGGCTTAATTTCTTCAGTCTCTGACATTTAGAAAACAGCGTAACAAGACTACTAGAGGATATGTGAACCATGCTAAGATCTAAATATAACAAGCGTGCCTTAAAATCTGGTAATGACGCTTTAACACCAGGTAATATAGGCGGATGAGATATCTACAAAAGAAAAATTAATGTACAGGGCATGAAATGAATAACTGACGGTATCTTAATTCAAGTAATTAATGAACCAAGATATTTATACATTATTAACTTATGGAAACTATTCTTAGATATGAGAAATACAACACTATAAGGCAGCATTCAGAACATGCCAAAGTTCATCGTTCAATTTCTTAACAAATTCTGTTTTTAGGTGGTCTATGATATTAAAGAAATGTGTATGAAGGGTGGCATAAGCTTCAGGAGCGTAGTGGTTTAAAGGCTAAAAAGCCCCACTACCTCTCACTACACAAGCGAAGAGCTTTTCCGGGGTGAAAGTCTTCGAAAAAGGTATGGGCCTAAAAGGCCTGTAAAAAGCTACATATTATTATTTATGGTTGCTGGACATGTTCTATGGATCTTGCTCTATAAGTGTTGTAATAAAACGAAATTGCTAGCTATTAAATACGGCGAGCGCAACACAACTAATTACGCGCCCTGGAAAGAACGGCGAAACTGTTCAGTAGTTGATTTAGGGATGTTCTGGAGCAGGAAGTGATGTAGGCAGTAATTACAGAAAAACGGCCATGTTGTGAGATGTAAGCATGTTTCCAGTTGATGTTGTAGTGTGGTCATGGCTATTTTGTGGCAGTAAAATCAAATTAGAAGGATATAGCTATAAAAATAAGGAGTGTAATCAGAATGAGTAAATAATTAAATAAATTGGTAGCAGATGGAACAACAGCTAAGTATGAGCTGTGTCTCCATCCTGTTGAAATTATAAGCCATGCTGACCTAAACGTATTAACTCTGGGGCATAGCTGGTTGTATTCGAATACAAAGTAGTTTGAATACCATCCAAGGTTTTTCTCAAAAAGTAGTTATATTCGAATATTTTCATTTTGTCAGTATTCGTATTCGAATATTTTTTTTCTTTGCCTTTACTCTGTATTCATTACAATTTTCAAGATTCTTCTTATTCCTGGTATTTATAAATATCATATTACAATCCATATGAAAAGAAATATTCAATTGTTTACAAAGATCATATTCGAATCTAAATGAAGTCATTAAATGAAGTATAAAATAAATCAGTAAAACAGTAAAGCTGTTTCCATACTTTCTATATGATGTTGCATATGTAAGTAGTATTTTTGAAATGAAATGTATTTTCTCTTATAAAAAACATCTAATATAATGGACCTATTTCAAAAGTGACCCAAGTTTTATTATTATAAAAAAAAAATATACCACTCTTGGAAATTACATGCTACTATTTTTTTATTTCACTCCTATCTGGAAATATAGATATTTTATATATCTATCTAATCACATGTTAACTTTTTTTTACTATACCATCGATGTTTTTCTCAAATCGCAGTATTAATTTAATTGTTTATTTGGCATAGAAATTCTTTCTTAACTAGGAAATCATGGCAGTTAATTTTTTATATAACTATGTACATCTAGATATGAAATTAAAATTATAATACACTACTTACTTCAGATTGTGTAAGACGTACTATAATTGCTTGTCGACTAAGAATGTGACCAAGAGCTCCAGGTTCTAAGTAACGACCAGAAACATCCATGCGAGTCCATAAACTATCATCTTGTGCTAGTTGATACCATTGACGACAGACCAAGGCAGCATTTGCTAAACTACGTTTAGGTAACCAATGAAAAATGTGTAATATTACTTCATCTGATAGGTGTTGAAAATGATCTACAAAGATATAGAAAACAAATAATTACATAATACAGAATTTATAATTTTATTAATGCATTACTGAAAAATTTTAAGATACCAACAGAAGTTTTTAGCAATCACACAGGGTGATTCAATAATGGTGGGCCAATCTTTGGGAGTGCATTGTAGCCTAAGAAGCAAGAAAAAAAATTCCTACAAACATATGTCCGCAAACGCTTTCCTAGTAACTCTATAGCCTCTGGAAAAAGTAACAGTGCAGTCACTTTTGTATTGATAACTTTTGCGGTAGTTGCATTCAAATATTGAAATTTTTGATGTTGGTATTACTCTTTTAGTTTAGTATTTCTACTTATTTTTGTTTGTTTATTGATAGGGAGCTCCAATAGTGTACGTGTCTAAATCTTTTTGATCATCATGCTTTTGTTTTTGCAATACTTGTCTAAAAAACCTAGTCCATACAAAAATACACAAAAAAGTATGCTTGTATATCTTAACAATATTGATACCCATAATTAGGTATAAATCTATTTATTGAAACTGTTTTATTTGATCGTATGAAAAACCCCGAGCGAGGACTAGCTAACTGTATAATTTACCGTTGTGATCGTAATATTATTAATAGCACAAGTAAACTTTTTGGTGGTGTGCTAATTGCGGTGAACAAGAAATATCGTAGTAGCAAAATAAAGTGTCCAAACTCGAACATTGAGCAGGTCATGGTAAAATTCTTGTGGAAAGCTGCATTTCATTATTAAAACTGTCTATTTTATTTTATTGTAAATAAAACAATTCTTAACTTCAACACGTTTTTTATTTTAGCTTAGCCTTTCAACATGTTGACATGTCATTTTCAGAGGCAAGATTAAAAGTAAACAGGTGGTGTTGCTATAGGAAGAATAAATATATTCATAACTTGATCTTGGTTTTCTATGTATGCGTCCAGATGACTTGATTTCTCATTCCAGTCTGATAATGGTGAATTCAAGAGATCAATTTGCTCATTCATCTAAGGTACAGATTTTAAATGTTTGTGAATTTCAAATGCTACTAGTATATCCAACTAACATTTATCATCACAAAAGTGTAAACATTTTACATTATTAGATGTCATTCAATGATTGTGTTCTAATAAGTGTTTAGCGTAATTGGATTATTTTTATGGGGGTGTTTATACTTGTAACAACGTACGTGTTCCTTGTACCTAATATCAAAAATTTTAATTGTTTGTCCTATATAAACCGAATTACAGTGCGAGCCATTTAATTTGTAGATGCCTGATTTTAGTAAACTGTGTTTTTTCTTTAGCATTAAACAAAGTGTTTAAAATATTTTTTGTTGTTTTAAAAGTTATTTTACATTTATTTGTTTTGTTTATAATTTTGGCAATTTTTTCTGATTTATTGCCAACATATGGAATTGATGTGTATTACCTACATTTTATCTGATGAAGTGTTTGAATAAATTTTCTTAATAGCTAATTTATAATCTTTCTCTTTAATTAGTGTATCAATAAGTTGCGTATTATAACCATTATTGTATGCAATTTGATTAATAAACGAAATTTCTCTATTATAACTAATTTTACCTAACGGAACCGTTAAAGGTCTATATGAACTTCAACAAAGTAAAGCTAGAACTTATTATTATTATTATCAAAAAACCCTGTTACCGATTGGTGTAGGGTGTTACAACAATTCCTTAACTTAACTAATTACTTTGTTAACATGTTTACTATAATCTAAATAAATTGAATTCTTGTTTTACACTTGAGTTTTACTGTTTTTCACTTGTTTGCTGTCTCTCTATCTCTGTCAGTTTTCCTCTCTCCATTTTCACTGTACACAAACTTTCGCCACTCTTTTCTCACTTGGACTATCGCTTTTGCTTCCTGCCATGTTTTGCCCCTTGCCTCCAGTATCTTCCCTATCATCTTGTCCCACGTCTCCTGCGGCCTTCCTCTGCTTCTTCTCCCTGTGGTCTTGGCCTCCCATATTTGTTTCACCATCCTTTTGCCTTCCATTCTCTGTATATGTCCCCACCAGCTGAGTTGTCGTTTTTCTATAAAATCAGTCACTGGGGTTATTTCGAGTTCTTCTCTTATTTGTGTGTTCCTTACCCTCTCTCTGAGTGTTACCTCTTTGATTCTCCTCAGAAATTTCATTTCTACTGCTTCCACCTTTCTCTTCATCCTTTTCGACATTACCCGGGATTCGGATCCGTATGTCAATATCGGCCTGAATATTGTTTTAAATACGCTCAATTTTGTTTCTCGTGACACTTCTCTCTTGCTTATAAAAGGCTTATTCATCGCTTGGAATAGTTTATTTGTTTTCTCCATTCTTTCTGTTATTTCTACGTCTTGTTTACCTTGTTCATCTAATGTCACTTCTAGATAATTATATTCTAGTGCTTGTTCTATTTGTCTGTCATTTATTTTTATCTCTGTGTTGTGGCCTTCTTTGCTTATCACCAGTATTTTTGTTTTCTCCGTGTTTAATTCCATCATCTATCAGTGTCTTATTCCATATGTTTAGGTTTTTTTGTAGTTTTTCTTCGCTTTCTGCTATAAGTACCACGTCGTCAGCGACCGCGCACTCTGAAATATATATTGGTTGCATGTTTCGATAACCTATAAACATTCTCTTTGATTTCGATTAGCATTTCTTTATTATTTCGTCCATAAAGATATTAAATATAGAACTTATTAATAATGTTTATTTTATGTTCTGTGTTTATAAAATTATGAACTCTAAGGGTATGTTCTGATTACTGGTGCGAGACAAGGTAAACATTACACGTCGGACAACATTACATCTTTGCTCTCTGTGAAAGGACGAGAGCGTTAAAATTTCAGCGCGATATACAGAGTATCATCAAAAGCGTAAAGGAAATTTTAAAAACAGTCAGTATAAATGAAAACAAGACAAAAATGTAAATAATTATTTTTTCTGTCATGCATATTAATGGAGCCAAAAAGTTTATTTTATTAATTCTCAACATTTCAGTACCACTATTATTTAAAATTATTATAAAAATGCTAGGTTGTTGTATTTGATTTAACTTAAGCATGGCCTTCTGAATTAGGAGCTTTAACAGCTCAAGCTGATACTTGAGTTTACAGATTTGTAGGTACACATACTTAAATTCCTCACACAAAAATTAATATTGTACCAAGTAAATTCCATGACATTATTTCGTTTTTTATCATACTGAAAACTGAGCGAAGCATTTCGCCTGGACTTTGCTATACTTTTATACAAAATAATTACTTTTATACACCTAATCACAACAATTATAGCACATCTAACTAAAAACTGTTTAGAGTTATAGCGTATTTAAATATGAACCCCAGCTTATCCGTCACTGCAAGAAGGACAAGTAACGATAGTCATAATTAAGGCGTAGATTTATATGCGCAAAAAAGTCACAATGTGCACATATAAATAGTATTAATCAAGACGCGAATTTATATGCACAAAAACAATACGAGCATATATATTATGTATATGCACCAAATATATACAAAATATGCACCATTATATGCAAAGTATGCACCATTTTATGCACAAAATGCAAGCATTATATACAGTGTGTCTACTTAAGTTGGCAGCATATGGAAAACTTTTTTATTATTAGTTTTACGAAAAAAATTATTCTTTATGAGAAGTTCTGCATGGTCCGAAACCTAAAATGCAACTATCAGATATCAAATTTTCTTAGTCATATACGGGATTTGTCACAAAATATTAATTTTGCTCAAGAGTAAAGTACCTTTATTTTTGACAATATCAAAAATTGTTATAAAGAAAAGTTATTTAGCATTGAAAACTAGGTTCAAATATACAGTCACGTCTACCTATTCTTAAAAATATGATTTTGTAATTTTTCCAATTCTCTACCCTACAACAGTGATACATGCACTGCACATTGATATTAATACATTTCTAATTAAAGTTGCCATGACAGTGACATGTCCGTCATTGAACGTCTAATATTACTTTAAAATTCTAAATAAGTAAAAACGCCGGGGACATTGAGTTTGGAAGAAAAAATAGAAATTGTGTTAATTGTGGGTGACAATTATAAAACGTATCGGGAAACAGCTGAAATATTTAATAACAGATATCCAGGCAAAAATGTACACAATATAACTGTAATGAAAACTATGAAAAAAATTTAAACATATGAAGATGTTAAAAATAAATTCAGTAACAAACGTCGAAAACTCATTGCAAGTGAGGACTTACTTTAAATGTAATGTTATCTACAGTAGAAAATCCAAAATATTCGCTGCGCAAAGGGAATCAAATTTTTAATGAATATAAGAGATAACTGTTTATTACTAAGATGTGCAAAATTCATATTTTCTGACAAACTCCGTATATGACTGAAAAAAATTGACATCTGATGGTTGCATTTTAGGTTTTGGACCATGCAGAACTTTTTATGAGGAATAACTTTTTTTCCTAAAACTAATAATAAAAAAGTTTTCCATATGCTGCCAACTTAAGTAGACACACTGTATAAAACTTGCAAGTTATATCTGTTAAAAAAAAATTTTTTTAATTGTTTTATTTAAAAAAAGCGCGTGTGGAGGACCTTACAATATAATATTACACATAAAACTATTATTTAAAAATGGTAATTTTTATAAAGCAGCATTACTGTAGTGTAAGTATTAACAATCTGTACTTATACCTATCTAATCTTTATATCTTATAGCATTATAGCAATGAATTACAGTATGTTTTTCAAGATTTTCAACATGAAACAACTGCCTCTTATCAGATAGTATATTTTTATAAGCGGAAAAGCTCCTTTCAACCTCAACTGAAGTGATTAGCTCGTGTTTTTTAAATTAGTTATAATGTCGAGGTCTAGTTGCATGTCATTATCATTAAAGTTGACAGTTAGAACCTCATTCACCTTCACAAAAGTTTTAAAACTTTTGTTTTTATTTAATACGTCTGTTAGTTTCTGCGATACAGTTTTTCCAATACTGCATTAAACAGGCCATTGGCCTATAATAAGAGGAAGAAGACGAAGAAGCATTTAACTTGAATTAATTTTCAAAACGTTTTTAATAGGTTCTACTGAATCCGATAGCAAACCTTCTTCTTCTTCTCTGATTCCTCTTTTACCGTATTACGGTGTTGAGGTTTCATTAAATTTACACTATCACCTCTGTTTTATATCACTTGCACTCTGTACTCTTTAACTATTACTTATTCTGTTCCTATTTATCTCCTGTACAAAATCTTTTCCATTTCTTTCTATCGCCCGCTAAATCCTTTGCTTCTTTACAGTATGTTCCTCTTTCCTTTAGTACTTCTGCCATTCTTTTATTCCATGTAGACATTGGTCGTCCCCTAGGTCTTTTTCCTCCTGGTTTGGCTTCCCATATTTTCTTTAATTTGTTCTTTGTTCATTCTGAGCAAGTGCCCGAGCCATCCTAATTGGTTTGCTTCAATTTTCTCTTCTAGCGGTGTGATTTTTAGTCTTTCCTGATTTCTGTATTTCTTATTCGATCCATCTTCGTTATTCCTTCAATTCTTTTCATGAATTTCATTTCACATGCTTGTAATCGTTGTTTTAATCTTGTATTAAGTACCCATGACTCGCTGCTGTATGTTAGGCTTGGGATAAATATTACATTATACACTCTAATTTTTGCCTTCTTTGAAATCTCTTTCTTAGCGATTATTGCTTTATTTATGGAGTAGTAAAGATTCATTGCTGTTTGTATTCTGCTGTTTACTTCTTGTTCATGTTTTCCATCACTACTCACTGTTGCCCCTAGATATTTGAAGGATTCCACTTGTTTCAGTTCTTCATTACTTATATTAATGTGTATACTTCTCGGTTTTCTTGATACCAGCATTACTACTGTTTTCTCTGTATTTATTTCCATATTTCTTTCGGCAAATGCTTGCTTCCAGGATTCCACTGTTCCTCTGTAGCTGTTTCTCTAAGTTTGCTAATAGGGCGATGTCATCGGCAAACATAAATTCGGATGCTCGTACCAGTTCCATGTTTCTAAAACCGATCTGGTAGCGTTTTATTTTTCCTTCAATCTCTTTCGTTATTTCATCTACCAAGGTGATGAATAGTAGAGGACTCTTCCACCCTGTCTCACTCCGTCGTATGTTATGAATTCTGTTGATCTTTCACTTCCGGTTCTTACATAGTTTCTTGTATTACTACTGTATAAGCTCTTAATGGCTCTTATTAGTCTGCCTCTCACACCGTATTTCCATAAAGCTTTCCATAATTGTTCCCTGGGTACCGTGTCGAATGCTTTGATCAGATCCACAAAGCATATGTAGAGCTCTTTATCATATGTTATGGTTTTCTCTATTATTTGTTTTAGCCCGAATATTGCATCCTGTGTGCTTCTTCCTCTTCTAAAGCCACTCTGAGACTCTCCTAGTTTTGAGTCTATCAGTTTCCTCGCTCTCTGTTCCAATATTCGTTCATAGATTTTCCCTGGTACGCTCAGGAGCGAGAACCCTCTATAATTTTCGCATCTCCTGCTGTCTCCCTTTTTATATATCGGTTGAATGATTGCTATTTCCCAATCCTTGGGGATTTGATTTTCTCTCCATGTTTGTTGTATTATCTTGTGGAGGTGCTGCAGCCCTGTCTCTCCCATGAACTTCAACATTTCGGGTTTTATTTTATCGTGCCCAGCTGCTTTGTACATTTTTAGTGCTCTCACTGCTTCTTCCACTTCTTTTAAACTAATCTCCTCCTCCTGGCGTCTCTCTGCCTCTTCTTCTATCTCCATCGAGTTTTGGTCCTTCTCCTTTGTTTCTTGTGCGCTTTGTTTTTGTGATCCTCCTAGTAGTTCCTGAAAGTATTCTTTCCATCTGTTAACTATGCTTTTTCCGTCCGCGAGTAGTTTGCCCGCTTTATCTTTTATATAGTGTAGCGGATTATTTTTGACTTTTCTCAGCCCTTTAATTATTTTATAAAATTGTTTCTGGTTTTCTTTAAAGTTCGATTCGGTATTCATGCCAAAAAGTTGCCATTCCAATGATTTTGTTTGGGCTACTAGTACTTTTGTTTTCTTTCTTTGTTCTTTATAACTTTCGTAATCTTCTGTTTTGTTGGTCTTTAGGTACTTGTTCCAAAGTTGTTTCTTTTTATGTACTTCTTTTTTAATGTTTTCGTTCCACCAGCTAGTTTGTTTTTTCCTCTTTCGGCTGGTTGTGCCGCACAGTTTTTCTGCTGCCAGTAGGATTATTTCTTTGAAATTTGACCAGTCTTTTTCTAATTCTTGAGTGTTGCTTATCGATTTACTTAATCTTTGGACTTCTTCTTTGAATCTCTGCTGAATTTCCATGATTCTTAATCTATTCGTGTTTATTTCCTTTTTAGGTTTTTGTTCATCCATGCTGTTTTTCTCTGTCTCTGTTTGTCTTTCCATTTCGGCCACCAACAGGAAGTGGTCACTACCTAATTCTCTCCCTCTTTTCACTCTTACATCTTTTACTTTCCACTTGTTGCTACTCTGAACTAGTACATAATCAATTATTGATTTTTCGTTTTTCATTGGTTCTACTGTCGTGTATCTATGAATGTCTTTGTGTTCATAGAAAGTGTTAGCAACTACCATCTCGTTATCGATACAAAACTCAATTAGCCTCTGACCGTTACTGTTTTTGGCTGTTACCCCATATGGGCCTATCACATTTTTATATTTCTGTACATTGTTCCCCACTTTACCGTTTAGATCTCCCAACACTACTACTTCATTTCTGCTGTTTTCTATTAATTCTTCTAACATCTCCCAGAACCTATTTTTGTCTTCCACCTTGTCATTTTCACCTGGTCCATACGCAATTATAAGTGTCGCCCTATGGTTCGTTGTTACTTTAATTTCCAGTGTCATTATTCTTTCTGTCCGAAATTCCCAATTTACGATATTCCTCGCATTGTTTTTAGTTATTATACATCCTAACCCCTTTAGCTGCTCTTTTATTAATGCTAACACCGCTATAGAACAAGAGGTTTTCTTCGTCTATTTTTTCTATCCCTTTCCCTTTTTTCTTCTTTTATTAGGTTCTACTGAATCCGATAGCAAACCTTCTTTTTTGTAATTGATTGAGTGTTGTACTTAAAAAACTATAATTGGCTTTAATAATAGTTAATTCTTTTGCAAGTTGACATTTGTTTATTATACTTTCGCTTTCGCGGTTTCTTGAACTGTCAATATTACAAATTACTTTCGGCTTAGACCGCGTCGTCATTTGGGAACTACACCCAGCACAATCAGGTAAGGACCGACCTGTAGCTTGTCTGCCTTTACAAGCATTTGCTGTAGAAGTTTGAGCAATATTTGTTCGTAGGCCCTGCCTGCCTAAACTAGGCCGTGTGCTTAGATTATTTAAACCTTGGGGCGGACAAGCATTTGATCTTAATGTGTTTTGTTTGCCAGGACAATAATACTTAATCGGCTTATGCCTGTTAGCTGTTTGTAAACCCATACAAACTAACGTTTCGCAAGACATTGCAGCTTGCATCTTCAGAGCACTGAACACTGAATTCAAATCCGGGAAGCAGAGGTATTTAAATCCCGTTGAGCCAGTCAGGCAGAACGTCGGAGTTCTGGTTGGCAGTCACCGTTGGGCAAAGACGGATTCGGTGGATCGTGATAGTGAGATCGATGATGCTTACGAGTCTTAACTACTGGAGTCCAAGCTTTACTGAGTCTAAAACCATCCTCCCTGTTTGTTGTTAGGATCATTGAATGATTGTGTTCTAGTAGGTGTTTAGTGTAATTGGATCTATGGGGGTGTTTGTATTTGTAACAACGTACGTGTTCTTTATACCTAAACACAATCATTCAATGACATCCAATAACACTATAAAACTTTATACTTTTGCAATGATAAACGTAAACTGGATGCATTTGAAATTCACAAACATAAAAACAGTACCTTTAATGAATGAGCAAATTGATCTCTTAATTTCACCCTTATTGGAAGTTTTGGAATGAGAGAAATCAAATCATCTAAAATAGCAACACCAACTATTTACTTTTTCGTATTACCACTGATGATGTAAACATGTCGAAATACATATAAGGTTAAAATAAATAATTATTGTTGAAGAAAAGTATTGTATCTACTATCAACAGGTCAACTGATTATTCAAGAAAAATAAAGAAGTTTCAGTTTATAGTATCTAAAAACAAAAGCTGATAAAAAATTACCGAGTGATGGTGCTTGATTTAGGACTTAAGGCCTTTGCACAGTCTACATTTAGCCTGCATGCCATTTTTGTGTAAGTACCAATGTGAATGCAAAATTGAAAGTCCATCTTAAGAGTGTGTCAATCATATACCTACACTGCAAACAGCAATTTATAATTAATGTGTAGGGTTGTAAGAAACCCCCTGAGTCCCGGGCGCGTCCCCAGGTGGCGGATAGGAGAGATATCCTGCGGAGGATCGTATGTGACGCAAATGGGTTAGTGCTGATGATAGGACCGCTCGCCGCGTTTAAAAACGAAGGCTGGAAGCGGTTTAAAGCGGTACCGTGGACCAAGCTACCCAGCCCAACTGTCATGTCGTGGTTAAGGGCCTGCACTGGGTTTAACGGCGTCGGATTGTGCTTAGCACATCCGTCAAACCGTGCACTCCTTCTGCTGTCGTGGACAAGTCTCGCGAGCGGAAAAGAGTGTGTGGGGGTCTTGGCTTAACCTGGACCAAGAGGAGACAACCTCAATAAAAACCAACTTCCAATGGTGGAACAGCTACGCCGGAGGTTGCAATCAAAATAGCGAACTCTGGACACCGGGGGACCTCCAGTTTTAAGTACCCTTATCACGATAACGCGGGGCTCTGTCGTGATGGACGATTTATTTCCCTTACGACTCGTGGGAACAATATGGAAGACCAGAATTTATTCTTAAATTATTTTTCAGACGAAGGGGAACCTCCAGCTGAGGAAACCCCATCGCCAATGGAGGCTGAGGAAGGCCAAAACAACCAAACCTCTGATCCAATAACGATGCAGAAGTCGGAACCAGAAGGCAGTGGCAATCCCACAAACCTTACTGGCGCGGCTGATGTACAACATGCTGCCTCAGGGATCAACCGCATGAAACTTGGGAAACCAAAACTATCCGGTGCACAGAAACGGAAGCAAGCAATAGAGGCTGCGAAGGCGGCTGGGGAACCGATCAGACCCAGGAAACCAAGGGCAAATCGACAAAGCCAAGAATCTACAGCAGGCACCTCAACCAGCAAAGATTCTAGAACGGCTAGTAGCAAGCGACTAAGATCTGAGGGAAGCACTCCGTCTTCGACGAAGAGCCAGCCCCAGAAAAAGTCGAAAAAGTCAGAAGGCGGCGAGCCGCTGCAGGTAAAACCCAGCACGTCCCAGAGGGATGTGCCTGGGGCGACCTACATCCAAGCTCTAACCGCCTCAAAGATGGCTATCACTCTGGATAACTATCCAGAAGAAAAACTGTCAGAAGAGCAGCCAAAGAAAATACAGATGGCTGTTATGGGAGAGATCTGGAAATGCAAACCAAAAACCGCACCCCAGTTTAAAAACAGCTACGCAGACAAGGGAGTAGTGTACTTCACATGTGCGAACGAAAAGTCAAAGACATGGCTAACGGAGTGGACACCCAAACTCGAGCTGTGGGAAGGCGTAGTCCTCAAAGTGGGGTTGGCAAGGGACATAGTCAAGACCACCAAGGTCGTAGTATGGGTGCCAACAGAACTCCTTGGCGTGACTGAAACACCAAAGATACTCCAACTGTTGGAAACCCAGAATATGGGCCTGTCAACAAAGGAGTGGCACGTCGTTACACGAAAAGAGGAACCCAAAGGAACAACTCTCGTAATGAGCATCGATGATGGCTCTTTGAAGACGCTGAGCGGAATGGGCTTTAAACCCTATCTGGGACTAACTCAGCTCAACTTCAAAGTCATAGGAAGGAAGGAAATGCCTAAAAATGCTGAGGGTAATCCAGATCAACCTTCAGCAAGGTAAGGCGGCTTCTGCCTCACTATGCAGACTGCTAGTAGCAGGCAATATCGATGTGGCCCTCATACAAGAACCCTGGTTAGTCTAGGGCCGTGTAGCAGGCCTCGGCGAAGCCAAAGGTAATGTTATTTATGACTTACACTCTGGCAATGTAAGATCCTGTATCTATGTCAGGAAGAATCTACAGGCTTTAACACTGCTTAATTTCTGTTCTAGAGACCTAGCAGCCATAAGACTGAGCTATCATAAAAACGGAGCCAGCAAGAAGCTAATATTCGCTTCTGCTTACCTCCCATATGACTCACTCAACCCACCACCTTCAGAGTACGTGGAGAGGCTGGAGAAATTCTGTGAGGACTCTCACCTCCAGATGATCATCGGAGCAGATGCAAACGCTCACCATACGGTGTGGGGCAGCACTGACACGAACAACAGAGGTGAGTCACTGTTAGAATTCATAATCTCCAGAGATCTGGTAATCTTGAATAAAGGCAATAAACCAACTTTTGTTGCAAGGGTAAGAAAAGAGGTAATTGACATAACCATTAGCTCTCCGTATATCAGCACACAGGTGGCTAAGTGGTATGTGTCTGAGGAGCCATCCCACTCAGATCACAGGTATATACTCCTGGAAATCGTCAATGACGATAAAACATTGGAGATGTACAGAAACCCACGGAAAACCAACTGGCTGAGCTACAGGAGCGAACTGGGCAATAACATCAAGCAGGTTATGCAAAGTCTGAGAAATCCTTATGAAATTGAGGTAGCCTCAGAACAGGTACAAGAGGCAATAATAACCTCTTATCATGAAAGCTGCCCTCAAGTAAGGCGAACCACCAGCAGAACAGTAAACTGGTGGAATGATAACCTTGCTCAGTTAAGGCAGAAAACTAGGAAATTATACAATAAAGCGAAAAAACGAATGAGTGGTTGGAATATTCTAAAACACTCACCGAATACAATCGGGAACTAAGAAAAGCCAAAAGAGATTCATGGAGGAAGTTCTGTGAAGATGTAGAATCTACATCTGAAGGAGCAAGACTCTACAAACTCATGGCAAAGGACCCGATAAATCCACTGGGGACACTTATAAAACCCACAGGGGAATATACGAACAATGGTAAGGAAACACTGGAGGTCCTACTCCAAGTGCACTTTCCAGGTTCGATGAACGTAAACCTTGAGCCTATCAATGACCAGCAAAACCTAGAACAACTCTACCGTAGAGCATCTAGGGACAGCTGGCGGATAGCCAATAGGGTAATAACGTATGATAGGGTCATCTGGGCAATTAACTCATTTGAGGCCTATAAATCTCCTGGTCCTGATGGGATATTCCCTGCTCTGTTACAGCAGGGCAAACAAGATCTAGCACCAATTTTATGTAAAATATAGAGCCAGCTTGGCACTAGGGTATGTGCCAAAAGCATGGAACCAAGTAAGGGTCGTCTTTATACGAAAACCTGGGCGGAACTCATACGCCCAGGCAAAGGCATATAGACCTATATCCCTATCATCGTTTGTGTTGAAAGCAATGGAGAAACTGCTTGAAAAGCATCTTAGGGAAACCTGTCTAATAGAAAGGCCACTACACCCTAATCAGCATGCATACCAAGCAGGAAAATCGTGCGAAAGCGCATTACATCAGCTAACTTCAAAAATAGAGACAGCACTGACCAACCAAGAAATAGCATTAACTGTATTTCTTGACATAGAGGGTGCATTTGATAACACCTCATTTGAATCAATGATAGTAGCTGCTAGTAACCGTGGAGTTGAAGACACCCTATGCAGGTAGATGAAAGCCATGTTACAAGGCAGACAGATTCAGACGACATTGGCAGGTGAGACAGCACAGGTGTCTGTGGCCAGAGGCCTCAAGGCGGAGTCCTATCTCCTCTGCTCTGGGACTTGGTCGTAGACGAACTACTAGTCTCACTGAACAAATCTGGCTACTACACACAGGGGTATGCGGATGATATCGTCATACTCATAGTGGGGAAATATGCCAATACAGTATCAGAGCTCATGCAAAGAGCTCTAAAAACTGTTGAAGGGTCGTGCATAAAGGAAAACCTAAGGGTAAATCCTACAAAAACAACACTAGTCCCCTTCACTAACAAAAGAAAGCTGGATGGGCTACGGCTGCCAACTCTCTTTAACCAAGTAGTACAGATGAGAGGAGAGGTCAAATATTTGGGCGCGTTCCTAGACACCAAGTTGACCTGGAATCAACATCTAGACAACATAACCAACAAATGTAAAACGGCATTAATGATGTGCCGGAGAACAGTTGGAAAAACCTGGGGATTAAAGCCACACATGGTGCACTGGTTATACATTGCACAGTGGTAAGACCCATGATAACCTACGGCTGCCTGGTTTGGTGGCCAAAGGTCAAACAAAAGCAGGCAATTGCAAAACTCACAAAAATTCAGAGGCTAGCATGTCTATGCATAACAGGAGCAATGAAAAGCTCACCCACGGCAGCCATGGAAATAATGCTAAACCTACCCCCCCTCGACATTTTCATCAGGGGAGAGGCCAGGATGGCAGCATACAGGCTGACATGTAACATGAACTGGAAAACCCAGAATAACCTTGGGCACACCAGAATCACAAATGATATCGCAAACCCTCTTTTAAACATGGGTAGCGACACTATGATTCCAAAAATTTCATACGACGAACCATTTGAAATCCAAATGGACTGGGATCAATGGCGTTGTAGGGAAGAACAGAATCCGTCAAGAGGGCTGATCTGGTACACAGATGGATCCAAGATGGATAACGGGTCAGGTGCTGGAATACACGGCGAAACCCCAAGACACAACATGCATGTCTCACTGGGGCAAAACACCACGGTATTCCAAGCGGAGATATTCGCTCTGGGAACCTGTGTCTGTGAGAATTTGAGAAGGCAAACCAAAGGCAAACCTATCCACATACTCACTGACAGTCAGGCAGCCCTAAAGGCATTAGCATCAAAGCAGATAAGATCCAAGCTAGTCTGGGAATGCCTGCAAAACCTGAAAACCCTGGCAAAACACAACCAAGTAACACTGGTGTGGGTGCCAGGTCATAAGGGCATAGCAGGCAATGAAAAAGCAGACCAACTAGCGAGGAAAGGATCTGAGGCAACCTTTATTGGTCCTGAACCAGTACTAGGTATCACAAAGGCGACAGCACGTGGGGTAATAACTGAGTGGATCAAACAACAACACCAGCAATATTGGAACCACGTGCAAGAACAAAGACACAGTAAACTGATGATGGGAAGACCATCTCAGACTCTAACAACTGAAATGCTGAAACTCAACAGAAATAATCTTAGAATTGCGACGGGGCTACTAACCGGTCATTGCAGTCTAAGGAAACACATGCACAGAATGGGCGTATATACAGAAGAACCCATATGCAGACTCTGTAATGAAGAGGAAGAAACTGCCTCTCATGTAATCTTTGAATGTGAAGCATTAAACCGCCGACGTCACAACCTGTTGGGCGAAATAGACCCACAGGTAGGCATACCAGAAAAAGATCTGGTCCACAGGCTACTAAACCTAGTAAAGGGTCTTAACCTGTTCACCTAAATCAAAACGCAAAGGCAGAGAAACACAATAGGCCTTACTGGCCGGGGTGTTCAGGGACTCACAAAACCGAGTCAAACACAGATAAAATGACCTAAATTTTTGCCTATTGTCGTTACCAGAAAATTACAACCACAAAACCATTCTTAACGTAAACCACATACACACATAAACAAACCTGTGCATAAAAATGCACAAATGCACTATATCATATTCACAATTTTTCTTGGTAATACTCGACAAAATGAACACGTAAATTGGTTTTTCTGGACACCACTTTAAAGCACACACAGTGTTTCTCAATACCAACATCCATTTTAAATACTATAAAACATCCTACATAGTACATACACGCATAGAGATATACAAGATAAATTTTAAAGCAATACTGTGAAAAACTTACTTATTTTGAAAATAAGTTCTCTTTTTGGTTTACGAATTAATAACTCATCCCACTGTCCACTAGATATTTTCTGTAAAGTTTCCTTCGATATCGTAGACTGAAGCATGGAAGCAATCTGAAAAACAAATTATTAATGGCGTGATAGCAGTTGTTAACTATTAATGTGCAAAGTAATAACAGATCAGTAAATACTTTATATTTTTGAAAAATATCGCTCAAAAAATTAAATTTAAATTTATTTTAATTTTAGGTTATTTGTTAGCTTTCTAGCTAAATAAAGATTTATTTATTACTGCTATTAATAACAAATTACTCAATTTATTTTTAAATTCTGCAGGGTTCTACGACCCAATCTGAAAAACAAATTATTAATGGCGTGATAGCAGTTGTTAACTATTAACGTGCAAAGTAATAACAGATCAGTAAATACTTTATAAAGAACACGTACGTTGTTACAAATACAAACACCCACATAAATCCAATTACGCTAAACACTTACTAGAACAAAATCATTCAATGACATCTAATAACACCATAAAATGTTTACACTTTTGTGATGATAAACGTAAATTAGATATACTAGAAGCTTTTGAAATTCACAAACATTTAAAAACTGTACCATTAATGAATGAGCAAATTGATCTGTTGAATTCTCCTCTACTGGACATTTTGGAATAAGAAATCAAATAAATAAATAGATATTGTTAAAGTGATTAAGTATTTTATATACAGATACTCATTAAATATGGACTTTAACGAAGTAAAGCTGGAATTGATAAATAAAATACTTTATATTTTCGAAAAATATTGCTCAAAAAATTAAATTTAAATTTATTTTATTTTAGGTTATTTGTTAGCTTTCTAGCTAAATAAAGATTTATTTATTATTGTTATTAATAACAAATTTGAAATTACTCAATTTATTTTTAAATTCTGCAGGATTCTACGACCCAACTGACAATAATAATTTGACTGATATCCTAACTCATAATTTGATTGTCACGCCTTCTATGAATTTTTCAAAATAAAACATTCATGCCAGTAAATGTAATAAACGGGGGACAAAAAAACATTTCTGTTTATGTTAAATTGCCCATGAGTGGTAGTAGAATAAAATTCAAACTTCATTTTTACGGTGGCAATATGTAGGGAGATTATTTTGGACTTTTTTCCTGTCTTTGGTTGCTGGTTTTCTTTAATCCCAAAAAATCAACATATCAATTTTTGTTATCGCAAAAAACACAAAAATTTTATATTAAAAGTCAGGTATACCACCTAGCAGGCTAATATTTCAAGCAGTTCCCTTTAAGACTGGCACAACCTTAGCAGTCGTTCGACGATATACCATTATCAAATATACTAACAATGCAAATACAGTAAGTAAAATATCCAAAGTACAAGTATGAAATAGTTAAATTAATTCTGCTAGACGTTTCCTCGCCAAGCATAGCGTGTCGCATAGCCTTACGTGACTATAACATAAACATCGGAACCGGCTAATAAAATAATAAATAAACTGTCGAGATGTAACAGAATAGCCCATCATCGCATAAAGTTGAGACAGTTTGGATTTTATATATAGGTATACAGAATGTATCAAATTGCGTGTTAACAACTATGGAGATCTCGCTTATTTGAAGAGATACGACAATGGTTAAATTAGAGAAAAGTTGGGGAATTTTATGCCCACTAATAATCTAAAGATCTAAAGATATTAGACCTATCTTGCTTAGTTTCTGAAAAAACTGGAAAAAACTGAAATTTTGGGTTTTTTGTTTTCGGCTATAACTCATTTATCATTTATATTACATATTTCTAGTTAACGCATCATTAGGACACTTTTTCATGCTGAAGCTAAATTTTTGATCAAATTTAGAATAACTGTTACTATTGCTCATTTTCCACTGTCAACTCTTCTTTTTCTTATGGTAGGCATTTTAAATTTCATATTTGAATAGTCTTTAATTCTAATTTCAACGATGTGTCACACTTTGCATTTTGTTTAAGTTTTGAACATTTTAACACAGAAAATAAAAATTTCATACGAGTGCCATGGAAAGACCACGTCCTTTAATTTATTTTGAACATATTCTAGTGAGCTATGGAACCTATGGAAGTAAAGCAAAACACTACTTTTATTTACTTTGGCCTTTAGATACATTAGGAAGCAAAAATTTCAGGAAACTTTGTTTTGACCGTAGGCAGCAGGTTGTTATTTTTTTATAAAAACAAATTAATGACAAATTTTCTAACATACACAATTTACTGAAAATTCCACTTGCAGTTTTTATGTTTGCAACTGACATAACAAATTTGAAAAACAGGTTAAATGAATACAACAGATAACACTAGAATTGCACTAATACAAACAATTATTAAATAAAGGTTCAAGACATTTCACTCAATAAACTCTCTAATCTGTGTGTTAATAACTGTGTCATTCATTTGTTTTTGTAAAAAATAACTTAACCTGCTGCCTACGCTCAAAACAAAAGTTTCCTGAAATTTTCGCGTACCTAATGTATCTAAAGGCCAAAGTAAATAAAAGTAGTGTTTTGTTTTACTTCCATCAGTTCATAGCCTACTAGAATTTTATCAAAATAAATTAAATGACGTGGTCTTTCCATGGCACTCTTATGAAATTTTTATTTTCTTTAATAAAATACTTAAAAACTTCAACAAAATGCAAAGTGTGACACATGGTTGAAATCAGAATTAAAAACTCTATTCAAATATGAATAAATTTAAAATGCCAACCATAAGAAAAAAAAGTTGACAGTATGTAATATAAATGACAAATGAGTTATAGCCAAAAAATAGGAAATCCAAAATTTCAGTTTTTTTAAGTATATTTAGAAACTAAGCAAGATAACTTTAATTTCTTTTCAGATTATTAGTGGGCAGAAAATTCCACAACTTTTCTCTAATTTAACCATCGTTGTATCTCTTCAAATAAGCGAGATCCCCATAGTTAACACAAAATTTAATACATCCTGTACAATGATAAATAAATATGAAAATGCCCTTCATCATAAACTTTTGTATTTTTATTTTTGATAACATTGTTTACTTTTGACGGGAACATACATGGTTTTATAGAGAAAATTATTGTGGTTCATTTGATGTATTAACATTAGTTATTTATTGTACAAGATGATAAAATTGCACTTTATCTTCGAGAGCGATTTTAGCGTCGAGGCGTCAGCCGAGACGCTAATAAGCATCGAGAAGATAATGAAATTTTATCGTCGTGTGGAATACAACATTTTTTCTATAGCAATTGTTAAAGAAGACCAAAAAATTAAGAAAAATCAATGATAAATTTAATTTAAAAGTGTCAGGAAAAAAACAGTTTCTCAAAAAATGAGTAGGTGGCTTTAATAACTTTTTGGTTGCTATAGAGTTTATTTAATGTAGAAAAAAAAATAAAATACTTTATCTATCCTTGCTGTTAAAGTACTACTTAATCTACCCTTGATGGTAAAGTGCTACTTTTACCTCTAATTTTAGTTAATAATAGCACGTTTTAACAGTTGCTATAGAAAAAAATATATTTTTATTCGTAGCAATATACAAAAATGAGTGAAGCAGTTCGCCTGGACTTTCCTGTACTTTAGAAATTTTTACCATAATTTCAAAAGTGTTTTGGCATCACCCCTGTAGGCTAAAGGTAACCTAATTGACATAATATTATTTCCCTGGCTATATAAATGAAGTTTTCTTTATCTCTAGTAGACGTGCCTAGCGATGCATTTTTTTAATACTTTGGAAGCAACATGAATATAGTCACCTGCTACGAGGGTGCTGTGTTAGGCTATGGTTCCATTACGCTAAAAAGGTAAATGGTGGATGATTTAATGTACCCAGATACATGATCTATTTTTGTCAAGTTGTAACCGAATCTAATGCATGAATTTTAAATTTTTTGTAATCTATAGAAATCCTTTTTTGAGAGACAAGCTCTGTAAACAGAAATACCATAATAAACATTAGATAGTATAAGCACTTCACATAATTTTAATTTTACACTAGTAAGTAATATATTGCTATGATTTGCGTGTGTATGTACTCACTAGAAAACAATCCCTAAATGCCTGTAATTCACGCAACTGCAATTATATTTTGTATGAGACTCTTATTAACTTTCTCAGGGTCGTTATTTAGCTATATAGTTTTTTAATAAATAAATAAGAAATAGAATAAAACACAAAACAAAAATCAACGTTACAAAAAGGAAAAGGTTTTATTAAATCGATTTTTAACTGAAGTTTTCGAAAGTCAAATAAATTTTACTAGGTGCTATCGTCCTTTTAAAAAGAGAACACTTATCTTAAAGTTTCCTTGTTGGAATATCCTTTACTCCAACAAACAATAAATGTCCAACTTCTACTTCATTAGCCTGCAGGTTTCTCAAGTAACCACAAACACTCGCCTTTAGTTTGAGTCTTCCTCTGGATTGTTATGTTATATTAAACTTGATTTTACCACCATCACAATTTGAAAAACTTTCTGGATCGTTTTATGCTTCTTACTCTTCTGGACCTTCCACAATTCGTTGATAATTATTTATATTTTCTTCTTTTATATTCAGAATCACTTTACATTACGTTTTAAACCGTTCTTTCCCTTTATTTCTCCAGAGGATCAAAATTCTCTGTCCTTATTTTCAAAGACGAGCCGAGCCGTAACTAATTAAAACAAAATCTCTATCTTTTGTCTTCCTTCTTTGATTCCCATTTTTTTAACAAACAAGTAAATCTCATGACCATGAGTATTCTTTAATATGTTTGTGACATTCATTGACATTGACATCCATAATGACATTTATCGTTGCACAAAAAAACAAGTAAGACTAAAATTTCTTATAAATTAAACCTTTTGAACAAATCTGAACTAAATTATAATTAAAATTAACATAAATAAAAATCGTATCAATCTGATTGTGTTTTGCTTTTCTTTCAGTGCAACAAACCTCACAAATATGAAAATATAAATTATTAGAATAAGTAACAAGAAATTATAGCAAAAATACGCAACCCTGAGTTTAAAAGTTAGAATATCAAAATCTTACAAGTCTTCATAAATCTCCAAAGGTAAATTGAACTGTAGCAAGCATTCCAAAAATTGCTTTCCAGGAACTACAATACCCCAGTCAAAACATACACCTCCAAATATCATAGCATTTTTGCCCCCAGATTAAAATAAAATTTTAGAATATTAAACAAAATAAGTTTTATAAAGAAAATTTTATTTTCATCGATTTCAACATTAAACTTCTTTAATATTGTAAGGAAAAATCATTGAAATATGAAATCTTCCTCTTATTCTTCCACTCTCTAACTCAGCTAACTCAAAAGTATTCTCCCCAAAAATCCTATTTATTTTGAACGGCCCTATATAAGATAATTGTAGCTTTGCACAAATCTTTTCAGCCCTATTCGCAACTTTTAAGTTTTTAACTATTACTAAATCACCTATCTGATAAAACTTCTTTCTTTTTAAATTTTTATTCTTCCTTCTTTCATACTTGTTCAATGCTGCGCTGTTTTTGATTCTTGCTTGTTCTAAAATTTCACGTATATCTTCTACTACCTCTGCACCTTTCCAAGGTCTTTCTGGTGAAATGTATTTCATCAACAAAATTGGTGGCACTTCTGTTATCGAATTGGGTACTTCATTTATAAATTTTTGTATTTGAGGCACATATTTTACCCATTGTTCATGACTTCTGTGCGTTGAAATTCTAAGAAACTTTATAACTTCTTTAACATATCGTTCTGCAGGATTCGCACAAGGATGTCTTATGCTACAAAATCCAACTTGTATATTCCTATTCTTCCAGAATGTTATAAACCTATTGTTCCTAAAATACGTCGCATTATCCGCTAAGATTTTCTTCGGTACACCAACTTCTTCTATAAATTTTCTAATAGACATTATTGCATGATTTGTATTACAACTTCTTCCTGGATATAATTTCACAAATTTTGTACAAATATCCGTAATAACCAAAATATGACAAAAGTTATATTGTCCTGGTACTAAATTCCCTATATAATCTATAGCAATCAAATCTAATGGATTTTCAACTCTTATGCTTTTAATCGCGTTAACATTCTTATAATTCTTCTCTTTCGTAAACAAACAATGTTCACAATTATTTATAATTACCTTTACTAAAGGCAAATCATTCTTTGTGTAGAAACACTCTCTGAAAACTAACCATGTCTTTCTTATCCCAATATGACCTGTCATGAATTTCTTTTATAACTTCTATCGCGAATTCTTTATTTAAAACATATAAATCCTTCTCATTGATTACTTTTACCAAAAATCCTTGTTCAATTTTAAAACCTTTTATAATTTGATTATTATTTTCTTCTACCATATCACGTAGTATCTTTATTTCTTCCACTTGCTGTTGTCCGTGAATACGTTCTTTTGAGTATCTGTCTTGCCCCCTTAATTCTTGCAAACCTATTAAGATCTGGTTTATTTTACCATTTTGATTATCTTTCCTGCTTAAATAATCAGCAGTCACATTTTCTTTACCAGGTCTATGTCGGATTTCAAATGAATACTCTTGTAAAAATAAAGCCCAACGGTATAAACCATTATTCAAAAAATTCTTTTTCTTCATAAATGTTAAAGCTGAATTATCAGTTTCCAAAATGAATTTTTTCCAGTTAAATAAAATTTCAATTTATTTATTGCAAATATTATTGCCAGCATTTCTTTTTCAGAAATGGTGTATCTTGTCTCGTATCCTTTTAACATTTTTGGAACATATAGGAACTTCTTCACTATTTTGTATTTGCACCAATTCAGCCGAAATTGCAAAGTCCGAAGCATCTGTTCGAAGAATAAACTTTTCTTTGAAGTTCGGGTATCTTAACCGTAACTCGTTATAGAAATTTTCTTTCATTTGTTCAAATGCTTTTTCTCTTTCTTGTGTCCAACTCAATTTTTCATTTTTTCTTAATAATTCTACCAATGGTAACGTTAATTCGGAATATTTCGGTATAAACTTCTTATAGTAGTTCAACATTCCAAGAAAACCACGTAAAGTTTTCAAATTCTTTGGCCTGGGAAATTCTTTAATACTAGTGATCCTTTCATCACTAATTTTTACACCATTATCACTTATTTCATATCCCAAGTATCGGACTTGGTCTTTCATAAATTCACATTTTTCAATATTTAATTTCAAACCATTTTCTTGCATTTTCTTTAAAATAATACTTAAATATCTTAAATGTTGTTCTTCAGTTTCACTAAAAATAAGAATGTCATCTACATAATGCACACAAAATTCTTCAAACTCATTTAATATCTTCTGCATAGCTCTCACTAGCGCTGCACACGATGTTGATAAACCAAAAGGTACAACTTTAAATTGGAAAATTTCTCCATCTACATTGAAACCTGTATATTTCCTTGAACTTTCTTCCAACGGAATTAACCAAAAGGAATTCTTGAGGTCGAGTTTCGAAAAAATTTTCTTATTGCTAATTCTTGCCAATAAACTGTCAATCGTTTGCGGAGATTCATATTGTGGTTTGGTAATGTTGTTTATTTTACGAGCATCTAAACACAATCGAAGACTACCATTTTTTTTCTTAACAACCACCAACGGGTTCACATAACTAGTTGTGGATGATTCTATAATATTATCTGCCAACATTTTATTTATTTCTTCCCTAACTTGTATTCTATACGAAAAAGGTATCGGATAAACTTTAACATTAAATAGAGCTTTGTCATCTACTTCAAGTTTATGTATGTGATTTCTTGCTACACACGGTTTTTCATTTATGAGGTCAATATTTTCAAGTACCAGGTTATTTAATTGTACTTTATATTTCCAACAAGGGATTCCTATCTGTTCCTCCTTTATAAAGTCACTTATGACATAATTATTTATTTTAATATTATTATTATTATATAATCCATCTTTTGTCCATTCTATTTTATCATTATTTATTATAATACATTTTAATTCGCCGTCAACTTTAACCCCTTCTTGTTCTATGAAATCTATTCCAATCATAAAATCTAACTGTAACTCTGGTACTATCAAAAATCTTGTCACATAACTTTTACTTCCTATTGTAACTTCTAAATTCACAGCTTTCGATATAGTAGAAACTTTTTTCTTCGTTGCAGACAACAACTCCAACTTCCCTATTTTAATTAAATGTTTTTCAGTTAAAGTTTTATTTTCCAAAATTATTTTTTCTTTGACTAAAGAAGCTTGCGCGCCTGAGTCAATTAATGCCAAATAAAATTTGTTACTAAAATTTAGACGAATGAAAGGCAATTGTGCTTCCTCATATTGTTCTTCATCATCAAATAATAAAAATTCTTTTGGGTGGCCATAAGTGGTTGTTAAAAACAAACAATCATAAACAGTATTTAAATAAACGAAGTTTTTTTTTTCTTCTGCCGAACGTGGTTCTTTATGAACTTGAACCACTTCAATATTTTCTTCCTCTCTCTCTTCTTCTGACTGTTCATCACGTCCATAACCTCTTATTCTACCAAAAGTAACCGTATGAATCTTCCTTTGACCATATTCATCATTTTTATCTTTAATAATTCTTTCATATCTATTACGCCAATCCCCATTCCGGTAATTGCAATTTTCATTATTCTTATTATTGTCATAATACCTTTCTTTATTATAATTATTGTTATTACCATTATAGTTAAATTTTTTATTTTGGGTATTATTATTGTCTTCATACTTCCTCTTGTTTTGTTCAAAATGTGGCCTATTTTGCTCATAATTATTATTCGGTAAATTTCTATTACCCCTCCAATTAAATAAAATCCCTTCTATTTTGGTTAAAACTTCTATTTACATTCTCGTTCATGGTTACCGCATCGTAATTCCTAATTATTTCCAAAAATTCTTTTATTGTTTTAATATTTTGGACTGCCACTGCTCTTGTAATCTCACCTTCCAAATGCCTTGATAAATGTTGTATTATTTCTTCCTCCGTAATCATTGGTGTGAGGTATTTTGCCTTGCTAAATTGTTGCATTATGTAAACCTCCCTTGAACTTCCTCCATTTACCTCATATCTGCCCATGGTCAATTTATTCCTAATTCGGGCCTGTTGACTATTACCCCAGTACTGGTCCAAAAACATCTTCCTGAATTCTTGGTAGGTCGTAAATTTATCCTCTACCAAACTGTACCAAACTTCCGCATTAAATTTTAATGCATTCCTTACCGTTTGAATCTTTCTATCCTCGCTATTATATCCTTTTACAATCTGGTCCATTTTGGTGATGAAAATCATTGGAAATTCATTTTTTCTTCCTTCAAATTTTGGCGCTCCTTCTGACTGATATGCCCCCATCATTAGCATCATGGTACACCCTGATAAACCATTAACACTCAGGTTCTCCAGCTTTTCTCCTATTATTTTAAGTTCTTCATCATGCTTTCTGTTTTCTTCTTGTGTCTTTGCCCCAATAATTGTTAGTTTATTTTCATTTTGATTTACTCTATCTTCAATTTCCAGTTGTTTTCCATCTAATTTTACCTGCTCATTTTGTATCTTTACCTGCTTTTCTTTGATTTGCCCATGTTCAATTTCCAATGCTACGAAAGCTTCTTGTATTCCTTCTAATTTCTCTGTTGTGTTATGTTGAGCCTGTTTTACACTTTACAGATCATTATTTAATTTTTTTAATTTACTGCCAGTTTCTTCAGTAACTTCTTGTATGTTTTTAACAATTCGGTCTTCCAAACTTTGAATCTGCTGTTTAACACTGTCGTCTAACTTCTTTTCTAAACTGTCCATTTTCTCATCTATTTTCTTCTCGATACTCTCTTTAGTTTCCCTTGCAGTATTGTCGATTTTCTTTTCCATACTGTCCATTTTCTTAGCATTATTATCGATTTTCTTCTCCATACTCTCTTTAGTTTCTCTCGCAGTCTCTTCTATTTTCTTCTCCATACTGTCCATTTTCTTATCTATTTTTATCATCATCAGTTGTATCATTGTTTTCAAATCTACTTCTTGTGGTACTTCTTTTGCTTGTTCTGGTTCATTTTGTATTTCTCCCTGTACCTGTTCTATAACCGCTATTACTTCTTCTCTTATGTGGGCTTCATTTTCACCTTCTGAACTTGATTCTTCTGCATCAATCTTCCTTATCGAACTTCTTAACACCATTCTGCGATTTTCTTCTGTCATTTTATATATCAAAATATCACCCTTTTAAATCTACAAGGAAACTAAATAACTAGCTACTTGGGTTCTTTATTAAATGAGTTTACTGTTGAAAACTGTATCCCGACATTTACCAAAATGCCACGGTGTACATTAACGAGCCCCACGTTGTTGGGTGCCAATTTTAATTGCTATGATTTGCGTGTGTATCTACTCACTAGAAAACAATCCCTAAATGCCTGTAATTCACGCAACTGCAATTATATTTTGTATGAGACTCTTATTAACTTTCTCAGGGTCGTTATTTAGCTATTTAGTTTTTTAATAAATAAATAAGAAATAGAATAAAACACAAAACAAAAATCAACGTTACAAAAAGGAAAAGGTTTTATTAAATCGATTTTTAACTGAAGTTTTCGAAAGTCAAATAAATTTTACTAGGTGCTATCGTCCTTTTAAAAAGAGAACACTTATCTTAAAGTTTCCTTGTTGGAATATCCTTTACTCCAACAAACAATAAATGTCCAACTTCTACTTCATTAGCCTGCAGGTTTCTCAAGTAACCACAAACACTCGCCTTTAGTTTGAGTCTTCCTCTGGATTGTTATGTTATATTAAACTTGATTTTACCACCATCACAATTTGAAAAACTTTCTGGATCGTTTTATGCTTCTTACTCTTCTGGACCTTCCACAATTCGTTGATAATTATTTATATTTTCTTCTTTTATATTCAGAATCACTTTACATTACGTTTTAAACCGTTCTTTCCCTTTATTTCTCCAGAGGATCAAAATTCTCTGTCCTTATTTTCAAAGACGAGCCTAGCCGTAACTAATTAAAACAAAATCTCTATCTTTTGTCTTCCTTCTTTGATTCCCATTTTTTTAACAAACAAGTAAATCTCATGACCATGAGTATTCTTTAATATGTTTGTGACATTCATTGACATTGACATCCATAATGACATTTATCGTTGCACAAAAAAACAAGTAAGACTAAAACTTCTTATAAATTAAACCTTTTGAACAAATCTGAACTAAATTATAATTAAAATTAACAAAAATAAAAATCGTATCAATCTGATTGTGTTTTGCTTTTCTTTCAGTGCAACAAACCTCACAAATATGAAAATATAAATTATTAGAATAAGTAACAAGAAATTATAGTAAAAATACGCAACCCTGAGTTTAAAAGTTAGAATATCAAAATCTTACAAGTCTTCATAAATCTCCAAATGTAAATTGAACTGTAGCAAGCATTCCAAAAATTGCTTTCCAGGAACTACAATACCCCAGTCAAAACATACACATCCAAATATCATAGCAATATGTTTCTTAGATAGCAATTTTTGCAGATTGTAAAAACCTGACTAGAAAAAGAGATCGCAGTCGGTTTAAATTCCCAAATTTTTAACTTCTTTCTTCAACTCAATATCACAGCCGATCACACTAACATGTAATATATCATAGATTTTACCATGTATTTTCTTAAGACCACATACAAGAACTGCTGATATTTCAGCAACTAAAACAAAGTTTCCTGAAATTTTCGCATACCTAATGTATCTAAAGGTCAAGAAAATAAAATTAGTGTTGTTGTTTTACTTCCATCAGTTTATGGTCTACTAGAATTCTCCAAAATAAATTAAATGACGTGGTCTTTCCATGGCACTCTTATGAAATTTTTATTTTCTGTAATAAAATGCTCAAAGCTTAAACAAAATGCAAAGTGTGACACATCGTTGAAATCAGAATTAAAAACTCTATTCAAATATGGAAAAATTTAAAATGCCGACCATAAGAAAAAAAAAGTTGACAGTCGAAAATGAGCAATGGTAACAGTTATACCAAATCTGATCAAAAATTTAGATTCAGCGTGAAAAAGTGTCCTAATAATGCGTTAACTAGAAATATGTAATATAAATGACAAATGAGTTATAGCCAAAAATAAAAAATTCAAAATTTCAGTTTTTTTAGGTTATTCAACAATAAACTCAATGCAAATATACATTGTAATGACACCTATAGTCAACTCAACACCCAAACCCAACTTTCAGTTCCTTCATAATAGGGGCCCACCTTTCACTTTTAGGGCAATTAAACAACTCTGAAACATGGCCAGAGGAAATAACAGTGGGAAAATACAACTTTTTTCGTAAATCAACACAATATAATTTTTTTCGTCGATCAAAAAGGTACTCCTAGAAATTCTTTTACCCAGGCGCAAACCACCAACAAATTAAATGTAATATATCTAAATATACAATCAGTTAAACAAAAAACCAATGAACTTGATGCGCTGTTACAACAACCGTGATGAACATAAAATTGTCTGCTTATCAGCCGAAGAAGCCGATTTATTGAAAGTCGGTGAAGTGTCTGTAATTGCACAATTTTCACGAGGAATATTTAAATGTGGTGGAGTAGCAATTCTAGCAAAGCCTAAGATTAAATTTAAACAACTTGACTTATCAAATCTTTCAACTGAGAAACATTTCGAGTGCGCTGGAATATATAAAACTGACCTTCACGCTATTATTATTGTTGTCTATCGCTCACCTACAGGTGACTACCATATTTTTCTTGAGAAACTTGCGCTTTTATTTACTAAAATTGATTATCTAAATAAAAACGTTATCATTGGAAGAGATTTTAATGTTTGGTTTAATCGAAAAGATCCAAGGAAACAGCACCTTACCAACTTATTTAAAAGCTACCAATTAAAAAAGACCATAAATGTTCCCATCAGAAATGAAAACTGTATTGATAATATTTACACAAATCTGTCGGAGTTTACTGTCGGCCTTATTTCCACCTACTTCTCTGACCATAGTGACGTATATCTTAAAAAATCGTACTTACCGATTTCAAATTCCACAGAAGAAAGATAATATCGTCCAATCACAGTAGCAGGAAGATTTAAATACTTCCAACTACTCGATCAGATTAATTGGAATTTCACAAAAAATAACCAACGAGTTATTAATGAGAAATTTGAACACCTAATCCAAATCCTGCAATCAAATTACGATATCGCTTTTATATAAAAAAACGATTAAAAAAAGGAAATTGGAGACAGTCAACAGTAGATGGTTTGATGAAAACCTAAAAGTAATGAGAGATAACTTGAACCTGTTATATGAAATATGTAAGAATGGCAGAGAACTCCGCCAGGGTGCGACGGTTTATAACGGCACCCTGCTGGTCCCAAACCCAGACAAAGGAGGAGTATTGGGATAGGGTTAACAACCCTATCACCGTACAACCACTACTGTTACAAAACCCCAACATGAGCCTCGGACCGGACGGATATACGGACGACAAACCAAGCAACGAATAAGGCGACGATGAAGGGAAAGACTCATTCACATTGAATCATGGAATGTACGAAGTGCCTATCAAGTAGGAGCACTCCAAACTATAATAGAAGAAATGGCAAGGTATAGGATTAAGATATTAGCAATTCAAGAATCAAACTGGCTAGGAAGCGGAATTGAAGACTGGAATGATTTAGGAATATTTAAAAGTGAAAATACAGAAGGAAGACATGAATTAGGAACAGCCTTCATTCTAACTAAGAAGGCTAGTGAAGATGTAATTGACTTCCAACCGATAAATGAAAGAATGAGCAAGATTAGAATACGAATGGAAAAATTTAACCTGTCAATTATTAATACCCATGCACCAACAGAGGAAAAAAGCGAGGAAGAAAAAGAAGACTACTATGATCTCTTAGAACAACAGGTAGACAGGATCCCTAAACACAATATACTACTAATCATAAGGGACCTTAACGCCAAAGTGGGAAGAGAAGAAGTGTTTAGACGAACGATAGGGAAGTTCAGTCTACATAAAGAAAGCAACGATAATGGAGAAAAACTAGTGAATTTTGCAACAGCTAAAGGACTAGTAGTAGCAAGTACATGTTTTCCCCACAAACCAATACACCAAATAACATGGACATCAAGTAGTGTTCTGGATGTGAGAAGCTATAGAGGTGCGGAATGCAATTCAGATCATTATCTTGTTAAGATACAGCTCAGAGAGAGGTTGTCCAATGCAAAGAAACCCTGTAAAGAGATAGTAGTGAGAAGATGGCAAGTGGATAAATTAAAGAATGAAGAAGTAGCGCGTAATTTCCGAGAAGCTATGACTAATAGACTAACTAATACAGCAGCACAGGAAGAAGAAACAATAGAAGGACAATGGGCAAACCTTAAAGGAATCATACTAGAAGAAACAGAAGATATAATAGGTAGGACCAAGAAGAAAGAGAGAAACAGCTGGTTCGATACGGAGTGTAAGGTGGCATTGGGAAAACAAAGGGAAAGTCGGAAACTGTTCTCAGATAGACCAACACGAGGAAGAGAAGAGGAATATAAAGAGGCAAGAAGAGAAGCAACAAGAGTTTGCAGAAGGAAGAAACGAGCGTATAATAAGGACATGTTAGACAATATACAGAACCTACATAAAAATAAACAAATCAGAGAATGCTACCAGGTTATAAATAAGCTCAAAGGAGGCTACCAAGCAAGAATCACTGCAATCAAGGATAAAGAGGGAAAACTAGTATGTGAAGAGCATAAAATATTAGGAAGATGGAGAGAGTACTTTTCAGAACATCTAAATAGAACAGTGCAAGAATCAGGAAATGAACTCGAAGAACAAGAAGGTATTGAGGAAGAAGACGAAGTAGTAGTAGAAGAACCAACATTAGAACAAAAGTAAATGCAGTTTATAAACTAAAGAACAATAAAGCACCTGGACCAGATACGATAACCGCTGAAATTCTAAAAGGAGGGGGAGAGACGGTGCACAAGAAGATTTACGAGCTAATTAAGAAAATCTGGGAAGAGGAAAAGATACCACATGAATGGAAGATTAGTACAGTGTGCCCCATATATAAAAAAGGGGATAAACTGGATTGTGGTAATTACAGAGGAATCAGCCTGCTTAATGTGACATACACAGGGTAGCCACTTAAAACTGCTTTTCAAATTCACTGACTTTTCCCTGACTGATAAACTTCAGTTTTCCCTGAGTCATTTTATTGGTACAAAAACTGTTTTCAATTTCAACTGCTTTTTTTAACAAAATTGTAACCCAACATAAAAATTAGCAAAGTAAACTTAAATTACTTTATAGCAAATGGAAATTTTTCAACAAGCGTAACAAAATACAACATCTAAACTTTAAAGAAAAACCAAATAAAACAAATATAAATTTTATAAACATATACCTAGGTAACAAAGTTTTCGGTTTGCAGGCAAAAATAAAAATATTAAAATAACTAGTGTTACCCCAGCACACGATGCACTGACAGATAGCGTTGACAGAACCTGCGAAATGTCAAGTCACGTGATGCATTAGTTCCAATAATGACACGCGACGTTATTGTAGATGGCGCCCCAAGTGACGCGCGTCTAGCCGACCTTCATATATATTATAAATTAAAATAATTATTATTAAAAAATCGACGTAGAATAAAAATATAAAAATGTTTCATGTTCCATCTGTCGATAGAGACCTTTCATTTAAAAAAAATGGTCCAAATTGGTGAAGCGGTAGTCGCCGGAGGAACCGGAGAAAAAACCCTTTGTGCTTTTATATATGTATGGATTGGATTTTATTTCGTGAAATTCCCTGACTTTACGTTGAAATTGGTACAATTCCCTGATTTCCCTGACCAATATTTAAAAAATCTAAATTCCCTGACTTTTCCCGGTTTTCCAGAAAAGTGGCCACCCTGGTACAAGATACTTGCTACACTAATACATGAAAAACTAGAACCTTATTACGAGAAAACAATAAGCCAAAACCAAACAGCTTTCTGGAAAGGAAGATCAACAATTGACCAGATATTTATATTAAAGGAAATACTAGAGAAAACGTGGGAATACAACATTGACACCTATCATATATTTGTAGATTTCCAACAAGCCTATGATAGTATAAGTAGAAAAGCATTGCACACAATACTCGAGGAATTTAATATTCCAAAGAAATTAATAAAAATGATTAAATGCACGCTAGAGGAAACCTACATTCAAATTAAAGTACAAAACAGAACAACAGAACTGGCGGAAACAACAACAGGTTTGAGACAGGGAGATAGCCTTTCGCCAGTACTGTTTAATCTAGCCCTAGAGAAAGTAATCCGCAGCATAGACATAGATCCAAATGGGACAATCTACTATAAATCTAAACAAGTGTTGATATATGCAGATGATATCAATATAATAGGAAGATCAATACATATTAAGCGCAAGAGAAGCATTTATGGAACTGCACCAACAAGGGCGAAAAATAGGATTAACAATTAATGAAGATAAAACGAAAGTGATGACAGTTACCACAAATCAGCCTAGAGTAAGACAGAACTTAACAGTCGAAGACTATAATCTAGAAGTAGTTAAAAGTTTCCAATATCTGGGAGTTAAAATAACAAATGATAATGATGAGACGGAAGAAATAAAGGCCAGGATAATACAAGCAAATCGAGCTTTTTACGCGTGCAATGGAATTTTGAAAGACAGAGATATTGACAGAGAGGTGAAGACAATGATATATAAAACTCTAATCAGACCAATAATTACATACGGAAGCGAAGTCTGGACAATGACTCAGAAAAATGAAGACCGATTAGGCGTTTTTGAAAGGAAAGTTCTACGAAATATTTATGAACCAACCAAAGAGGGAGATATATGGAGACTGATATAGTGACATTTATAGGTTTTGGAAGACTAAGATGGGCAGGTCATGTGCGACGTATGGATGATAGTGATATTGCCAAACGAGTGGAAGAACAAAACCCAGAAGAAAGAACAAGTAGGGATTGGCCACGAAAAAGGTGGAGTGATGCAGTAACAGAAAATGCCAAAACCATCATACGAATAAACAACTGGAAGAAATGGGCAGAGGACAAGGACAAATGGCGAAAGAAAATAGGGGAGGCCAAGGTCCGATATGGACTGTAGCGCCGCTGCAACAACAAGAATGGCAGAGACTCGAATGCAATTCATCTACGAAATGAATACAGAAGAAAATACAGAAATAAAATCAAAGAATCTAAAATAAGAAATAACAACTCGATTGTTGTAGGATCACTCGTAGGATCACTTATCAACCAATCAGTGAAATTGGCTTGTATAATTAACATAACTTAATACAAAATGTTGATTGGGCATTTATTGATGATATCGAATATACATTTAAAATGTTCATTACATTGATTTCTGATGCTGGGATTACTTTTCCAAAAAAATCTGAAGTTATAAATGTAAAATAAATTGGTTTAATGATGAATTAAGGTCAAAAAGAAATGAATTATCTATCTTGCAAGACATGTACAAAATTAACTTAAAACTTCAAATTTTAATAAAAAAAACCGTAAATTTGAATATCGTCTTTGATTATACACTGTGTCCATAAAGTAACCCCCCCCCCCCCCCCCAACTAACTTTTGAACGACTTGATATTTTTCTACAAAATTTGGTGTGCTGTAATGGGAAATTAAATACTATTTTTCAGACCACATTAAAATTTTGTATCATCCAAAATGGCGACTGGGCGCCATTTTGTATTTTTTTTAAATGGAAAGGGGAGTCGAGTGACACCTCATTGGAAAGGTTTTTAGTTCTGCGTCTGATCCTAAAGTTTCAAAGAAAAATATTCAGCCATAACAAAATGACAATGTTTGAAGATAAAGAAGTTTATTTAAAAAACTAAGAATTAAAGCTTAAATTAATTAAATTAAGTGTTCGAAATGTTTACCATTCACTTCTTGGCACATAAAAAGTCGGTTATGAAATTCCTGCGTTACATTTTCATAAGTTTCTGGAGTGATAATTCTGCAAACTTCTGTAATGCGTTGCTCCAGTTCTTCAATTGTTTCTGGACGGGTTCTGTACACTTTCGATTTCAGATATTCCCATAGAAAAAAATTTAAGAAAGTTAAATCTGGGGAGTGAGCCGGCTATTCTACCAATCGATCTGCCAAAAAAATGTCCGTTGAGAAAGTCAGAACCAGGCCTATAATAATGAGGCGGCGCACCGTCTTGTTGGAACATAACGTTTTCAATATTATTTCAAGCCACCTGAGATATTTCTGGGAAAATTTAGTCCTGCAAATGAAAAAGTGGACTACTGGATAAGCAAATCAAAACAATTTTGAACTAAGTGTGTCCATTGGTTTACAATCCGCCATTTTGTTATGGCTCAATATTTTTCTTTGAAATTCTAGGATCAAACGCAGAACTAACAGACCTTTCAATTGAGGTGTCACTCGACCTTGTATAAAAAAATCAAAACCATTTTGAATTGAGTAAGTCCATTTGTTTAAAAACCGCCATTTTGTTATGGCTGAATATTTTTCTTTGAAACTCTAGGATCAGACGCAGAATTAAAAGATCTTTCAAATGAGGTGTCACTCGACCCTCCTTTCTATTTAAAAAAAATTTCAAAATGGCGCCCAGTCGCCATTTTGGATGATACAAAATTTTAATATGGTCTGAAAAATAGTATTCAATTTCCCATTACAGCTCACCAAATTGTGTAGAAAAATATCAAGTCGATCAAAAGTTAGTTGGGGGGGAGGGGGTTACTTTATGGACACAGTGTATACCTTTATAGATACGCAACCAATGTAATTTGTTTACACTTAAGTGGAAGACGACTACACTAACAGGCGCTGTGCGCCATGCGTCTAGTTTATACTAAGTTCTACGTCGCATACCTGCTACTGTTGGAAACGTACGTCATTTAGCATTCTTTGGGTAGGTACTTTAAACTCGACCTGCAGTCCACAAAGCATAGAAACACATGTGTTAACACTTAAAATCAGGGCAGGGCAAAAAAGGCAGAAGTGGAGCAAAGATACAAAAGAGGCTGCAATAGCTTTGTACTATACTTCACCTGCAGCCAGCGTATAAAAATTTGAAACGCCAAAATGGAATTTTACCGGTTGTACGAACTGGTTGTACGAACTAGTCAACGTTGACTGAAAACAATTGATATATATCCGAGTTTTTCAGATATTATTTTTAATATTTTAAAACAAAAAACGATCGGTATGGTATGCCTTCCCTGTCAAAAAATTGTGTGCCTTTACTTGATGAAATGTCAATAAAAAAAGGTCTAGAGTAAAGTAAAGTAAAGATATTATTGAGGGTTTTCAAGATTTAGGTTCATTGGGGCGTACAGATACATTTGCAACTCATGTTTTAGTTTTTGCCATTCGCGGACTTTGCAAAAAATGGAAATTACCAGTAGGATTTTTCGCGGCAAATGGTTAAGTAACCGATGAAAATCTTTAAAAAATTAATACTGCAGTGTGTCAATAAACTACAAGAATGCGGGTTAGAAGTAAAAGCGGTAGTATGCGATCAAGGATCGCCTAATAGGCTTGCTTTTAAAAAGCTTAATGTAACAGTACGCAAACCATACTTTTTATCGGGTAACAAAAAAGTTTACTGCATCTTTGATATACCACATTTAGCAAAAAGTGTGCGAAATCAACTTTAAAAAAATTTTTTTCGATTAATAAATATCAAATATCTTGGGCAGATATAAGAAACATATACGACCTCGATAATGAACATCCAATAGCTAGAGCTTTACCCCGCGTAACTAAAATTCACATACATCCGAACGCTTTTCAGAAAATGCGGTGCAAGTACGCGCTTCAAATTTTTAGTAAAAGCGTCGCCGCTGCATTAAGAGCGGCACATACGCGTAGGCTAATAAAATCGAAAACCATATTAAATAAGGCAAAATTTTGTGAAACATTAAACGATGTATTTGACAATTTAACCAGTAAATCACTGTTTGACAAAAATAGAAATAAGTGTGCGTTAAGCGAAACAAATAAACATATCGAGGATAAGTTGACAGCCGCTCTTAGTTGGATTCGTCAATGAGAAACAGTTGAGAAACGGAAAAATTCCCCTTGTTTTGAGGGGCTTTTGCTCTCAATTACGGCTATTTTAAGCCTTTACGCAGACCTAAAAAAGGAAGGTATCCCGTTTTTGCTTACGTCAAGATTAAATCAAGACATCCTTGAAAATATGTTTTCCATAATAAGAAGAAGGGGTGGGTACAATAAAAATCCTACGGTACCTACATTTCGGACAAATTTGCGACACATAATTAATATGAATTTAAATATAATTATATCTGACCAGGCAAATTGTGAATCAGATAGTGACAAATCGCTCTTTTCAAATACAGTAATGCATCAAAAAAGCGATAAGAAAGGCGATGAACCGGAATGTCCTTCTACTGTAAACGTAAACAATGATGATGTGCGTCACTTACAACTTTGTGCTATTACCTACACCGCAGGCTATGCAATTCAAAAATTAATAAAAATGTATAAGTGGAAAAAATGTATGTCGCTTTTGATCGCTTCGGACAATAATAATGTGCATACAGAAAGAGAATTACTATACCAAAGAGCGTACGCGTGCCGAAATAACGCAAGAACTGGAAATCTTTGCGTACCTACTAAGACCGCAGTTAAAATTACAAAATTAATACTCTGTAATTTTGTAGAATTTTATAAAAATCATAAAAGTGAGGATAATATTAGGAGCAAACTATGTAACGTCGCCAAAACTGCAATTATCAGTGAATATCCAAATTTCTTTGACACTGAAAATGACTGCATTATTCATTTTGATTTTTTTATAAACTTTTTAATATTAGTGCGCATATATAAAGAAACTGTGTGGACATCGAGATATGTAAGAGTTCGCTTTTCGGTTACGGTTAAAATTTTTTAAATTTCGGTTACGTTTTCTGTTATGGTTTACTGCTACTAAAAATTTAGGTTTCGGTTACGGTATTTTTTGATTTTTCTCGATGAAAGGCAAAGAAAATTCTCAACGAGATTATGTGGAAAAAATTATGCTATGCAATAAAATCAAATGTTGAAATTATCAGGAAAAATTTGCGGCATTAAAAAAATTGTAGAAAAACTACTGCTGGGGAGTTTAATCAAAAATAAATTAGCTACGATTTTCGGTCCTTTTAAAGAACAGACTGTCTGTAAGTCGTAGTCTTTTGGTAAGTAGGTAGTAAACATCTTTAATTTTCATGTTGACCAGGACAGACCTTTCATCAGAATAACCAATCGACCAGCATATTTTTATTTAAGAGTGTTGTTTATAACTTGCTTGGTTGACTGCTTTCTAGATCTCTTAGTACAAACAGCGCAACCTATCGCTCCAGGCTACTACTATTTCAAGAAATGTAATAATTCGTAAACGTTGCGGGTCTATAAGGGTATAGTCAATGATATCGTACAGAAATTACCAGATCTAAAAAAGCTGCCCATGACGATTTTTTATCCAAATCGGTAAATCAACAAAAGGCAATGTGGAATATAATAAACACCAACAAAAACAAGCAGCAACCGATCTCTGACTGTATTATAAATATTTTACAAACATTGCTGGAAATATTTTAAACAAGCTCCCTGTTAGCCAGTATCACCATACTGAATTTCTATCTTCTTTTAAAAACAAAACAAACATTAATAAATATTTAACTATTAAAAAATTAATAGTTTATTAATAAAATAAAACTCTTGGTAATTGTTTCACAATTTGTTGGTTTTTATTTTCTCGACTTAAGTTTCAATCATCAGCGTTATCGTCAGGAGTTTACAAATCAAACGTTTTGGAATGAGAAATCAAGTCATCTGCAGATGATTACCAAGATAAGTCACAAAGTTCTATTGCTATAACAACACTAACTGTTTATTTTATTTTTTCATATAACCTTTGACAATGGCATGTAAACATGCCGAAATACGTATAAGGTTAAAATAAATAGATATTGTTAAGTAATTAAGTATTTTATATACAGATACTCATTAAATATGGACTTTAACAAAGTAAAGCTGGAAATTATAAATAATGTTTGCATTAACTTGACAGTTTACTAATCAAATTCGTTAAGCCACATTACTTGAACGGTGCAAAACAAAGATTATCGATCACTAATCTTTCGTGCAAAATGTATTCCAAAGTAGACATGCTTCTAATTCTGAGTGAATGTCGAAAAAATGCGAGTGCTGCCAGCACTTTGCATGCGCAACGCTTTTCAGGTAGACGAATTCCAACAGACAAAACATTTAAAATGCTTCTTCTGAATTTGAACACCTGCTTCGTTAGTTTTTGTACTATGTTCTTATTAAATTATTGTAGTTATTGTTGTCAAATATTAAATTTGAGTTATTAAAGTAACCTTAAATTTGTACTTAATCATTAGTAGATACATGTACTGTAAAACAACTCTGATCTCAATTTAAAAAAAAATTGGTAGAAATGCATAGTGATCTGGGGGTTGCATTGTGTGTTGCCTATTTAAAAAAATTTAGGCTCGGAGTTTTAAAATGGGCAGGCTGTATAGTTGTGATGCTGTAATAATCCCCCAGAAAATTCATTTCAAATTACATATATGCATACAACTATATATTTAAAAGAATTATGTAGGTTTTATTATTAATTGAATGCCCACTAAATACTAGACTAGAAATACGGACTATGATCATAACAAGCACATGATGTTGAAAGACCTCTCCGAAATAAGAAGTTAGGAAGTCTTTCTACCTCTTTCTTGTCTCTACTAAAATGCCCATTGACAAAGGCAAAAGATTAATTTTGTTCGTTTCTTAATTCGTATTTTTCAAATATGCATTGTTACTTTTGTTAGTTGTTTAAATATGATTCAAGTTAATTTTCGAATAATTAAGTTCTTAATTACCAAAAAATCAAAATAAATTATTTTTTTTAGTGCCTTTTATTATCATCAATCATCACGAACGTCACTGCTTATAAAACTTAAAAATAGAAACTAAAAAAAATGTAAAAAAATATAACTTACAATTACTTAAAATTGGTGATTGAATAATCACAAAGTATAATACAGTTTGCCAATTTTAATTGGTTCATTACAACTACACTTCGCCGCAAAATTAAGGGAACAGAAATAAAAGTGCTATATTTTTTTTATCGTTGAAAATATTGTTATGAAACTCATATGCAATAAAGATAGGACTATTTATCGCTACTTTAGGGACATTCATATCTTAAGATATCACAAAAATGCTGCTTAATAAGAAATACTGCAGAAATCGCATAAGTCTTGTAATTAAAAGTTGCCTGTTAGGGTGTTCTAAACAATTGATACAGTGACTTAATCAAAATAAATGGCAGCTAATGTCCAGAGAAATTATCTTTCGGAGGTAGATGTATCTAAAGTGGTCACACTGCTCGAGGAAGGCTATACTCAGAGAGAAGTTGCTGCAAGGCTTTTGGTTGCGCAGTCAGTGATTTGCAGAGTGTCTCGGCGGTTTCGAATGACAGGGAATTATACCAGGAGACCTGGCCAAGGTCGTAAAAAGAAAACCACCAGGCGTGAAGACCGGTATTTGGTCGTAACAGCGAGACGTGAAAGATTCATCACTGCTCGATCACTGAGGAATGATCTTCAACTATCCACCGGAACAGTCATTAGCTGCGATACCGTATTGAGGAGACTACAGGATGCTGGTATGAAGGCAAGACGTCCTGTAACCGGCCCAATTTTGACCCCCCTTCACCGGAGGCTATGTTTAGCATTTGCTCATGATCATTTGAACTGGGGAGATGAAGAATGGGCAGCAGTGTTGTTCACCGACGAGTCTAGATTTGAGCAAAACGCTCTCCGGCGCTTCGCCACACTCTATCACGTCGATCATTGGTGGTTAGAGAACATTACGTAGAGTCAATAAAAGTGTACATTTATGAGTTTGACTACTCAAAAAGTAACCAATTAAGTAATCAGAGCTCTGGTGCCACATGTGAAAGTAAAATGTTATGTTATACTCCTATTGTATTGTGAGCTATCCAATGTACATTGAGAAAATGCTGTTTTACGAAAGTTAACAATCTTTCTAACTTACTTATTTCAAAAAACACCATGAATAAACATAACCTTTTCTTTGACATTTATAATTAATATAAGAAGTAAGCAGAAGACATACACTTGCCATAGCTAGCTCTAATTAATTTTTTTTAATCACACGGTACAATTAATTACTCACGTCGCTCATACAACATTAAATTTTTTTTTTTGTAGTGGTTAATCATTCACCTTTTAATACCTAAAAATGTAAAAGTGTAATACAAAACACAAGTAGCATCCCTTAAAGATTTACTGAATAACAACCGACAAAATTAGTAAAGAAAATATTGTCCTTTTAAATAAAGGACGGTGGGAAACCCTAGATGAGGGAATTTTGAGCGTTGTGTCCCTCCGAGTTCTGATTAACAAGACTGATATTACACAAGCGTAATTGGGCATTATGGGCTTTTATATGGTCAATGGTCATAGTGGGCATTATGGCCCTCCTGAATAATTGGGCATTATGGACTTTTATATGGTCAATGGTCATAGTGGGCATTATGGCCCTCCTGAATAATTGGGCATTATGGGCACATTAGCCATCGTGTTTCTAAATATTTTGGGCTTTGTGGCCTTCGTGGGTGATTTGTCTGTCCCTTGGGCATTGTGGACATTCTTTTATAGCGTTGGCCATTGTGGTCCTTGAAGAAGTGCCCTAGACTTTTTTTTATGATAGACAATTTTCAGTGTTTTGTAACCTTACATATTTAGCTAAAAAGACCATACCAAGGATTTTGTTTTGACATTATGTAAATGAACCAAGGCAAACGGTAGTTTCGTATGCCTCTGAAGTGCCACTAACTTTAATCTCTCACACACTGAAGCGCATAACCTTTAAATGAAAGTATGTATTACTTTCCCATACCGATTCGCTATAGGGATGTATTGATTTAATGCAAATGTTTAAAATCAAGATTTTAATGGATATACACGCTTTGGGGTTTAAGGGACCCAAAAAAGTGTTTTTTAATAAATGTCTGTCTGTGGGTGGGTGGGTGTGTAACGCCTTTAAAGGCAAAAGTACTGGACCGATTTTCAATACATAACAATATATAACATCTGCTTAAGAATTACTGATCTTCATTATTAAATGGAAAAATTGAAAAAGCAGGCTGTAGCCCTAATTAGAAGAAGGAAGAAGAAGACCAGTAGTGGAACAAAACTCTAACGTTAGTTTTTATATTAGATGGGATTATGACCCACCGCCCCTCTAATTTTTTTGGCCGACAATTTTAGGATTTGAATGGCTACTGTAGAAAATGTAAATTCCAAGTATTTGTATTTAAAAAAAACAATTCTCACAAAAATGTTTGGACTTGGACAAGTTGGAATTCGAGCAGATATGATTACTAAGCCGCCATCATTTTTGTTGACGTCACGAAAAACGACTGACTACAACTTATTTGAAAGCCCTTTGATAGTGGTATACCATGAAACCAAAAAAAATTCAAAAATCTAAAAACGATTGCAATGGCACCTTTCTAACACTTTGGAAATCTTAAAAAATGTGTTATAAACTGGATGGAATGTTTTCTTAGAAATCTAAATTTACGCTTTTGCAAATTCGGTAAGCATTAATATCTAGTACCTATGAGCAAGTTCACTCAAAGTGAACACTTGCCTTTTTTGTATTAATATTCTACTTCCTAGAAATAATTTTGCGAGAGGCATGGCACTCTTGAAAGAGTAAATAAAGTTCTTTTTGGCATTTATTTATTTAAAAGATACTATACCATATATGATAGGTAAAATTATTGTTGTTTGTACTCCAAAATTTTTTTTTTTTTTTATCTTAATAAAGAAGAAACAGGAGGTGGGTCATGTTTTGTTTACACCCAGTGTTCGTACTACACCAAATTTCATATTGAATGTTTTAAACCTCTCTTAATGTAAAAAATCAAAACCATCAAAAGTAGATCCAAACTTAAATGTTCACAAACCAATCTTAACCTTGGTGCGTCGTTCGGGTCCTTTTCGACCCAGTTGCTGCTTTATTTATCGCCTAAACTTTTATTTCTTGTTCTAGATATTTGAGCTCTTAGGACTTTAGTTGTAATTAATATAGCTTCAAGATTTTGTAATTAGCGGAAAAATATTCGTTGCAGTTTTTTAGTAGTTTAAATTTACACACATAGGTTGTTTGGGTCACTTTTGTCCTCTCCTCTTTAGAAGCCGAAACAAGCTGAAACTCGCATAATTCCGCACAGCGCGGTGTGAGTTATGGCAACAGGTTGAGACCTGCATGTAAACCTCTCTAGTATTTGTTATCCCACAGTGCTTGTATATCGTTCAGTGAATGTTGAACCTTAGTTCTGTGTACATCTTGTGCGGAGTAACTTTTTTTTATTATGACTTCAAAACAATCAAAATTTGTGCCTTCTTTGACACAAAAGCAACTAGAAGAAGCAATTGATAATTCAGACGAAGAAATATTTGATTTTCAAGATTCCTCTGATGGATGGGATCCATCTGACGAAGAGGAGTGCTCTGAAATTGAAGATCATATTTCTGTTTGTTCGGAAGGTGACTCAGAAGAGGAAGAACCGGAAATTTCAAATGTGACATCCGAAACTATGTTATCGAAAAACAAGCAAATCTAATGGTCTTCTAAACCTCCTATACATCAAGGGAGACTTGCTGCACACAACGTTCTTACAATGACACCTGAACTTACTAGGTACACCACTTCGAGGGTGGAAGACGAGCTATGTGCTTTTATGCTTTTCTTTCCACCATCAATTGAAAAATTAATTTTAGAAAATTCAAACATGGAAGGTCGTCGAGTCTATGACACAAATTGGAAAGATTTGGATGCGCAAGATTTATATTCCTATATTGGTTTATTGATTTTAGCAGGGGTTTTCAAATCTCACAACGAATCGACAGAAAGCTTATGGGATGCCGAAAAAGGTAGGAGTATATTTCGTGCAACAATGTCTTTAGAGAATTTCAAACGAATTTCTAGAGTAATAAGATTTGACAATAAACAAACACGAACTGAAAGAAAAGCCCGGGATAAATTTGCGGCTATCAGAGAGCTTTGGGACAAATGGGTAGAAATTTTACCAAAATTGTTCACTCCAGATGCAAATGTAACCGTTGATGAACAATTGGTGGGGTTCAGAGGCAGGTGCCCTTTTAGGCAATACATGCCTAGTAAGCCTGCTCGATATAGAATTAAATTTTGGGTATTATGCGACAATAACAGCGTATGTATGGAACATCCAGCCTTACCTTGGGAAACTTCCTGGAGGAGTCGGAGAACAAAAGCAGGGTATGCGGGTTGTTTTGGACCTATCTTGCGGATTGAAAGGCCACAATATTACATGCGATAATTTTTTTACGTCATATGAACTAGGCCAGATTCTACTCAAGCAAAATATCACAATGATTGGTACAATGAAAAGAAACAAGACTTGTATTCCACCAGAATTATTACAAACGAAAGATGTACCAAAAATGTCTTCAAAGTTTGCATTTACTTCTGATACTTGCTTGGTCTCATACCTTCCCGAAAACTCTAACAAATGTGTTATATTGCAAAGTACATTACATTTGGAAAAAGCAGTATCAAACCAAACACATAAAACGCTTGTAATTATACTAGATTACAATAAAACCAAAGGGGCAGTCGACACTATGGATAAAGCGGTTATGTGTTATACAACAAAAAGGAAAACAAACCATTGGCTACTTATCGTCTTCTATAATATAATTGACATTAGTTCTTACAATGCCTACATTTTATTCTTGAAAGTAACTAATAGTTGGGGTTCAAAAGATCGTCGAAAACGACGACGTTTTTTAGGAAATTTGGGCATGTCATTGGTAAAACCACAGATTGAAAGAAGAAAGTACCTTCCTAGAACAAAAGCCGCAAGAGAGGTTGTTGAAAAAGTAAAATCTGCTACAGCAATTGTTCAAGATGAAGCAGCTTCAACATCAACTCAATCTAGTAAGAGCGGCAGATGCTATATGTGTAAAAAAACAGACAATAAGTGTTCTAGTTTGCGCTGCATGTGTGGAAACTATTGTTGTAAGAAACATTTAGAGCAAATATGCAAACAGTGTTACAAACAGATAAAATGACTTTTTTACTTTTATAAACTTACTTTTTCTTTTGTCAATTATAAATTTAATTTTGAAGTGTTCTTTTCTTTACTAAATGTTCATTTTTACATTCCGCATTGTTTATTTTAAGTAAACGTTTATTTTTAATTCTTGCTTTTGTTTTGAAATGTATTGTTCAATTTCTTTTTATTAAATAAATGTTCGCTTTTACGCTATAAAATATTTACTTTAATACAAAAAAGAAGCTAGGTGACATTAACCAGTCATTTTAACGTAATGGGTCGTTTTGGACCCGAACACCTTATGTGTGTAGACAAAACGAACGACGCAGCAAGGTCAATAGCAGACCTTCAACCCATCTAGTTGGTATGAACACAAAAAATAAAATTATTCCTTTTTTCCTAGTTTGATACTGTATTGTACATTATGCATAAAAATATTCTTAAAACAGTAATAAAACATAGTACAATGGGCCCACCTATTGTGGCCTAAGTGCGTGTGAGGTAACTCACACTCCCAATTCCAAATCCAGAAATCCAACAGTAATAACAAAAATAAATGCTCGTAATATACTTACACGTTTATCTCTTTCAGCACGAATTTTAGCTGTAGACGTTGAAGTTAAATCAAGAAAGTCAGGATAGTTATCATCTTCAGCTTGATCATCCGAATCACTTTCGAGGTGTCCTACGCCTATATCGGCCATATTTTCTAAGGCAACGTTGTTACTGCAACAGCTCCACTTTTTAATTTTCCAACTTTCAGATACATCAATTTGATCTGCAACTGTTGGGTCCAACCTGGTACGTTTACTGTTTAAAAAACATTTAACAATTAAAACATAACCTTAAATAAATAAGTGAACTATAAAAACGATAAGTGGTAAACCGATTTACCGTGCTGGAGATTTTTCGGGATCTCTCACAAAATTATCATCTGTTTCTAAGATCCCTTTGCTAGTCATTTTTAAGGTTTGCACAAGAATACATAAACGCTACTCACGACAAACTCTCTTCCACCATATTTTGCTTTTCCCTCCACTTTCTTTCGCTGCAAACCACAGTATACTTATATACAAAGATTAGAGAGGGTTAAGATGGGAAACGTCGGTAAGAAGTGTGTGGCCAATACCGACCACAAGTTGGAGACATTTTTAAACATCTGAGATACTAGATGGCGTAGCAGACAGTTACTGGAAACCGCCAAATTTAAATTTTCAGATGCATGTTGGCGGCAAATTTGAAATTTCCAATATCGAATCTAGGTACATAAAAGTAAAAAAATGCAAAATACGAATCTAGTAACTAAACTGAAATACAAAATACATTAACATAGGAAATGTTTTATTAAAATCCATATACAAGTAAAGCACATAGCTTATTCCAAAGATTACCTCCCTAATCTTTGGCTTATTCGTGTGAAATATTTTTCAATTTTTGATTTTTAGTGTACACCTTTTTTTCCTTGTTTCGATTTTCTAACCGCACTGCCCAGTGACATCTCATTTTTATAAATAACAATAAAAACGAATCTGGTTTTAGTAGTTTTCTGGAATATGTGGACTTGAGTTGTTCAGGTAAAAAATGATCACAACAAACCCTGTAGCTTTTCTCTAAATACGAATCGGCCACCAACAGATCACTGCGTCCACTAAATTGAACCCATTTTTTAGCCCTGTAAACATCACCAAATTTAATAATATATCATAAAAACACATTGAAGTTTTTACTTATGCTTCCGCACTTTTGGGAAGGGTAAAAAATGCTTTTTGATGCTCCTTTTTGTTATTGTTACAGTCATTGACAATGCAGTAGGAACCGTGACTCATGGTTAGCAATAAAAATTGCTGTTTAAAAACAGTCAAAAACGGAAATCGAATTAACAATTCACACAACTTCAACAAACACTACAGCAATATGCTTTATGCTAATAACGAAATCAAATAATAAACCCGCGTGCGCCAACCAAACAGTAAACACACATATTTGACGTTTAGCACATTTTTAGAATATTAGATTTCTACTTTCTGTTGTTACCGATCTCTTTGCACGATTACATCTGAAGCAATAGATGGCGCCACTTTAGATCTAGTTGCTGCGTTTCCCATCTTAACCCTCCCTAATCTTTGCTTATATATATGTGCTGCAAACCACAACCACAGAACATTAACCCTTCTGCAAACCTGCAAATCTCACGTTGCAATGCAACCACTACCAAATCGGTTTCAAACGGGAGAATTGAAAAGTCCCATAGTCACTGCTGTGCCCACACAGAGGGAATTGGAATTTACATTATTATCTCTGGCTATGCCTGCGCGCAACCATTATTGCTAAAAACATTGTAGAGAGCATAAACAGTAGCCTTCCACCATGTCAACAACAAAAAAAAAATTAATAAAAACCCATGTACAAAGTGTCTCATTTTCGATGTAGTTATACGGTTAACTTTGTTAATTATATAGTTACGAAAAAACCGTATGAGATCAATTTTTTAAAACGAATTCAATGGTAAAAACATAAATACAAAATTTATTTTTGTTTTTGAGCTACAATCAAAAAGTGAAATTTGTAACATTCCTATTGGGTGTTATGGCTCATTTATTTCTACGGATAAGTATTAAAAAACGCTATCGTAAAAACTTTCACACGTTTGCCGCTTAATAAAACACTAAAAACCGATTCGCAATAGACAGCGGTGCTAAATTTAAAACGGTAGACTTTAAAAAGGAAAACAAACTGTTTGCGATTAGTTTCTAATATGTTAATTTGTTATTATTTAAAATTTAAAAAATCAAAATTAGTATGGCTCACAGAAAAGTGTCCCTTGTGGATATTTATGAATAATAAGATAAAGGAAGGCGACCAATGGAAAAAAGAGAGACACTTTTTAAGGCACCGCACGTTATAAATGTGTGCTTATAATAGTATATTAAAAAACAAGTTTCATAAGACATGATTTTAGAGGACGCGTCCAAGTTAGAAAACGAGCCGCTTGCGGCGAGTTTTCTAATGGACAAGTGCGCTTATGAAACGTGTATTTTATACTATTTTTTCTATTTTGGTCCAAAAAAGTTAAAAATTACCTTATTTTATATTTCAATTTAAAAATATAATCGATTAGGAACTTTTTTTGTATTTTGTTTTGGTTTTGTGGCTGTTGGTGACATTTAAACAATTTCAAACAATTCAAACTACTGTCAAATTAAAATTGAGACAAACTGTGTTTGAATGTGATTTAATTTTTAAAATACCTAAGATTTGAAGATAAGATGGAAGAAGAATTATCTTGCACCCCATCCGAGCTACGCAAAGTAGCGGAAAATACGCTAAATAATCTTAATTTTTAGAACAATTTGAAGGTTATGTTTATAACGCGTGAAGGTTTTGTTGTCACCAACCTAGCAAAATAAAATTTCGAATTCTTTAAGGAGTTGCTTTATGAAACCCAAATGAGTTTCATAAAGTAGTCAGTAAAGAACCAAAATAGAAAAAAATAGAAACGGGTAATAAAGTTTTCTGCTTATGTTTACAATATAGGCATTTTATTGACCTCCCCACTAAATTAATATTATTTTAGGTACTACAACAGCTAAGTGGGAGTGTTAACGTGTATCGGCAAAGCAGATAATTCTGCTCGCTGAAATGGCCCGATGCCCTGCACTGTAACGAGTCAACCTGGATGCAACAGTTTTAAAATTTATAAGAATTTGTTTTGTGTTTCGGTTTCAAGAAAACGCGCTGGTGGCGCTTTAAGTGGATATCAACCCGCATACTGATTGCTTTGGAGTCCCGTACTTCCGAGAAGCTCGCCTCCCAACTGACCGCCCTACCACTTTTAGACTAGCGTCTAGGAAGTACCAGGTCACAAATGATCATATTTCAGAACATTGCCACGTCGCGGTGCCATTCCACAAATTTAACGTCTATTAATTTTACTTAGAGCCGTTAGAAGCTCAACAACAAAAATAGGCAGCAAATTAAAATGTAGTTGTCGCTCCCCGTTTAAAGCGCAGCTTGAATTGATAGGTACAACATGATAAAATTGTACTTTTATAAATATAAATACTAAAACAATGCTTGGTTTTATTTTTTAACAATAAGTTGATGCCAGTTTTACCACCGCGGTGGCACTTCAAACTAGTTTTTAGTTAAAATAACATTGTTAGTTATATAGTTATTTTTTATTGCCGCTTTGAAAATTATTAGGTATTTTATGCTATGAGTACTCCTTAGACAACAAAACTTGAAATAAGACGCTAGTTATACGTTATACCGCAGTATATACCTAGTAGGTATACATAATAGAGTATAGAACATGGTATGCTGTTACTAGAACTAATTTGCGTCAGGTTCTGCGCAAGTGTAAAAACTTGTTGAGAAACTCTGTTTTTCTTCAGTGCGCATGCGCAGTGTATGTACTTCTGTCAGTTTTATGTGTCATATAGAGGTTAAATAAGATAAGATAAGATAATTTATTGATGTTAGTGATTACATAAAATCTTACATAAGTCAAAAGGATATAGTACAGTAAGATCAAAAAGTCTTTGGATAGCGGTTGCTGTGGAATATCAAAGCTATCTATAGAATTACTTACTTCTAAATCTCGCTCGATTATGGCGAAGTTGGGAAATCTTTCACGGAATTCATTTAAACATAAATTAGGTGAATAAACCCCGTTACCGTTTTCACCACGATTTCCATCCACGGTAATATGGTCTAATCATAAAAATTTTATGTTCTGTTTGAAACATTTTTAATTATAATCCGCTGACTTTTGAAAGTAAATGTCAAAACTAATAGAAATAAATAATTTCATAGATGACTTGTCAATTCCACAGCAACCGCTATCCAAAGACTTTTTGATCTTATCTTATAGTAAATACAGTGTAATCTATATATCGGTGCTTTTATAAATTAATTTCATGAGCAAACTCATTTATGTTGTAGAAAGCATGATTTAATAAATAGTTTTTATCTTAATTTTAAATTTATTAAGTGGTAATTGCTTTACATTAAGCGTCAGCATATTAAAGAATTTTGAACCGTAATAGGACGCATCAATTCTGCTTTTGTTAATTCTATGAAAGCGTGGATAAATATTAGTCGACGTCTTGTACTGCTCTGACATTTTCTGAAGGTAAGCAAGCACAACTCGTTCATTTATATCTGTTACCTTTTGCTCTTCCATCCATTTGATGAACTTGTCATATTCTTTTTTATACGCATCATTAGATTTTTGCGGTATTAACCGCGATTCTGCTTTACTATATTTAAAATATCGATATTAGAATTCATTTTTAAGCAGTGCGGTAACAACAATTAATCTTTGATGACAAATTGCAAATTAATTTGTTTTTCTCATTTCCATGACAACGAAAGGTATACTGATGTCACATCACGAATTCAACCATTTTACATTATTAGTTCTTATTTCCATTTTTTGTAGTAATAATACCAGTATTTATGATTTCAAACTGCACCAATAAAAAAAAATAGCGTAAAGTATTCGTGGATAACTGGTCTTTAAAACACGCGCGATTTTTCGAGCACGACGGCGCAGCCGGAGTGCTCGAAATAGAGCAAGACCTTTTTCTATTTTGGTTCTTTACTGACCACTTTATGAAACTCATTTGGGTTTCATAAAGCCACTCCTTAAAGAATTCGAAATTTTATTTTGCTAGGTTTGTCACAACCATGTGACAACAAAAGCTTCACGCGCTATAAACATAACCTTCAAATTGTAAGTTCTAAAAATTAAGATTATTTAGCGTATTTTCCGCTATTTTGCGTAGCTCGGGTGGGGTGCAAAATAATTCTTCTTCCATCTTATCTTCAAATCTTCTTAGGTATTTTAAAAATTAAATCACTTTCAAACACAGTTTGTCTCAATTTTAATTTGACAGTAGTTTGAATTGTTTGAAATTGTTTTAAATGTCACCAACAGCCACAAAACCAAAACAAAATACAAAAAAAATTACTAATCGATTATATTTTTAAACTAAAATCTAAAATAAGGTAATTATTAACTTTTTTGGACCAAAATAGAAAAAATAGTATAAAATACACGTTTCATAAGACATTTAAGCGCACTTGTCTATTAGAAAACTCGCCGCAAGCGGCTCGTTTTCTAATTTGGACGCGTGCTCTAAAATCATGTCTTATGAAACTTGTTTTTTAATATACTATTTTATCCACTTATACTTTAATATACTATTTGTTACGCGTGTTATAGTTATGAATGTCAACATGCGTAGGCAGGTCATTTAAGTTTATTTTTGTGTTCACAAGGCAATAGTATATGTATTGGCAGGGCAACGTTAGTATGCCTAATGAAATAAAAGATTGTTTAACATCTTCCCTATAGCCGACGTTAGCTACAATTCTAACGGCTCGCCTTTGCAGTTTAAATATTCTTTGACCAGAGGCCGAGTGCCCCCACTAACTAAACCAACACTAAACCATATTGCAAATGGCTGTGGAAGATGGCAAATGCTTCTAATTTGTCAACAAATTAGTGTTTAAAGCAAGTTTCAATTACTTTATATATTTTATGATAAAGTGCTATGTAAAGAAGTAAAGAAGCACGAGCCACTACAAAGTTGCAGGCAGTCGCTGAAACACGTAATATAAACTTCGAACAGTCAGACCGTGCAGATGACGTTTCGCGTGGATCTAAAAATATTTTAATGCTCTACGTTAACGTGGAGCTAGACATGGTGATAATAATAATTATCTCTGGTTCCAATTATTACATGATCAGCTACCTATTATAAAAGGCCAGGAAACCAAAAGGGAGTGACTACTGAACGGTCCGACTGTGCAGCAATTTTTTCTTCGTGCATGGTCGGACTGTGCAGCAACAAACTGCATGGTAAGATTGACGGCATACCAACTGCGCAAGTCCGACCGTGCACGAAGAAAAATTTGCTTCGCGGTTCGACCGTGCAGTAAGCACTGCCAAAATCAAAAAGCAAAATAGACACGTAAAACTATCTCTTATTTATAACCTATAAAAATGCCCGGTGTATTGTCGCATTTATCAATGTGTTTTAATGTAAGAGTCCGTGCACCATGTACTATTTATCGTGTAAGCGAAACTGATTTTTTGTATTTACTCTTTTAAATTGTAATATATTTATAGAGTATTACTAATCGCAAATTCATTGCAACTTCATTACACAAAAGACAGTTTAGTAAAGTTGTACCTCCAAAAGATCCCCCTGTAATAGAACGCAAGGCACTTATAACGTGGAAGAGCTTAGCAGTGACTGGATTTCTTGGTGGTGGATTTCTTGCATTTATGTTATATTTGAAAAAAGAAAAGGAACAAGGTGTCTTTAGTATTAGTGTTGTCTATACAAGTAATATTAATATGAGCCTTTCATAGCACAACTAAAAGAGAGGCAACGCATGTTAGGAAAAGCCTCAATTGGAGGTCACTTCGATTTAGTTGACTGTAATGGAAAAGTTCGTAAAAGTGATGATTTCTTAGGAAATTGGTTGTTAATTTACTTTGGTTTTACGCATTGCCCCGATATTTGCCCCGATGAACTAGAAAAAATGTCAACAGTAATCGATAATCTTGGTAAAAGAACCCAAAGTTTTATTTATTGGTAATAATCTAATTGGTATTTGAAATTTAGATAAGTCAGAAGATACTCCAAAAGTTCAACCTTTATTTATATCAGTGGATCCACATCGCGATACACCAGCTGTAGTTGGCAAATACTGCAGTGAATTCAGTCCACGATTACTTGGTTTAACTGGTACAGAAGAGCAGGTAGCACAAGCTTGCAAAGCATATCGTGTATACTTTAGTGCAGGACCTAAAGATAAAGACAGTGATTACATTGTAAGTTTATGCTAAAATCACCTCAATTTTAAGGATACACAGACACTTAAAATGGTTAGCGGCTAGAGGGCCTTGAACAAAGTACCGACATGAATGTGAAAAGGCAATAATAATGACAATCGGCCGTGCAGCAGATGGTGGTAATCTGCTACACTTTCCTATATTTCTTCTTCTCAAGTTTATTCGGTGAGAAATGTTTCTGCAATTAGGGGCAGTTATAGTTTTTTTCCAGTGAAAAAGAAAAACTATTTTTTCAGTTCAAAAAAGAAATTCAAATATTCAAAAATAACACAAGAAAATATCAAATGTGACAGTGATTGCAGAGCCTCTTGCACATCGTTATTGTTGCCATTTAAGCATTGTCAAATCGTGTCTGTACTTCAGAATATACAGGATGTATCAAATTGCATGTTAACTATGGGGATCTCGCTTATTTGAAGAGATGCGACGATAGTTAAATTAGAGAAAAGTTGTGGACTTTTATGCTTATTAGTAATCTGAAAAGAAATTGGAGCTATCTTGCTTAGTTTCTAAAAAAACTGGATAAAACTGAAATTTTTAATTTTTTGTTTTCGGCTATCACTCATTTGTCATTTATATTACATATTTCTAGTTAACACATTATTAGGACAGTTTTTCATGCTGAATCTAAATTTTTAATCAGATTTGGTATAACTGTTACCATTACTCATTTTCGACTGTCAACTTTTTCTTTTGTTATGGTCGGCATTTTAAATTTTTTCATATTTGAATAGAGTTTTTAATTCTGATTTTAACAATGTGTCACACTTTGCATTTTGTTTAAGTTTTAAGCATTTTATTAAATAAATAGAAGTTGTATAAGAGTGCCATGAAGAGAGCACGTCATTTAATTTTTTTTGAAAAAATTCTAGTAGTCCATGAACTGATGGAAGTAAAACAAAACACTACTTTTATTTACTTTGGTCTTTAGATACATTAGGTATGCGAAAATTTCAGCAAACTTTGTTTTGAGCATAGGCAGCAGGTTATGTTAGTTTTTATAAAAACAAATGAATGACAAATTTTCTAATATACACAATTTACTGAAAATTCCACTTGCAGTTTTTATGTTTGCAACTGACATAACAAATTTGAATAACAGGTTAAATAAATACAACAGATAACACTAGAACTACACTAATACAAACAATTATTAATTAAATGTTCAAAACATTTGACACCTTTGTTAAACATGCTCAGAAGCTCGTCTAAAATAAATTCTCTAACATGTGTGTTAGTAACTGTGTAATTCGTTTGTTTTTGTAAAAAATAACTTAACCTGCTGCATACGCTCAAAACAAAGTTTCCTAAAATTTTCGCGTACCTAATGTATCTATAGACCAAACTAAGTAAGAGTAGTGTTTTGTTTTATTTCCATCAGTTTATAGACTACTAGAATTTTTTCAAAATAAATTAAATACTGTGGTCTTTCCATGGCACTCTTATGAAATTTTTATTTTCTGTAATAAAATGCTCAAAACATAAACAAAATGCAAAGTGTGACACATCTTTGAAATCAGAATAAAAACTCTATTTAAATATAAAAAAATTTTAAATGCCGACCAGCAGAAAAAAAAAGTTGACAGTCGAAAATGAGCAATGGTAATAGTTATACCAAATCGAATCAAAAGTTTAGATTCAGTATGAAAAAGTGTCCTAATAATGCATAAACTAGAAATATGTAATATAAATGACAAATGAGTTATCGCCAAAAACAAAAAAACCAAAATATCAGTTTTTCTTAGTTTATTCAAAAACTAAGCAATATAGCTGCAATTTCTTTTCAGATTATTAGTGGGCATAAAATTCCCGAACTTTTCTCTAATTTAACCATTGTCGTATCTCTTCAAATAAGCAAGATCCCCATGGTTAACACGCAATTTGATACATCCTGTATACTGGCTTTGATTCATGTTAGCCATGTATTTCATACTTAAATCTGCTAAAAAATGTTTTGTGGAAATAAAAGTCATTATAGTAATGAATATATACTGGACAATTGTCTTGTTTAAACTTTTTTGACAATTTAGTGGCTAATTTGTTTAAAAACGTAATCATAAAATGTTCGTAGGTGTTTACTTGGATTTATTTTCCAGAACCACCTTTCAATCAAAAAAGAGTTTTTTTTTCAGTTTTTATTCTTTGTCAATTGCTGTTAAATGTAGATTATAACGAGAAACAACGTAACTGATGCTAACAGTAAATTGTACCCAACAAACTGTCAAAGATGATTTTTGTTTAACAAATGAAGTATGTACCTATTTATCCGTTTCATTTGACTGAAAGATTATTGTACTATACCGGGTGTAAAGGAAACATAGGTCACCCCCCTTTTTCTTTATTTATTAAGATAAATTAATGAAATTTGGTATGGGTAGTATATTCATAAAACTCGATGGTATTAGCAATTTTTACTACTTCCGGTTTTGCCGAAATTGGCCATAACTTTCTTGTTTTAATGTAACATTCTATATATTTTTACATATTTGGAATTGGTATAAAATTCTGCATACGTTTGTGTACTTCAATTGTTTTTTTAACAACTTTATAATTTTTAATCAATTTTTTTTGTTTTGCATTTCGAGTACCATGACAGGCATAAAACTGTTCCTCTGCAACCAGGCCTTACCACAAAACTGTTTATTATCGTTTGCTGCTTGAATCCGTCGATCCCGGGCGCTTTAATAATTTAGCAAACAGTATTTTGGGAAAATATTTTATTACATTTTTAACCAGTAAAATTAGGTTTTAATTAGTTGTTATATAAGGACGTAACTACAGTCAACCACAGTTGTTATACTTTCAAACAAAAGAACATCACAACATTCAAAACAAAAGAGAAAAGCAGTTTAATAACAAAAGCAAATAAAAATTAGGTAAACAGTAAATAAACAGCAATTGAGAACGTTTTATTTATGATAATGTAGAATTAAATTTTAAATTTGGCGCCAGAATAAGTTTAAAACATTTTCGTTGTTTTAATAGGATTTGATTGTTTATAATAGTCTCAATGCATATAAGCTATTTTTCGTCTTTTGTTTGTTCAAATGTTCTAAACTCATCCTCACACTAAATTTAAAATTCAATTGTACATTATTTTTATTATAAATAAAATGTTCCTTATCTGATTGAGAATAAAAGTTCATTTTTTACATTAATGTGAAAACCCCCTTTTTGCTGAAAGGTGGTTCTGAAAACTGGATCTAAATAAACCCCTGAAAAAGTTCAAATATATGTTTTTCGACAAAATTGATTGATTCATGATGTGTATTGTGTAATGGCGAAAACTGAACAATTTATTTAGCAACACTGAACGACTCGTTCACGGCACAGTAAAGTTAGTCGTTAACTTAGAACAACTCTTAAATGAACGACACAAAAAAAATAGCGTAAGAAGTGCTTGGAATAGGTAAACACGGCCAAGATTCATATCATTATCATAAGATCGTTGTCACTTGGTATATTCCAGCAATAAAAGTATTGCATCAGTTTTTCAAATATTTTAATTTTACAGGTGGACCACACAATAATTATGTATTTGGTGAATCCTGATGGTGAATTTGTTGACTATTATGGCCAAACTAGAAACAGTAACGAAATAGCAGACTCCATAAAAATTAATATGTTGAAGTATGAGCAACTTCATAAAAAAAGTTGGTTTTAAATTATTATTCATATTATATTTTATCTAATGCTACAACTGAAATTTTACGTAAATAAATTAAATTTCTAATTGTTATTATTTATAATTTATAGTGAATGCTCAAGCTATCTTTTAATTAATTGCAATTATCACAAGACAATTTGGAGTATGCCAAAAAGAGCGATGAAGTTTTTTTCTATTACTCTTATCCATTTCTTTTAAAAACTTTAGTTATTTGCTTACAGCCAAGCAATTTTGATTACTCTTTCCCAAAAACACCCAGCCAAAGTAATGTGCTTGATACTACGAATAAAGAATACTATCTTTATTCGTAGACTTGATAACTAAGTATACTGAACTACAGAAAGAGTATATAAATATGTGCATTGATTTTCTCAATCGTTTCGGAGTTCGTAATTAGTACTAAGAATTCTGATAAGGTCTATTTATCGAAGAGACTGAAACTGGAAGCTACAGAAGGAGCTTGTAGGAAATCCAATTTTTTGTGTCTGTAAAGAAATTATAAGGGAACAAAGCAACACCATAAATTAAATAACTACTAAGATACTTGACTTGTAAGAGGGTGCACATGGTAATTTTTGATATTTTATTATTTTTATTTTACTTCGGTATTCAGAGAGAAACAAAACAGCTTTATCTAAGATTTCAAAAGTTTAGAGGTTGTATTGACGTAGAAAAAAACCATTATGGGTGTGTAAAGACAGCAGAGCAGTTGAAGGAAAGATAAGTTCAGTGTGTATTAATTTTCATACTGAAGCCTCCCAACGTAGCGTAATAAGGACTGTATTAAGAAATATCGTAGTTTGTAGATCAGTTAGTAAAGAGCGTTTGTAGGTGCATGTGGATAATGATGGAGGCGGGAAACAAATGCTTTTACGCCAAAATTACGCCCCAAAAAAAGTAGAGAACTTTGCCTATGCTACATTTATTTGCATTTCCGTTCGAAAACAAAGAACATTGTAAAGTTTGGTTACAAAATTCAGGTACATTAAATGCATACTGGAAACTACAAGAAAAAAGGTCCCATTATTTGCAAAAAAAAAGATTTATTCTTTATCCTTATTGTTTCTTGTGGTCGTCAGAAATACTTTCTATTATTTATTATTATTATTATATAATAATAAAAGCAAGTTAAAAAATATTTTAACAAGCATCGTACCACAAATAAACTATTTTGAAGATATTCTGTAATTAAATTATCAAAATTTTGAAATGCCATTTATATCACAATTCAAAACAAGGTAGTTCTGTATGTACACGTACGAGGTAAAAGTTTCGACAGCAGCGTACAGTAAAATCCTATGCTTGTACGGTGCTGACGCTTACAAACTTTTGACAGAGCTTGTACACTCTGTAGGTCCTACACACTCACACCTCATGCATGGATGGGTCCCCTACACGTATAGAGAGCGGCGCTGTAATCGTGGCAACACCGCAATTCTCGAGTATTAGTACTCTGCATGCAGCTGAAATGTGTGTAAACCACAACTCCGTAATGGCACAGATGTTTATGCGGGTGTGTTTGGTCGTGCTACTTTTTTACTGCATAAGTAGTTGCGGGGTCGAATCTCGTTTGGAACCAAAATTTTTTTTATTTTATAGTTTTCTTTTAAAACACTATTGTTGCGTTTTGCTGCTAACGCGAGGTTATTTGTTAAGAACAGTTATATTTTTAAAGAAAAAATACGAAAACAAATTAGCATTCACTCACTGGTTGACGGCATACTAACCACGCAAATCTGGTAATAAATTAAAAAAAAAGGATTTGTTGTTTTCTATTGAATGCAATTTATTAGCAATGAAAAAATCGGCTTTAACAATATCACACTCGCACGTATGCGAGCCAATATTACATGATATTGCGCAATTCAGGATCGGCAGGAAGCTTTAATTTCGTTTTGGATCAAACTTGCAACTTGTTGATTGAAAAAAAGTTTATTGTTATTATTTTTAATATTTGTTCAAAAATTATTTATGCATTCAATGCATATATAGTTTATTCGTGATTTTTATTTTATAAGTATGAGCGTTATGTATATTGTCCAGGATAATATTTATATTATTAAAAAATAAAAAGAGAAAAAAAAAAAAGAATTAAATAAATTACATTTGTTGAGAGAATAAATTTATTTTAAATCCTTCCCATAATTATTAAAATCCAGGAAAAAAAACACGTTTCACATTCCCGGACTAAACCACGCGTCCATCAGTTCGGGGCAGCGTACACTGTTGCCATTTCGTCACAGCTGACTGTGTCCCCGTTCCGTGTCGAATAAAATTAATATATTTCATTAGTCGATATCTCCGAAACTGAATGGCCAAAAATTGCAATTTTTTTTCACATTAAATCACAATTAATAGTACTGCATACATGAGTGGTTTTATTTAAAAATCTTAAGATCCGTTTAGCGTCTATAATAAAAAATGTGAACAAAGTGCTATCCGTTCACGTGTTAGGTATAGGCATCACGTACAAAATGACCCATTTTCAATTGCAATTATCTCACAAACTAAACTGTGGATCGATTTAAAAATTTGCCAGTCGGTTTATGAAGGTTATGTTTACACCATACTTTAATTTCAGGCAATTATTAAGATATTTAAAACTTCATAATAGCGTTGATTGAGGTATTTGGGAAGATGTCTAACCATTACGGGGAAAACGTATGAGGTCGAAGTTCTGGCTGCTTGGGGATACTCCGCTCGAATCCCTGGTGCCCAGAACATGAGTTACACTTAGCCTGGCGTAAAACCTTCCTTTCCAAAAATTACAGAGCAGCTGCAATATTTTGTTGGTTACTAAGCTAAATTAGGTAATCGCTTTTTTTATCGTATCGGCTTTCATTTTGAAGATACAGCATTTGGTAAAAAAGCATTCGATTTGTTTTTAAATGCCGTACAACGCTATGTATTATACATTTCAAAAAAGCGTTTAGAAAAATTCTATACCAAAAAGCATATCTAATTTCCGGTTCTGGTTCCAATTTAAAACCTTTTACAGAACTTTCTGGAAAAAAACTTTTACATACCAATTCTGATAAAAATCGGTCAAGGGGTTCCGTAGAAATATGGGAACAAACGCACCCATCCACGCAACCACCTACCCACAGGCAGATATGTTTAAAAAACTACTTTTATTTCTGTTCCTCGAACCCCAAAACGCGTATTTCCGTTGAAATCTGAAATTCGAAAATATGCATGATATCATAACATAACTCTCGAATTCCCAATGTTAACAAAAAACTATTTAGGATTCTTGCTTTTAAAATAAAAGTTTTCTAAATTAGGTAAACTTGAGAAAACTAATGAAAATTTATATTGACAACAGTAGTAATCTAATGACTGTAATTTTCAAAAGGTGAACTATCGAATACTTTCATGAATTATGCATTAAAATAAATTCGTTTTTACCTTTCCATACCTTCGGTATAGGGAAGTATTGATTTCATGAAAATTTTCGAAGCCTAGATTTTAACGGAAATACACGTTTTGGGGCCCAAGGACCCCAAAAAAGTGGTTTTTAAAAAATGTCTGTCTGTGGGTGACGCCTCTACAGGCGAAGATACTGGACCGATTTTGATGAAATTGTAAGTCAATCGAAAATTGTAGTTCTAAAACAATCCAAATTTTTGCACGGAATCTGAGAGAAGAACTTAAGGCAAATCGAAAACTTTTATACCAAACTCTCTAGCTTCAAAATGGCCGCCGCTGCAGCTTTTTGGAAATCTCGACTTTAACGCGCATTTACTCAAACAGTAGTACAGCTACCACTTGTTTGAGAGCCCTTTCTAGGTAGTATACGATGAAATAAAATTAATTTCGAAAATCCGAAAACAATCGCAATGGCGCTGCTTCAAAATTTTCAAAAAAATTTCTCAAAAACTGTCCACACGATTTTTTTTAAACATTCTGAGCCGATAGAGCTAGCGATGAACTACAAAAATTGTTCTTTACTAATTTCCTAAATTCGAGTGGGCTATCTTTCACGAGTCGATAATAGTACCTATATTAAAAAACAAGTTTCATAAGACATGATTTTAGAGCACGCGTCGCGTTTTCTAATGAACAAGTGCGCTTAAATGTCTTATGAAACGTGTGTTTTATACTATTTTTTCTATTTTGGTCCAAAAAAGTTAAAAATTACCTTATTTTATATTTTAATTTAAAAATATAATCGATTAGGAAAATTTCTTGTTTTTTGTTTTTGTTATGTGGCTGTTGGTAACATTTAGAACAATTTCAAAAAATTCAAACTAGGTACTGTCAAATTAAAATTTAGACAAACTGTCGAAAGTGATTTAATTTGTTAAAATACCCAAGATTTTAAGATAAGATGGAAGAAGAATTATCTTTCCCCACCCGAGCTACGCAAAGTAGCGGAAAATACGCTAAATAATCTTCTGCCGAAAAAATCGCGTGAAGCCTACGAAAAATAATATGCAAATTTTGATTGCTGGTGCAAACATAATGTAGTAGGCATTTCGGAAAACGTTCTGCTTGCCTATTTTGATAAGGAAAGTAAGGTCAAAAAAGCCTCTCCTTTGTGGTCGAAATACTCCATGTTAAAGGCCTGCTTGAACATATAGAAAAATATAGATATCTCGCAATTTTCAAAATTAATCGCATTTCTGAAAAGATTATCGGAGGGTTATCAAGCTAAAAAATCCAAAACTTTAGAAATAGAAGACATTAATCGCTTTATAAAAGAAGCTGATGATAAAATATACTTAGCTTATAAGGTAAGTAAAAATTACACCTCCTTTTACAAGTCTGTAATAATTCTCATTCTTTTCTGACATCATCTAACCCGATTCTATATAATTTTATAAAGCTAATCTACAACAGTTTAATATATGATATTTTATAATTTTAGATTATCCTTAGAATGGGGTACAATGGTGCGTGAGGAGGTAACGAATATGACATTAGATGATATTAAATTTAAAAATGAGCGAAACACTTCGCCTGGACTTTCCTATACATTTAAATACATTGTTTTATATTTTCCAACACTGTCGATAAACACCTGTCTAGACACGACTAGTTAAAGTAAATAGTTCTTATAAGTTGTAACATCTTGAAGCGGTTGAAGAAAGACCGACCGCTGCGCTGCAAGCATAAGGTTGGGTAAAATATTCGGACTGAATCAACGGAAGCGCGGAAATTGATATTTGAAAATATGTTAATAACTCGAGAAGTATTATTTTTAGCAAGAAATTACTCTTATTAATTTGTATTTAGAATTTCTGATTTTAAAGCCAAAATTCTATTCTATTAATTAGTTCTTTTTTATTATACTCTAAATTTTTCCTCAGTGTTTGCATACCTGATTTTCTAGTAATTAATTCTTTTTTATTATACTCTACATTTTTCCTCAATGTTTGCATACCTAATTTCCTACTAATTAATTCTTTTTTATTATACTCAACATTTTTGCTCAATGTTTGCAATCCTGATTTTCTATTAATTAGTTCTTTATTATACTCTAAATTTTTCCTCGGTGTTTGCATACCTGATTTTCTATTAATTAATTCTTTTTTATTATACTCTACATTTTTCCTCAATGTTTGCATACCTGATTTTCTATTAATCAATTCTTTTTTATTGTACTCTATATTTTTCCTTAATGTTTGCATACCTAATTTTCTATTAATCAATTCTTTAGTTGATAATTAAAAAAAGAAATACATGTAGTAAAGTCCGTGTAGCAACCCTAATAGTACTTTTCGTGAGTGTTACTTTAACGTAACTGACATTTATTGGCTTTGTGTTATGATCTTCAAAAGAAATAACAGGGAAAAAAAGAGAAAACAAAAGTATAAATTTGAGATAATTTAGACATGGACAACATGTTAAAATAAAATAATTTGGCAGTTCTCAGTTTAAACGTTATAAAATAAGTATACTGTGATATGGCTGAATTCGGAATTTCAACCTCTATCCAAATATGACGGCAAAAATATGGGGTGCCATTTAAAAACATTATCGATGACCTCATAGTTCGAAACCAAAAGACGATCGAAAGATGACAATTATCAGAAAAGATGCACTTTTAAAAAATAAGGTTGACGTGTACAAGGATTTTTTGAAAAATTTGGCAATTTCAATTTTATCGAATTAGTTCCAGACTTTACCACTCGCACTGTATAATTTAACAAGAGTTAAACCAAATCATTAATAATAAAAACTACATAACAACTATATGAGTATCTAATAAGATAGAATAGAATAAAAGAAGATAGAAATAAACTTATGTTAAACCACGTATTCAAATCTAATAAACATAGAAATTAGTAGGGCGACAAGTATGGTTAGTATTTCGATAAGCACTGAACGGTTCCACAAACATAAAGTCGTCCAACATCTAATAAATTCAGCTTCTTTATTTGCTTACAATCAAATGTTCCCATATACCGACACATAAACGTATGTGCCGGATTTGAATCTCGCGCCATGTTCTGAACATTCAACTTTCAACGGAAGCACGTGCGCGGTGTTTCAGGCAAATCATTAGTTGTTAGTAAAAATCGTTTATGTATGTTTTTAAATAAATATGAGTGTTTATCAACGACTATCTTTTTACTGAACTACTACAGTCGTGACCCCAGACAAAAGAACAGTTTATAGTGTGTATCAGTGAACCACGTGCAAGCAACAACCGAATCCAACATGTCTGACCCTCCGACAGGGCAAGGTAGTGCACAGCAAGACTTAATCATCGCTACCCCACAAGTCGAGGAAGTTCGCCAAGTTAAACTGCCACCATTCTGGCAGGTGAACCCCAAACTTTGGTTTGTGCAAGTGGAGGCGCAATTCCACGCGTATGCGGTGCGATCCGACAATAGTAAGTATTTTACCATCATAAGTGCGTTAGATAGTGCGGTATTGCAACAAATCTCGGACATAATAATAAACCCGCCAGATAAAGACAAGTACGAATGTTTAAAAAAACACCTTATAGAACGGTTCAGTGACTCGGAGGAGAAGCAATTACGCAGAGTGCTAACCGAAATAGACTTAGGGGATGGATCGCCGTCGCAATTACTACGCGAAATGAAAGCCCTGGCTAATAATAAATTTAGTGAGTCGGTTTTAAAAACTTTGTGGTTACGAAGACTGCCTACGGCAACGCAATTAATTTTAAACGCCAACGAGGACTCTCAACTGGACAAAATGGCCGCCGTTGCCGGTAAAATTGCGGAAGTGAACTTGAGCGCAGGATCAAGCATCTCCGCCATTACTACCAAGTCGCAGACGTCACATGCGAGCACTAGCGCCTCTAAGACCGACGCAGGCGCCCTCTCGGTGGCCGCGGTAGAAACTTCTAGCGTCTCAGCGTCCATTGCTGCACTGGAACACCAGGCGGCAGCACTTACGAAGATGGTGCACGACATGGCGTGCAACCGACACCCGCGTGCTCGTCGCTTTTCTCGTGCGCGATCGCAATCTCGAGGGCAGAGCGGCAATCGCGAGTGTTTTTACCACAAACGATTTGGTGCGGACGCCAGAAAATGTGAACAGCCGTGCAGCTTCAGCCGTCGTCAATAGGAGCGGTCAGCGACGACCCCCTCACACAGAGCCGCCTATTTCTGCAGGACAAAGCAACCGGCATACGTTTTCTCATAGATACTGGAGCTGACGTTTCCGTAATTCCGCATAGTAGTGTGGGCAAACGGAAAAACCCTACGGATATCAAGTTATTCGCTGCGAACGGTACCGAAATCGCGACGTTCGGGGAAAAGCTGCTCTGCGTTAATTTAGGACTCCGACGCGCCTTCAGATGGAAATTCCTCGAAGCTAACGTCGCCCGTCCCATAATAGGCGCCGATTTCCTCCGATACCACGGATTAGTCGTCGATCTCAAAAATCGAAAAATTAGTGATGGCACAACGCGACTCATTACGTTAGCGGAAATAGCACGCTGCGAAGCAATTACTGTCACAACAGTAGCAAAGAACTCTGTTTTTCACGAACTTCTAGCAAAATTTCCGTCGATAACACGAACGACGCCTATCGCGCATACCGTTAAACACGCAGTGGTCCACCACATACTAACCAACGGACCCCCCATAGCTGAAAGAGCCCGCCGATTACCGCCGGAAAAGCTAAAGGCGGAATTTGAGTATATGCTCGACAAAGGAATTTGTAGACCCTCCAGCAGTCCATGAACCAGCCCGTTACATCTCGTGGCCAAGAAAACCGGGGATTGGAGACCATGCGGAGATTACCGACGCCTGAACTCTGTTACCATCTCCGACCGCTATCCGATTGCACACATTTTAGACTTCGCGTACAAACTTGAAGGTAAAAAAAATTTTTCAAAGCTAGATCTCATCCGAGCCTACCACCAAGTTCCGATAGCCGAGGAAGATGTGCCAAAAACAGCGGTAATCACTCCATTCGGGCTGTTCGAATTTTTGTACATGACTTTTGGCCTTAGAAACGCCGCTCAGAGTTTCCAACGATTCATGAATTCGTTGTTGCAAGGCTTTGACTTTTGTTATTGTTACATCGACGATATTCTAGTAGCTACCTCCGACGAGCAGGAGCACTTGGAGCACCTACGTCAAATTTTTCAACGGCTGGACGAATACGGCATCGCAGTAAACCTCGCGAAATGTGTACTAGGGGCCAGACAAATCGAATACCTAGGGTACCTTATCAGCGAACAGGGATCCCAACCACTCCCTACAAAGGTGGAAGCAATCTCTAGTATGAATAAACCGAAAACAACAGTCGAGCTTCGACGTTTTCTAGGTAATATTAATTTCTACAGAAGATTTGTGAAAAACGCAGCGAAAACGCAATGTATTTTAAACGAGTATCTGAAGGACAGCCACCGTAATGATAAGAGACCGATCCAGTGGAGCCCCGAAGCTGAAGAAGCTTTCGAATCATGCAAAAGGGACCTCGCAAGCGCAGCTTTGCTTGTACATCCCGCAGAAACGGGCACGCTTTTAATCACAGTGGACGCCTCCGACGTCGCAATGGGCGCCGTGCTAGTGCAGCAGCAGAATAACCAATGGCAGCCTCTCGGATTTTACTCACAGATACTAAATAATGCACAGCGCAACTACAGCGCATACGACAGAGAACTACTCGCTATTTATTCTGCAATTAAATATTTCCAATACATGGTGGAAGGAAGACAGCTTATAATACAAACTGATCACAAACCGCTAATATTCGCCTTCAAACAACGGTCCGATAGAGCTTCTTCGCGGCAGCAGCGGCACCTTGATTTCATAAGTCAGTTTACCACGGAAATTATTCATATTGCAGGCACCGATAATACCGTCGCCGATGCCCTTTCACGACTCGACGCCATAACACTGCCACCAGCTGTTGACACTGAGGAATTAGCCGCAGAACAAGGGACTGACGAGGAACTACAAGCGCTCCTGGTTAATTCAACAACATTAACATTTCAGCAGTTTACTCCATTTAATGGCCATTCACCATTATACTGCGATACGTCAAGTGGTAAAATTCGACCGTATGTGCCTAAAAGATTGCGTGAGCGCAGTTTTGCAATCGTACATCGACTAGCGCATCCAAGCAAGCGAACCACGCTTCGTTTGATTACGGAAAAATATGTATGGCCATCAATGAAGAAAGACATCACCGAGTGGGTTCGCAACTGCATTGCCTGTCAGCGATCGAAAATCCAACGCCATACTAGGAATCCTATAGGCGAGTTCAAGGTTCCAGACGGCCGTTTCGAACACGTTCACTTGGACCTGGTGGGACCGCTACCACAGTCCCAAGGTTTCCGCTACTGCCTAACGATGGTAGATCGCTTTGCACGATGGCCCGAAGCAGTTCCGTTAACAGACATCACCAGTAGAACCGTAGCCACCGCATTTTACAGTGGCTGGATAGCACGGTTTGGTGCACCGCGCACCATCACCACGGACCAGGGTCGACAATTCGAATCATCCCTGCTAAAAAATCTCACGGATCTTCTCGGCACGAAACGTTCCAGAACTACCGCCTATAATCCTAAATGCAATGGCCTACTGGAGCGTTGGCATCGAAGTTTAAAAGCCGCCATCATGTGCCAGCAAACAGAAAAATGGGTGGACGTGCTCCCTACCATTCTACTGGGTCTCCGAGCCAGTTACAAAGAGGACTTGCAAAGCTCACCTGCAGAATTGCTCTACGGAACCAACTTACGTTTACCCGGAGAATTTTTTTTCAGCGAATACATCTCCGAGGACCCAGCAGATTTTTCAGCAGTCCTACGACAGCAGATGCGCGATATCAGGCCAATTCCGACAGCGCACCACAGCACGCAGACAGTCTTCGTACATCCAGAGCTGCACAATTGTTTCCACGTATTCCGAAGGGACGACGCCGTTCGACGCCCACTACAACAGCCGCACACGGGCCCCCACGAAGTAGTCGCCCGCGTAAACAGCAAAGTGTTTACAATAATAATAAACTGAAAAAGAACTAACATCTCGACAGACCGGTTGAAACCCGCCTTCATAGCTAGAGCACCTGGCGAACCTTCCACGACACCTCCCAGAACCTCCCGAAATCCCATGCCAGAAATGCAGACCGCTGCTCCAACCAGGTCGGGTAGGACAATCAAACCGCCCGTGCGCTTTGCGGAAAATTACATCGTTTCACTGGGAAGGGGGTAATGTGCCGGATTTGAATCTCGCGCCATGTACTAAACATTCAACTTTCAACGGAAGCACTACTGTCGGTAAGCAGCTAGTCACAACCCAGGATCAGCTTCCGAAAGCCGCCAAGGGTTGCGGCGCACGCAGTCCCGCTTAAGAACTCGCAGAGTGAACTTAGTGCGTGCGCGGTGTTTCAGGCAAATCATTAGCTGTTAGTAAAAATCGTTTATGTATGTTGTTAAATAAATATGACTGTTTATCAACGACTATCTTTTTATTGAACTACTACACGTACAATCCAAGTTACAAAAAGTTACTCATATTTAATAACAACGCATTTACTATAGCTATGATAAACTAAATTTAAAATATATACTTCGAAGTAATTTTTCTTTAAGGTAAGAAGAAATTCTGTAAAAAATGTGTTTTAAATGGAATTACGCAAATTATAAAGAAAAATATACTTACTGAAGGATTATCGTCGTAAAAACATTTGTAGAACTCGTAAGCTGCTATATATTTGTCACTACTTTTCACTGGAAAAAAATTGGTTGACGGTATACAAAATATATAGGTATTTAACATTTTTGCTGGATTTACCTGAGTCTTTACAATTTTCTAGAGAAATGAAACCTGGTTCAGATATGCTTGGTGGTAAATTTGACATTTGATTACGAAGAAATTCATAATTTAGTTTTCCATCTTTTACCTGCATTAAAAAATTGTAGGTATATTATCTATTCACATAGTCTGTAACATCTCTAATTTAGACTTGACCTATGCTACTACATTATGACATAAACGGAACATACATAATCGGGTGCACAAATGTTTTGTGAACTTTAACCAATTTTTGACAATTAATACATTGTTTTAATATTTTAATAATAAAAAAAATGAACTAAGCAGTTTGCCTGAATTTCCCTATATACTTTTAATTAAAATAATTAGTTTTGTATACAAGTATCTAATCACAACAATTACATCACATTTAACTAAGAGCTGTTTTGAGTTCTACGGTATTTAAATATAAAACCTTGCTATTTTCTCATTGCAAGAAGAACTAACAACGACCATAGACCAGGTGCTGGGTAGAAATTTTAAGGTCGTGCACTCTCTCTTTATCTGTGGTCGTGCAGTACAAAGCTATTACAAGATTATACTATGTTCATCTCTTATGCACTACGTATTTCGTAATGTACTTTCCCTATTTTGAGGTTATCATCGATGCTCTTATTAACTAATTTACGAGTTAATTTTTTTTTTACAAAAGAAATCGAATTTTGTTTGGAAAAAGATTCCTTGGGATTCAACAACAAAATTAGGGAAGGAAGGGAAAAATTAACCTTCCTGAATATTGCTGCACCTGAAAATTAAGTTCTCAATCTTATTTAACTTTTTATCGTCCCCTGTTTGTTGAAGAAAGAGGCATGAATTTTCATTTCGAAAATTTATAGAAAGCGTCACAAAGAAATTAGTGGAGTGGTATATAAGCCAAGTTGCAGCTGATTTCTAGCTCTATTACCGTACAGATTAAAAAGATGCGTGATCAGTTTTTGAGCAGCATGTTTTTGAAAAAGTCAAAATTTTGATATTTCTTTCTTCACAATTTTCATAGTTGCGAAACTTCTAATAACTTGTAACCCATAGGGCATTTTCAATATCAAATTTAATCCCGATCTGATAACTCGTTTTTGAGTAAATAGGCGGTAAAACTTAAATTTTCTAAAATTCATAGAAAGCATTAGAGAAATTTACGAGCTGGGACACAAACCAAATTGTAGCTCATCTTAGACATCTACAACATTTTAAAAATATCGCGTGGACAGTTTTTGAGAAATATTTTTTTTAAATGTTCGAATTTAGGGAATTTGTTTGCACTTCATAACTACTATCCTTTTTAAAAAAAATTGTGCACAGTAACATTGTGTCTATATAGAGCTGTTACGATAAAATATTTGAAACCGATCTGCAACCTGTTTTCACACATATACATACATACCCACATACACACCCACCCACGCACCCACAGACAGACAGACATGTTTTGAAAATCACAGCACAAAACTTTATGTAGGAAGATTTTTATTAGTTATTTACAGATCAATTTGCATTTATGAAATTTGTACTGCAGTAAAAGCTTTAACAATGAAGTTAACTAAACAAAATAAAATGTGGGAAGCACTTTACCACAACTTTCATATACCTACTTCAAAAAATGTTGACTTTTTATGTTATTAGGTACAAGAATATTTTGTATCATAACTTATTAGCTTCACCAGAAAGGATTAGATTTCCCAACTCACAACTTTTTCGAAAATATAAAACAGTTAAAGAATGAAAACCCTAGCTATATTAGTTGACAAAATTGACGAAACAAACTTTAAATTTATAAAATTTTTAAACTTTTAATTTTATCATCTTTTATAAGGTCTTATGGGCTATGGTTTACAAAATGTCCTTACATGTGACACCGTGTTCTCCTAGGCCTATCACAATACTAAATTTTATACCGATCGAGAACTCATTTTTGAGTAAACAGCGGCGATAAACGCAAAACTTTTCAAAAAAATCGTGGCTACCGGCATTGTGAATCTAGGGAGTTCGGAAAATACACAGATTTCTAATAGTTTTACGGAAAATATGTTTTAGCATTTTAATATAGCAAAACTTCAAATTTGTAAAATTCGAGTTTTGGAAAAAAATGTTACCAACAAATATGTGTAACTTCCTTTCCGGTTCTGGATAGTTTGTTAAATTTTTCTTTCCTCTTTAATTTTATATACATAAATATCTTCGGCAGAAATGCCATATCAACAAAGTTTTTGATTTACATATTTTTATAATTTCTTGACACTTTTCAAAATTCTGGCGGTTTTTAGAATTTTGGAAAAACATTTATATCACGCAAAAGACAACAAGAGGTACTTACAATCTGTCCTGTTCGTAAAATGCATTCCATGTAACTCTAAAACAATAATTTTTAATTTGTACAGTAACATATATTAACTTGTAAAATTTTTACCAAAATTTCCTTCTCTTGTGTAAATGTACCTTCGTGTATAGCTTCTATTTGAGCTAAGATTAAGTACTTAACTGTAAAAACTATTGAATATTGTTGATAAGTAAACAATAAATAAAACTTACCATTTGTTACTCTTGTCTTTGGTTGGCAAACATTTCTCATTAACTTAGCAGCGGACTTAAGCTGAGCTTCAGTCATCTACAATTTTATCGATTAAAACTACGCTATTTTTTACTTTCAATTTTCAATATTGTTCAAAAACAACTTTTCTTACTGTAGAATTCGCAGTTTTCACTACTGTAGCAACACAGATGCAAATTAAAATGAATTTCATTATTGGAAGTGTTTCGAACTGCGAAAACAATGGCTCCGAAATCTTATAAGAACTGTGGTAGGTATGAGTGCAGGTCTTTATATAAAAATTAATGCAGTTGTAATTAATACATTACACACTGTTATCAAATAAATTGTATATTTAAAATTATCTGAAATTACATTACCTTAAATCTTTTAAATGATTAATAAATAATATCTGCCCAGCATATAATACTAGTTTGCTTGATATAGGTTACGGTCCACGAATTTTATAAACTAATAATTTAATAACTAATTGCTTATTTATGGCTATTCTGATTTAAATGGGTTACTAAGAATATTTAAAACAAACCCAAGAAATAAAGTGGTTTAATTGTAGTATATGTAGGTAATAATCTACTGCTCATCGTTTCAAAATAGGTAGTTGCAGTACTCATTTACATAAGTTTCAAAAGCAAAACTTCCATCCATGTAATAAACTACAAAAGTAACTACAATTATTCCATTATTCGTAGTAACGATTTGGAACAGAAACAAAATGTTGCTAAACTATGTTAAATGAAGAACAATAAATCATGGAAGCACAAAGATACCTATATACAGAGTTAGGCAAACGTACGGAACAATGCAAATATCTTTAATACGGCAACCGCCATTTTAACAACATTTTCTACATGAAGGTTCCGATATATGGCAGATACAATGAAAGTATTTTTTTATTTTAAATAAAACACCCTGTATATTTTTTGATATATCGATAGAACTTTTTTGCGAGTTCAGTGAAATAAGGTTTCATGCCTTTATTTTCAATAATTCTAGAGGTATTGAACAAAAATGATTCGTAATTGTTATCTAGCAGCTTATGAAAACAAAAGAATGTGAGAAGCTTAAACAGTTATGTAATGCTGACAAATCTGCTTGGTTCGTGTTGTGTTGTTTTGATGTTTGATAGATTGAGCAGTGTGGTTGCAGTAATCATTTAATTAACCAAAATTAATTAAAACTGCTGAATTTAACATCAAAAAAGGTTCAATTAACAGAAAGACTGCAAATTGTTAAATAAAGTACAAACTTCTTGCCGAGTTCTACGACGCTCACCAAAACCAACCATAATTAAAATTTGAATTCGTTCTCTTTCTGTTAATTGAATCATTTGTGATGTTAAATTTAGCAGTTTTAATTAATTTTGGTTAATTAATTGATTACTGCAACCACACTGCTCAATCTATCAAACATCAAAACAACACAACACGAACCAAGCACATTTGACAACTTTATAAAACTGTTTAGGTTTCTCACATTCTTTTGTTTTCATGAGCTGCTAGATGACAATTACGAAACATTATTATTCAGTATCTCTAGAGTTATTGAAAATAATGGCATAAAACCTTATACCACTGAACTCGCAAAAAAGAGTATCGATATATTAAAAATATACAGGGTGTTCCATTTAAAAAGTGGAGTTTTATTTACTATGGTTGGTGTCGATTGTTGGCAAGTGTAATGTGTATAGTACAGTCACATTCAATTTGCAGCAGAGGGCATTCATGAATTTCAACAGTTTTTGCAATATTGTAGAAATAAGTTTTATTAAAGAAACGAATTACTTTATTATATTGTAGCGTTTATACCTTTTTGTATTAAATATTGTGCCATTTTGGAGTAATTTTATTTAGGTAAATCGCTTTTTACCGATCTTACGATATATAAATAACAATTCCCTAACCTGATAATATTCACATACAAAATCGAGTGACGCACTTTTCCTGCACTTTCCCATACTTTCCTGCACTTCCCATACTCTAATCACAATTACAGCACATTTAATTAAAAACTGTTTGTAGTACGGTATTTAAATAAAAGCCCCTGCTAATCCCTCATTGCAAGCAGGACAACTAGCAACAGTCACAACTCATAAACTACCTGAGTAGAAAATTCGTGGGTAGTGCGGTACGCAAAACGTGATTCGGTATCTACCTCGCTCACTCTTTAAGTTGTCATCGATGCTCCTATACAAGTCAAAACGAAAACTTTTCTGTTTTGTTTTTTGAGAAAAATAATCGATGGTTTGATTTTTAGGGAAATGAATCCTCAAGAAAAAAATAAAAACAGAAAAACATATTTGTTCGCGAAAATTAGGGAGGGAGGGGGAAAATCAACTCTCCTAAATATTGCTGCTTCTAAAAATTAAGTTCTGAATATTACTCTACTCGAGCAATTTAGCTTAACAAAATTTTTATCGTACCCCATTTATTACAAAGAGGAACAAGTATTTTTGATTTTTAAAATTCATAAAAGGCGTCGCAGAAAAATTAGCGGACTATGGCTCTATTCAAATTATAACCTATTCCTTGATGTACAAAAGTTTTAAAAGTCGTGCAGTCGGTTTTTGAGCAATATTTTTTCGCTCAATAACTTCTAAACGTATGGTCAGATTTCAACAGGGTTCAGTTTGAGTACTGGCCGAATGCGCACGTGTAACGACGCCGCTACAGCTTTTAAAAGTAAAAACGAGTTTTTTCGCCATTTGAAATGACAATTTTAGTGCAAATCGCTCTTAGAGTGACCATCAAAAGTAGTGTTAGTGAATTAGTACATTTGGGTTAGCACAACAGGTAAAACAGTTCTTTGTTTGGTCAGAGGCAAGCAGGTGCATTTGATAGTTTCGTGCGCAAGCTCTTAAAAACAATCAAACAAAGAAGTGTGCGGTACCTGCAAGGTTGAGTGGAATATCAGAATTTCCTGCTCATCCAAGAACAAGTGAAAAGAAACCGGTTAGGCAGCAAACAACTAAAGCTAAGTAGTAAGCTAGTCTAGCAGATATAAATACCTTGTAGAGAACACACAGATAATCCCCCAAGGCAGCAGATTAGGCTGGCGCAGATATTAAATAACTAAATATTGTTATTCTGTTAGGGCAATCGGTTAAGCAATAGAGTATATTCTCGCCTAATCCCAGCAAGAGAGAAACTCCTGGAATTCGACTGCCAAAAGCAAAAGTCCTAAAGTAGGTAGTGTATTTCTGGAAAGGATTCTTTTAGCCGGACAAGGGCAAATTTTAACGTAGTTATATATGCCTAACATTTACATATTTTATACAGTTGTAGAGCAGACTATCTGAGTTGTACGGTAATGTTGATATAATTTTAAGTAAGATTTGGAGCGTTATAGTTTGAATTTTAGGCTCAGAACCAGGTAACTCAAATTATATTACGCAAATTAGGTTGGTTCTAGTGTTTATATAACGTTAATATCAATCAAAAGTACTCGTAGTATTAGTAGGTGCGTAAATATGTACACGAAAGCGTATACACTAGGAAACCAATGAAAATTATCAGAAGCACCTCAATAGCAGATCAAAATACAAATTGCACAGCAACGCGGGAACAGCTCAAAAAATAAGTTTTCAACTTAAGGAAAAAATCGTGTCATACATAAGAGAAAATCACAAGATTTGCAATTGCAACTAAAGGAAATGGTAAGAAACTTGGTCTGCGCTACGATCATCTAGCACATACCCACGATCCAGCACTATAAACAAAGAATAGAGGAAGATACGGCAGCAACACCAGTAGATATAATATGCGTATTCGACGACATACTTGTCTTATGGGATTTAGCATGTAATTTGGTTCAATAGGACAGGACTTTTTCAGTGTGTTAATGTATGTGTAAGAGCGAGAGATTGTCGTATAAATTCCTTGTAAGTGTGTGTAAGTAAGGTAGGTATAGAGGTCAAAGTATGACGTTGTACCGAGCGGTAAAGGCTCTGGACAACAAATTTGAGATTAGGGTTAATTTCCAATGAAAACCAATGAATTTAAAAACCCAAAATATATTGAAAGTAAAAGTTAATTGTTTACAATTAAATTACAAAGAGATTATTAACTACTTGATAACATCAACAAACTCCTAGTACCAAGCCTTTTATTATTTTAATAAATTTTCTAATTTCGTAATAAATTAAATTTGGATTGTAAGGTTTTATCTCTGCTTCTTCTAGAACCAATTTAAAATCCTACCTTTAGTAGATCCGCCGCTCACCCTGCTGTTAACAATAATTTTATTGAACGTTCGAATTAATTTTATTTAAAATTAACTTTTGGATAATCTAACAACTTTATTCTCACACTAACTTGTCACTTAATTGAATTAAAAATGAAATTTAGTTTAATTTATTTTATTATATAAATTTCCGAATCACGGGCGTACTTGATGTTTTATTCTCAAAATTCCACGAGTAACTAACTAACTTTTCTGTGTTTTTGTTTTAGGTAAGCTTTTTGCTTTTTACTTTGTAACTAGGAATCTGCTGAAGTTAGATTTCAAAACAATTTCTTTAATGCAATAATGCCAAGTAGAATATTTAAATGTACCTTTATACTAATTATTACAACATTTTTTGCCTTTGAACTTTTGTGTAATCGCTTTCTTTGCAAAGTTAGAAAACTTATTGCTACAAGTATAGTGACATTCCACATGTCAGCTTACATATTTTAGTGTTTCACAATAATAATGAACTAATAACTAAATCGAGCATTTATTTATAATTCAATTTTCTTAATTTATTCTGTAATAATTTAGATATTTAATTTCTTTTATACTCGATTTGTTACAACGTATGTAATCTCAAAGATCTTAGTGCCCTAAAAAAAATGTCCGAAATGTGTGTGTGTGTATTGCGTGTAGCCTAACTATCCCCTGCCCAAGGGGTGTCGTAGAGGTTAAGCAGGTAGAGGAAAGGTGTTTATCAGATAGCATCTATCGTCTACGATCTACGTGCTAGCAGCTACCCTCCGCCCCCAGACGGCTCGTTGGTTATACGTAGACGGTGCGATGAATTAAAACTTGTATACGTGACGTAATTGCTGTGGGAAACGTAGGATGGCAACAAGATAAATCTGCAACGAGCTAAAAATAAACTTGACCTTTGACCTTGGAAAGGTGATGATAACGCTATGCGTGTTAGTATAAGGTACACCGGTTTAATAAAACAATTTAATAAAATAAATTATTTATTAACATTTGTATATACACAAGTATTTTATTAGATATAAATGAAAATATTACGCAAGAACTAATTTTACAAATAAAATATAGATAACATTGAACAATTAAAAACTTGTATATGCGACGTGTAGCCGGAAACGTAGGATAGCAACAAACAATCTGCAACGATCTAAAAATAAACTTGACCTTTGACATTGGAAAGGTGATGATAACGCTATGCGTGTTAGTATAAGGTATAACGGTTTAATTTACAACAATCAGATTGGTTGAGTTTAAGTTTCAGTTTCCGAAAAGACATATCAGGTAAATCATTATATTTGGGTTTCTCCAGAAGCTTCGGACCCCCCGAAAAGACATATGAATACGAAAACTTTTCTAAATTATATTTATACAAATGTTAATAAATATTTTGTTTTATTAAACCGTCATACCTTGTACTAACACGCATAGCGTTATCATCACCTTTCCAATGTTAAAGGTTAAGTTTATTTTTAGCTCGTTGCAGATTTATCTTGTTGCTATCCTACGTTTCCCAGTTACGTCACGTATAGCATCAATTACTTATATCAAAATAAATCAAAAAATATATAAACGCAAGCTAATATTTTTATTTAATTAAATATTTATTTTTTCGTACATATATTTTACAAAGTATATTTGTTATACTATTTATGGTACCCTAACAAACACAGTTTATTAATATTATCGGGCTTATCTTTTATCAATACTGAAAGATCATTTGAACTATCAATGCTTTGCACGTATTCTCGAAATTTTTGTTTATTTAACAATTTAATCTTTAAACTAATTAAATGTCTTAAACTAAACAACATTTTTATATCTGAATAACTCAAAAATATTTCCAACGTTCTGCACCTTATAGTCATTAATTTTGTATCGCGCGCTTCAATAAATTCAAAGTGAAAATTATTAAAACTCATGGCTTCTAGCACTACTTTGGAGTCCTTATTGAAAAAGCTCTCAATGGGTCGTTTATTCTGCATAAACTCATTCCATTCTTGTTCTGCAAAAAAATACCATCTGCAACCCAGTCACGATCCGTACTGCTGGAACTAATCCTTTAAAAAAATTAAATTTACCAAATTGTTAGATTATTATAATTGGTCTTACCAAATATTGGCACAAAACCCACTTTCACAAACTTCATATGAGAGTTATTTAAAAAATATTTTGATCTATTAATTAGGTGATGCTGACTTTTTAGCATATTGTCCATAGAGTGATCTAATACAGAATCTTGAGATTTTGGTTTTGTAACTGCAGGTTTTAACGAACATCGACGCATATTGTTTGTTGCTCGAATAAATTTGAAATACAAATTCCGTACGTTTGGTTTATACTCGACCTAATCACGAAATGATTCGATACATTAAATCATCTTATTTTGCAGCATGTATAGCATCATTATCACGTTTCGCTTTTGTCAATGTCAAAGATAACGTTTATCTTCACTATAAATAAATAAATATTCATATATTTAATTGATTTTATTAAATCGTTCTACTTTGTAACAACGCTTCAGCTCGACTCTTGGAAAAACAGAGAAAAATGTTATTCTTTTACCGCCTTAATTCTGTAATGATGACCTTAAAGGCGGAAAGCGGTTTAAACGAATTTTTAAAAGAACACTACGGTGATAGGTGTTTTTGAGTTTGAGGAACATGTAAGGTTCGGTCCCGTATTCAAACATGGAGAATGGTATATCATGGCAGGTGCACAAAATGGTGAAGAAGAAATGAAAAAAATGCAAAAAATTTTGATGTTTCTTCATCCGAATCTGCAGATTCCGAGTAGTAATCATTATAATTTAAATAAGTACATTGTGAATAATAAGATGTTGTAATCATTTTAAAATTAAGAACAAGTAGGTACCTACTTTTGAAATTTAAATAAAGTAAAATAATCTAAAATCTTATTATAATTCTCTGTTCAACAATGAAATTGTTTACGCTACTAGCAACACTATCCGATCCAAAAAACATAAAATATTTAGTCTAAATATTAAAAAAAAGGTTTAGATCCTTCGGATGATAAGAAAGTTATTTTTCATGATGGGGTTTCAACAGTACCTTGGGGTTATATTGCAGATTCTTTGGATCGTTTATTAGAAATTGCTCAATGTTATTTATAATATTTTATTTGTAAAAATAGTTCTTACTGTAATATTTAATTTATATCTAATAAATATTGTGGTAGATCGAGATTAACATCATTCTTTTTGTTTCAACAGCGCGTGTACAATGCACAGGTCAACGAGACATTATGCAGTTAGAATTACGTTTATCAAAAATTTGATAAATTTACGGATGTGTAATAACACAACGTCAACGCAACGGATTTATAAATGTTTCGCGCACCGATCGTGTTCTTTGTACAGGCTGTTAATAATGGATAAGGAAATTAATAGATTAAATTCTTTTAAAAATTGGTCTTGTAAGTTTATAAAACCCGAAACTTTAGCAAACGCAGGATTTTATAAATTAACGAAGAGGATATTGTTAGATAAATTGCGGATGTGTAATAACACCACGTCAGTTCTCACAAATCAACGCAACGGATTTATAGATGTTTCGCCGATCGTGTTCTTTGTACAGGCTGTTAATAATGGATAAGGAAATTAATAGATTAAATTCTTTTCAAAATTGGCCTTGTAAATTTATAAAACCCGAAACTTTAGCAAAAGCAGGACTTTATTATATTAACGAAGAGGATATTGTTAAATGTGCGTTTTGTTCAATACAAATTGGTCAATGGGAGCGGGGTGATTGTGCCATTGCCGACCATCGCAGGTGGTGTTACGATTGTCCGTTCGTTTTAGGACGAAACTGTGGTAATATTCCAACCAGCACTATTACCAAAATTGAGCATCGATATGATATAGAAATCCGACCAAACAGTTATTCAGAAAGTGACTGCTTGAATCACCTTAATTTGGAAGAGTTGGGAATTCGAGTCAGCGACCCGTGCGGGGTATTTGAAGTACCCCAGGATTTTATTGCATTTGTTTATGTAATGCATGTTATTATTTCTTTATTTTTACTAAATGAAATAGCTTAGAAGGAAGTGTTTATATTTTGAAGTAAATACAGAACAGTTTACACAATAAACTTATATTACACTAACAATAAACTGAAAATTTGATTAGTTATATAACGGTATTTAATGATCGTTGTCATTTGGTTTGCAGTTTTGACAGTATACAAATATTTTTGTTTTTTTATGAAGTACACAAACTGCTTTTGAACACGTACTGCAAGAAAATTTAGTTTTCCGATCACGCGATCTTGGGCAAAAATTGCTAAGATTATTATTTTTGATGAACTTACAATTTTTTGTTGTGGTTCATACTGCACCATTTTAACGGGCATTTATATTCAAAAGAATACATAAAGGCTCACTTTCATAAAAAAATATAATACAAAGTTATACTAAAAAAAATGCGCTGGGGTATGTAATATACCCCACACGGGTACGGGAAGGATAACGACGAATACTGCGATGACAATGACGTTAGAACTAGGATTGGAAAATGTGCAGCAGAATATGTGTAAAATATGTTACGTGAATAAGTTAGAGGTCGTTCTGCTACCTTGCGGTCATCTGTGTACATGCATAAAGTGTTCCCATTCACTAAATAATTGTCCTATTTGTCGCAAACTATTACAAGCTACTGTAAGAACTTTTATACCATAAGTTTAGACGAGCGATAATGTCAGTTCTCACAAATTAACACAAACACAACGTAGCGGTTTCCTGATTCAATGTCATCTAAAAACTCTCAATTTCATGTGGACTGTGTTGTTTTTTCTATTTATTAAGAAACTTTTGATAGTACTGTACTTTTTTTACTGACAAAAAGATAATTACTTCTGTTCTTTAAAAGCTGCTTAACTGTTAAAATCTTTGTATTAAAACCAAAACGTTATTTTACACTGTATTGTACTGTACATATTCACTGTGTGTTTGTTTTTATTGCATTATATCAAGTTTTATTGTTTTTACCTAGTGATTTCCTGTTGCAAATACGAAATCAATAATAAATTCGAAAGCTTATATTATCGTATTCTTTACTTGAATGATGTATACAATATACATGTAATAACAATATCAATTGTTCATACATATCTGTTTAAATACTATATTGCATAGAAAATCTAAACAATATTGTTGTAATCGTTGCAAGGTTAAACGGTTGCGTTCTGTTGATGACTCGAATTCCCAACTCTTCCAAATTAATGTGATTTGTTTTGGAACGGTCTCTTTCCATAAAGAACAGAGAACAACACACCTTGGCGAGGGGTAAGTTATGCAACACGGAATACACACTTTAATCATTAGGGCAAGAAGATCTTTGAGATTTAGTACGGGTGACCTTTGACCTTTATACCTATTTCACCTACACCATCCATTGCGGTTAGACCCGATCGAGTAGGTCAACAGATATTGCAACCGATGCTTGATCCGATAACAGGTATTGCAACCGATGCGTGATCCGATAACAGGTATTGTAACCGATGCTTCATCTATATAATAACAATATCAATTGTTCATACATATCTGTTTAAATACTATATTACAAAGAAAATCTAAACAATATTGTTTAAAATGCAATACTACGCAGAAGGTACTTATTTAGAGCTTTTATTATATGTTTTACGATAGTCATTAAACCTTAGCACCTTTCTAATAGAAAAGTATAACATAAACAATAACTAGGTAAAATGTTAAAACCTTTATACCTATTTCACCTACACCATCCATTGCGGTTAGATCCGATCGGGTAGGTCAACAGATATTCCAACCGATGCTTGATCCGATAACAGGTATTGCAACCGATGCTTGAGTCGATAACAGATATTGTATCTATATAATAACAATATCAATTGTTCATACATATCTGTTTAAATACTATATTGCAAAGAAAATCTAAACAATATTGTTTAAAATGCAATACTACGTAGAAGGTACTTATCTAGAGCGTTTTATTATATTATACCTATTTCACCTACACCATCCATTGCGGTTAGACCCGATCGGGTAGGTTAACAGATATTGTAACCGATGCTTGATCCGATAACAGGTATTGCAACCGATGCTTGATCCGATAACAGGTATTGTAACCGATGCTTCATCTGATGACACAATGGGTTATTAATTATATTAGTAAACCCAAAGTGGTTATGGACCTTAAACAATAAGAACCAAAGAGGATTATATTTTGCGTGTGCATTTTTATTTATGAAAAAATATTGTACAAATATTAAGTTACGATATGTGTTTTATGTATCCAAGAATTATGCGAGTTATTAAAACCTAACCATTTTACGTACAAGTTCTTTCCCTGTTTTTTTTAAATTTTTTCCACTAAGTAAACATTGGGGTGTTGAGTTTTCTGCAGCTCTTCGATGTAAAAGCAACCTTGGATGGGGTTATCCTCTACATCTTTTAACAGGTAGGTAGGTGGTTGAGTATAAAGAACTTTAGATATTCGAAACAATTCGCTGGACCAGTTTGGTAAATACCCCTTGGTAAAAATAGACTTGGACTTTGATATTCGCACGACATCTCCTTTTTGAAATTTTACATTGCGATTTTTTCGTTTTCCTCTCTTTCTGCAGACATTGTACGTGTTGTTTTTTTTACATCGAGCGGTCTCATTCCGATCGTTCGATGTTTTCTACGATTATATTTGCTCGTAATCTCTGAAAGTAAGTCTATCCATTTGTATTTACCGCGAAAACTAAATTCTTTAAACAACCACGTTTTCAAAGTTCTAATGACGCGCTCTGCAATGCATGCTTTTGTTGTATTAAACGTAGAGTAGTGATTGATACCGTATCGGTTTGTAACTTTGTTAAATTGAGAATTAAAGAACTCAGAACCGTTATCGCTATGTAGGTTTCTAGGAACTCGCTTATCTTGCTTTAAGATTCTTTCAAAAGCGGTCGCCACATGTTTACCCGTTTTATTTTTAAGGGGATTGTCCATACGTATCTTGAGAAACAATCTATAACAACTAAAATATAATTATGTCCTGCATTGCTTTTAGAGTATGCGCGCATATCTGCGAGGTCCATCTGCCAGAGATTGTCAAATCCTTTACATGTAACTTTTCGTCGTTGATATTTTTTCCGGGATGGTTTATGTAGTTCTTCGATTACCTCTCTTTTTGTCGTTATTCTTAAGATGCATTTTCCAATTTTCCCATTCGTCTCGTTAAGTCTTCAATTAACGGATCAATTTTTGCCAAAGCTTGTTTCCAAATCTAATGTCTTCTGCTTAAACTCGTTCTCCGTTTGACTTAAATTGTCCCTTCCGTGTAACTTTTTTCTAATGGAGCCAAACGCTCGAGACCGTTATTTATTTTAACCAGGGCCGGATCAATTCTTTGTGCGTGAAAATTACTTATTTTCGTCGCTTCTTCTTCTGCCTTTTCGAGCAGGTATTTTTTAGTTGTAGCGTCGTTATCTTCCAAGGGTTCGCCTACGTTTGTTAAGCGTTTTTGCGTAAAGTCGACGTTTCCTTCGCTTGTAAAAGTTAAACCTGAGTAACGACCAAATTTAGCAATAGGCATTGTTGCTTAGTCAATTATTCCTTCCTCTCGAAGCTCCTCTAGTATATTTTGAATTTCGTTTTGATGATTGCTGTGACCGGCTTGCTGAGATCAGCAGTTGTAAACGTTCTACTAATTCTTCCGCTTCGTTCCAATAAATATAATCTATGGAATTATCGGTGACACGTTTTTTTCGATCGGTAATACCCTTTCCACTAATAACTTTAGAACGCGTGGAACGTTCGTCCCATTGTTGTAGCATAGGTCTGATGATTTTTACATATTTATCGCTTTTATTTCCCACCACTTGTGTGTGAGATTCAAAATTTTTGCGGTGCGCATTCGTTTGAGTTATATAATATCAATATATCTAGCCACCTCGATGCGGTTATAATTTATAGGATATTTCAAAGTTAAGAGTTGCATTAAGCCGTCGCTTATGGGATATTTTTTATCGTTAACTATCAATTCTTTATTAATAACCTCTACTATTGTATTGGCAATCTTCCATTTATTGCTTACAGCATCGTATTTAATTGCATAATTGGATGCGTCCACGTTTTTGTCCTCTTTTGTCAATAACTCTGCACATTTTCTTATCAGAGGGTCGTAGTTATCTAAAACTTGTTCTCCTACCGGTTCCTCTTGCATTTTATGTTGGAATATATCCTCCACAGTCATACCTTCATCTTCCTCTTTGTCTTGCACTCGTTCATATTTGGGAACTATTCTTTTAACGGTAGCATGTTTTCGTACCGTTCCTCTTGATTCTCCAACTGTGGCTGTCGAAGCGATCGGTTTGAAAGACTCTTCAGCGGAAGGTTCTTCGTTTTCCTCTTCGTCACTAGAGATGGAGGTAACAACAGCCGATGGTTTATTTTTCTTTTTTACGGAAACGGTTGCAATTTCTCTTAAAGGATCTAATATAGGCTTATGTACCCTTTCAAAAGTTCGACGACTTTGACCTAGTTGATCTTTGAGCTCTCTCAACTTCTTTCGCACGTTTTCACTGGCTTCAACCCCTTTGCCTTTAGCTTTTGTTGTTTCAAGTCCATAACCGCTTCAGGTTTAATTATATAATTAGTCACCTGTTAAGTTATCAGATCAAGCACCGGTTACACACCTGTTAACCTCTTCGATCAACGATCATTTGATACTGCAAAAATTATATTTGCACTATATACCCATCAAGTTTTTTGTGGTATCTACCCGATTTGAGATCGCCATCTTTGTCTATTGTCAAGAAACTGTAAATGGTTTTTCCAGCACGCAACGGTCATTTTATAAAATTTTTTTAAATTCATGTCAGCGCTTACGTGATCGTAATAAATCTTTTTTAGATTTAAAATGTCCTGTTTAAATGCCATTATCATATTTGCATTATCACGAAGTAAATGTTTTGGCACTCTTGCATACGATTGACATAGATAAAAGCAATCCACCTTGTAATGTCTTCCCATACTGAAATATTGTCTCATAGGTTGGTGATTATCACATGAAACGTCATCAAAAATGAAAATTGAATTGGGTTTAACTCGACTCGGTTCCATTATTTCATCATTTTCATCAAATGTATGATATCCTATTTCAGGTACAAGCTTAAATACTCTTCTCAAAAACCTATACTTTCTTTGGTGCAACGATCTAGAATAAATATACACATTTTCATATTTTAAACCGTTCGGATGTGTTAAAAGAGACAATAAAGTTGAAGTTTTTCCGCAGTTGCTAGGTCCACATATAATGCATCTAATCGAGGATGGTAACAATGGGCCATGTTTTTTTCTAGAATCTTTTACATCGACTCCTTTAAAATTTTTTATTGGAAGCGTATGCAGACGTTTAATTTTAAGACGCATCCTGCACAACTGCGCAAAATCGTATATAAAGGTGTGCACTACGTTGCGCTATTTAAATGTTAGTTCACGAGGGGAGCGGTGTGGTCAATAGCTTAATCAATAAATTACCGTTTGAGCTGCACATACCAGGAGGATATCAATATTGTGGACCTGGTACTAAACTACAAGAACGTCTTCAAAGAGGGGATCCTGGCATTAACGGTTTGGATAGAGCGTGTCGTGAACACGATATTGCATATTCATAGTCGAAAGATTTAGAAGCGAGACACAGAGCGGATGCAGTTTTAGCTGAAAGAGCTTGGGAAAGAGTTAAAGCGAGAGACGCCAAATTTGGAGAAAAATCAGCGGCTTGGACCGTCACTAACATAATGAAGGCTAAGCGTAAATTAGGCATGGGTGTTTATAATAAGAAAACTAGTTTTGGCAAGGTTCTTAAAGAAACGCAAGATGCCGTGAAAAAGGCTAAACCCTCAACTTTAAAAGAAGCATCACAGATGGCAGTAGCAGCTGCTAAGAAAGCGGTAAAAAAAGCCGGCGGTCGAGGTAAAATTACCAAACCTCGAGTCATTCGAGTACCTAGAAGCGGAGGATTTCTGCCATTGTTACCTGCCTTATTTGGAGGATTAACAGCTTTGGGATCGTTAGCAGGAGGAGCAAGCTCTGTAGCAAAATCGGTAAATGCAGCTAAACTTGCACGAGAAAAGTTAGAGGAGATGAAACGGCATAACGCCAAACTAGAGAGCATAGCTTTAGGAAAGGGTCTCTACCTAAACAAAAGAAAATCGGGGTTTGGTCTTTATCTTGGAAAAAAACCAAAAAACCGTTAAAATTACCTCTAAGACCATTACGAGATATTGACATTCTTAAATATAGCGTTAAAGTGCCTAATTTTAGAGGAGTATTTATGCGTGATGATTTACCTTCCCAACCTTGGAGGAATGAAAGTGGGGTGGTAAATGTAGATGATAAACAAGGATTAGGAACTCATTGGGTGGCTTACAAGAAGAAAGGACAGCTCGCTGAATATTTCGATTCCTTTGGAAACCTTAAACCACCTCGTGAACTGATAAACTATTTAAACTGTAAGATAACATACAACACTACAAAGTATCAGGACTTTGATTCATATAATTGCGGTCATCTTTGCTTAAAGTTTTTATATTCGTAAAATTATCATAGAGTTCGAACATGTCTACAACATTTAGTCTTACGGGAATCGGAAATTATTTACACAGTTTTTTTCGACCATCCATAGATTTAGATGGAAATTATGGATTAGGATTGGTTGGATTTTATAGTTACAACGCTTTGAAAAATATTTACGATGGTAAAAATAAAATTTATATTAAAGGAAGAGATGAATCCGAATATTTAAGAAAACATACAAGAGTTCAAGTTATCGATATAGATGAAGATTTTAATCTTGATCTACTACCTTTGAAAGCAGGATCACCATATTGTTTTTCGCACTATTTAAATAATTGTATGTGCACTCTAAATAATGTATCGAATATTTATACTGAAATCATTAAAAATATGTAAACTCAAACTTTTAGTTTTAATAATTTTTCATACATATTGCAATGATATGCGTGGTCTTGTACTTACCAGGAAACAATTCCCTAAATGCCCGCAATTCATGCAATTCTAAATTATATTATGTATGAGACTCTTTGTTAACTTTCTCAGGGTCGTTATTTAGCTATTTAGATTTATTAATAAATAAATAAGAAATAGAACAAACACAAAACAATATCAACGTTACAACAAAAAAAAGGTTTTATTTAATAAAACAAATTTTGAATGAAGTTTTTCGAAAAATCAAATAGGTTTTACTAACTACTATCGTCCTTTACAAAAAGCACTTATCTTACTGTCTCCTTATAGAGATGTCCTTTACCAAAGGCAAACGATGAATATCCAATTTCTATTTTACTAGTTTGCAGGTTCCTCAAGTAACCACAAACACTCGCCTTTAATTTGAGTCCTCCTCTGTATTGCTTTTAGGTTATTTTATACTTGGTTTTACCACCATCACCACTGGAAAAAACTTTCTAGTTCGCTTTATACTTCTGGACTGTTAACAATTCGTTGCTAATTACTTGTATCCTCTTCTTCTATATTCAAATTACTTTTACGTTACTTTTTTACTCGTTTTTCCTCTTTATATTTCCAGAGGATCGAAATTCTCTGTCTTTATTAACAAAGACGAGTCGTAACTAATTAAACAAATTCTCCTTTTCTTTTGTCTTCCTTCTTTGATTCCCATTTTTTTAACAAACAAGTAAATCTCATGACCATGAGTATTCTTTAATACGTTTGTGACATTGACACTGAC